>JAJHSJ010000007.1:55045774-55145774 GCA_021015155.1 Magnolia officinalis
CGGTGATTATCCTGAATGAGAAATGTACTGATATATGATGAGGATTGACATGCTTGAGCTGCATCTCCATCGCATGGTCTTGACATGGCCGATAGTATTCATATCTTGCACCGCATAGCCTTGGTATGACTGACTACATTCATGTACTCATCAGCATGTTTCCTTATTACTCTGACCTTACATTCTGAGCACGCTCATATTGTGCACACACTTACACCACCCTCTAAGCTTTCTATAAGCTTATGCACGATTGATGCGTGCAGGTGACGCTAGGACGCAGCCGTAGTCTTGCCGCAGTTGGAGCGTGCAACCGAGCTTTTGGAGTTTTTGTCATTTTCAGTATATTGTATTTCCCCTTCATACGCCTTGTACTCCAAAGTTTTTGATCATAGTGGATTTTGTGATGCTGTTCTTGTGGTTATTGTTCATGGGTTATGCTTGTGGTTATGCTTGTTACAAATCGAATCATGTTAAAATCCTCCTTATAGCATTCCAAGATCGGAACCTGGTATATGGGTGTCGGGAGCAGAGAATGGGGAACTACGGAGGCTGTCGCGCCGGATTCGGTGATCGAGAATTTTGTGAGCCCGATTTTCGAGTTCGGGGCGTGACACGTGTCTCCACTCGTCTTTGCATGACACGTATCTACACCAGCTGTAAGCTGCGGTGTTGACGTGTCGTGCACGAAATTGAAATCGGATTGCGTACTGAGTTACTCAGTACGCTCTTATCATACTGAGTAAACTTAGTTGGGCCCACTGTGAATGTATGTGGTCTATCCACGCCGTCCATCCGTTTGTACACCTTATTTAAGGGGTTGGGCCCAAAATTGAAGCATATAAAAGGCTCAAGTGTATCATACCACAAGAAACAGTGGGAATAATGATTTCCACCGTTGAAACCCTGCTAGGCCCCACGGTGATATTTATTTGTCATCTAACTTGTTCATAAGATCATACTGAAGGGAAGATAAAAATATAATTGTAACACCCCGGATTTTTGCCAACCTGGAGTTAGACGTCCTTGGGCAATGAGTCGATCATAACACTTTAAATGACTTATCAGAACTCAATCCCAAAGCCTCAAATCCCCTTTTGTATCGCCTCGAAAAAATCCGTACAAAGACCCGAGCACCACCACAGGCAAAAATCACTCAGGACCAAAGCCTTTAGAAATTAGATGAATTAAAACTGAGTGTTAAACTAGATTCGTTGTGAAATTCGTTTGAACCACTTTAAATATGAACTGCAAGACCCGAAACTTGTAGAATCATCGACGCTACATTACCCTATAATCTAGAATTAATCTCATTACCCAGTTGCTCTCGGGAGCATCACGAAACTCCGTATCGGACCTGGACCACACGTCGAAAGTCCGATTACCGCGAAACTAAACGATTATGACCGCCTTGCTGGGCTTGACTACCATCTCGGAAATCAAATCCAGATAGTGTCCAGAAATGCACAACATGAGCCCAGAGCGATGTGTGTGAGAAACGTGAATATATTTAGAAATGAAATCTAAATTTAAGTAATCTGAGACTTGTCGCTTGCGGGCCGAATATAAGAATTCAGACCGTCAGAATCTGATCCAAATACACCCTCGGATCAGGAGAAATTTTCCATAATGGCAGTGTACTTATGGCCCTGATCGAGTTTCGGTGACCGTCGAACTGAAACTGGTCCGCCGCGATCGATCTGTAAATCCGATCGGATCGAAAACTTAACTCGCCCTAGATCCATGGTCAGGGAGCTTAAGTCCGACCGTACATAGAAAGGGGGGCCTCCAAAAGTGCTCCGTTGAGCCGAAACAAATGGATTTTCGCTATAACCTAAGTATACCTTGGCCCTAGGGCCATTCCCATCAGTTCTGGGCCTATATAAGGGCCTTAAGCCCTTACTCTCTCATCCCATACGAATTTGGGAAACCCTAGGAGAGAGAAGAGAGGAAAGAGAGAGAAAGAGAGAGAAAGAAGTTGGGGTTGCTCCTGGGATTTGATCCCTGCCACTCCACGTGCTTAACCACCTCGTTTGTATCGTTAATCCGGCGATTCTGACTTCATTTTTATGTAAGAAAACCTAACCCTAATCTGTTCTAGGGTTTCAATTGTTGCAAATAGCGAAGTAGTTGACTTAACTCGTGTTATAGGTTGTCATTCCATCGTTGACGAAGGCTTAGAGTCTTTATCGAATTCGTTACGCTTCTACGGCGTAAGGTGCAGACTATAGACGTATAGGTTATGGTTTTCAAAGCTTTCAATGTCGGTTAATGATAGATTCCTGACGTGGATGCTATTTCACATGCAAAATGCAATGTCTGTTTTGCGTTTCGGTTATATACAAACTATGTGGAGTTTAGCGTATTCTTTGTATTTGTAGAAAGTCCCGTATACGTATAAAATTTGAAAGTGTGTTTGCCATGATTAATTGTCGTGTGTATATACTAGCTATGCGTGTAACAACTCCTTAGCGAAAGGATTAGCCCTAATACATGTTATATCAACATATGTTGTGTATGTTATTAAGTGTAATCTAAGTGTTTGTTGAAATGACTGAATGAAGATAAAATCATGATTTGTGCCTATCGTGGCTATGAAATGCATGTACATGATGGTTGTGTACATGACAACTCCTTATTGGAAGGATTTGTCCAAGTACGTGTTAAAAATCGCAACATGTCATGTAGGTTGATAAGTGTAGTATAAGTGTTTGATAAAATGTTTGTATGAGTAAGTATTTGGTGAATTGTACTGTATATGGGCGTTGAGATAGGATTCTCAACTACCTTAGGGATGTGTATGACTTCCTCCATACAAGTTATTTAGTTTCTTCGCTTTACTTGTGAAAGGCATGTGTATGGATTCTTGTTTATGTTGCATATTATAATATGCTTGATAATATGATTGGACTACTTGGTTACCTCTGTTCTGACTACTCCACATACTTTTTGGTTAAGGTTGAATGTGTATGGGACTATGTTATGGTCCAGGCAATCAGTAACTGGCTTTGAGTTCGTGGCTGAGATTTATTCGTCATGTAGGACGTGTTTGAAGAACCCGAGCCGTACTAGAGTTGTCGGCAGTGGTTAGGCCACGCGAAGTGTTTACGCACTTCATGTCGATCAACTTCAGGTGAGCTCGTAATAGTCTAGCTCATCAAGTAACCCAATTGACCCGATGTATGCTCACCATGTTTGGACGCTACTGCTTGAACCTAAGGTACCAAACTCATCAGTGAAAATCCCATTAACCTTGATACCTCGATCCGCTAAGACTCATGAGCCGGACATGGTGGTATGGGACACCGTGGTCGAGCTGTCGGCCTATGCTGGGGCGATGAGCTTCCCTGTAGTGACCAGTGAGCAACCCAGACTCGTGAGCCAAATACGGTGGTATGGGACACTGTATTCGAGCTGTCGGCCTACACTGATCAGGCGACGAGCCCTTTGTAGTGACTCAAGCGTACTTTGAGTCTACGTGGAGGCGACGACCCTTCCATAACAACAAGAGTATAAATTAGGCCTGCACTGATCAGGCGACGATCCCATTGCAGCGACCTAGAACTGTAACATCGTATGAGATTTACTAGGACTGACGACCCTAGAATGGATCCTTGTTTGAGAATGATATAGGGAGGTATCTTAGTTTCCCAATCCTGCTGTATGAAAAGGACTAATAAAAACTTGGTAATCATGCTCATAACATCGCACTGCATGTGCCCCAGGTTGAAGAGCACAGAGGGAAGAAAGCATGCCGCGACCGTAAGATTGTGTCGCACGAGGGAGTGTAGGAGAGGGCATACATCATGAATACATTTTATCCTTGCATTAATAAGAATATTTAGGAATGTTTGATTGCACTGCTTGACTGAGTTGATAACATGTTAACCTCTGCTTTATAGTTCCACTGAGTTGATCACTCACTCCCATGTTACAGGACGGTGTTGTACACACCAACCAGACCCTGTCTTAGTTTCAGATGATGGCGATGCTTGCGAAGCGGAGCCGGACTTTTATGATGATGAGGAGGGTTTCTCCTGTGTGCAGCTATCAGGCGGGTCTATGTAGACCATCTTCTGATCGATGGGATTACAAGGTTGCTGATTAGACGCCATTACACTTTAGTTTGCACTTTTGGAACACCTATGTATATTCATTTTGTTCATTTTTGGTGTATACATGTCTATATTTAACCTGGTAACATGTTCATACTCTGGAGACTTATAACAGTTTATAAATTTTTTATATATCTATCACAGTCTTCCGCTTGTGTAATTTAACTGTCTCTAGAGTATGATATGCTGTTTTGGTCTAATCCCATTCATGTTTCAATGCACTCATCATAATCATCATTATCTATATTGCATAAGTGATGCGTTGGAACTCGGGAGCTGAACTTTGCTCGACCCCTGATTTTTAGGTGTTACAATAAGCTTGATCCAAAACTTCTATGGCCCCCAAGAATTTTTCAATGGTACTTTCAATTCACATTGTTTCCCACGGTGTGGTTCATTTGAGATTTGGATATGCTTCATTTTTGGGCTTAAGCCCTAAAATTATCTTATAAAATGAATGGAAGGAGTGGATAAAATATATAAATCACAGTGGACCCCACAGAGTTTACTCAGTACGCTTAGCATAGTGAGTTACTCAGTACGCAACCCGCTTCCCATGAAATTGCATTGCGGGCTCTTATCATACTGAGTAAACTCTGTTGGGGCCCACCGTGAATGCGTGTGGTTTATCCACGTCGTCCATTCATTTTTCTAGATCATTTTAGTGGTTGAACCCAAATTTGATGCATATCCAAAGCTCAAGTGGACCATACCATAGGAAAAAGTAGAAGTATTGATTTCCACCATTGAAAAATTTATAAGGCCCCATTGATGTTTATTTGTCATCCAACCTGTTCATAAGATAAATATATGTGATAAATATCCATAAGAATCACTCCGGATCAGATCGGATCGATTCGGATTGGATCGATTCGGTTCGGATTAGTCCGGATTGACCACGATCCGAACTCGATCCGATGAACGGTTGGATCTAATTGATTCAACTCGAACTGCACCGATTCAGGCCTTTGGTTCGGTTCAGATTGGGTCGGATCCGCTGGATCGGGTCGGTTTGTGCCCAGCTCTAGATCACCTAATGAATATCAGCCCCATCTAATTATCTAGTTAGCCCAACCAAAGAAAATAACTTCAACCATTGATAAATTGTATAATACAAGTGAGGTTCAATGGATGAGTAAAAGTGATCAATTTTTGCACGAAGAAATCATCATGGTGATTCTAACCATTGGATAGGATTGGATGTTGCATGCATATGAAAAAGATTGGAATGCATCTTTTGAATGGACCATAATTTGTGGTCCGACTAAGCAACCTTCTCTTTTTCCAATATACCAAAGGAAATTTATTAACTGTTGAGAGATGGTCTACTGCTAATGATTTTTTAAGAGGCCCACCATATTATATATGTGAAATCCATTCTAATTATTAGATTTGTAATCCCACTTTTGGCCTTGGATAAGAAAAAAATTAGGTAGACCTGTGATTTCGGGTGAGCCACACCAACAGAAACAGTTAAGAGATGGACATCCAACCTTGGTTTTTTACTTGGTCCATTATGATGATTATATAAAATCCATTCCAACCATTAGATTCTAGACCAAAATTTAAGCATACGGCCCTAAAATTAGACCCATTCGTGATTTAGGTGGCTACACCAAGAGAAATAGTGTGGAGGGTGAGTGTTGTCCCGCATACTGTTTCCAATCGTGTAATCCACTAGAATCATGGATGGTGCTGATTTTTGGGCCCTAAACCTAACACTAGGTAACACACACTGTGGCAAGAGTATTTTCATTAAAAAAAAAAAAAAAAACATAGTGGGATCCACCCAAGCTACGGCCCCTCGCTCACAACACGGAATCCCAACTTGGTTAAAGAAAACAGAAGGTACCAGAATTGAGTAACTCATAAAAAACTTTTTAGAAAAAAATACCAGAATATAAATATCTAATTAATTAGATAGTAATTTATAAAATTCCCTTGTTATTATTATAATATATAGGTTAGACCAGCATGACCTTAGATGAGGGTCAATGTACTTTAATCTACAACAATGACCAACTCACGTTAGTAATACCATGTTGGTCCACTTTGATCCTGTTTTGGAAAGCCCAAACAACACTAGAAAAATAAATAAATATGCAAAAGGTTTATTATTATTATTATTATTATTTTTTAGTATACTGTTTCTAAAAGGAGATTTTTTTTTTTTTTTTTAAATTTTGGGCTGGTAATTATGCTGTACATCAAATATATTTATCCTCTGAATCAGTAAAAATGAGATTAAGTACTAAAAGGCATAAATAGCCAAAGCAAAGCAACTTTGCAATCCAAATGCAGCCTTAGCTTGTGGAACTAAAATTGTTGATTATTTTTATGTTTAATTATCTAATAAATCTCCACTAATCCGATAGTTAGATAACCAGATACGATTAAGTTTTGATTCTCGAAACATCTGAACTAATACATATAATTTTGAACGGTCTAAATTAGATTATTTATATGCCACTCGGCCAAAGTATCAAATTTTTTTTCTTTGAAATATTTTATGGGCCTATATCTATGTCTTGGAAAGACCGACCATGGGCACCGCATGCATAAAAGAGTGCATCCAAACAGGCCATATTATTCATTTTTATTATGTTCCGATATATAGGTTAGATGAGTTAAGCTTTGACAAATCCGGAAGTATGACCATAGATGAAGGTGGGTGTATTTTAATCTACAAGGACGACTGGCTCACGCTAGCAACGCCACGTGAGTCCACACCGATAAAAAAGAAAAATAAATAAATACAAATATACGATAATAAAAGGTCAAGATTTCAACGTTTCAAAATGGAAGAATCGGAGTTGATTATCAGAAAGGATAGAATTCAAAGCATATGAGGCTCTCACCCCTACAAGGAAATTTTCAATACGCCAATGCAGAATAGTAAATAGAGCAAATCCAAAGGGTCGGTTCGAATTTCCGTCGTTACTATTGCAGTAACATTTTCATCGTTCCCTCTCCCTCTCTCCCTCTCTCTCTCTCTCTCTCTCTCTCTCTCTCTCTCTCTCTCTCTCTTTATCTGAACTGTTCGTTTTCGTTTAAAAACGACTCCAAGCCCCACCACATGCGTTACCGACAGTTCCCCATTTTCCCCTTTTTTATGAGGAAGGATTGCTGAATAAATGCTCTTGATGATGGGCCCACCGATAAAGGCGATTTAAATCGATCTGAGTGGAAGAAGGTTTTCTTTTCTTGGAATTTTGTATCTGTGTTTTTTCTTTCCTTTCAAGAAGAGTTGGGATTTGGGAGATTTTTGGGAGCGGACTTTGAGATGGGTTGTCGGCGTCCAAAGGCATTTTGAATCTTTCCAGGAATAGAAGAAGGGCTTTGGCATTGTTTGCGATTTTGGAACTGGGTTTTCTATTTTGATGCCGTGGGAGTTGGCGTTTGGATGTTTTCTGCAAGAGGAATTGGTGGTGAAAGACGCTTTGGATTGATACGAGAAGAGAAGGGTCTTGGCTTATTGTGATTTTATATTTGGGGTTTCGATCTTGATGCAAGAAGTGTTGAGATTTGGGTGATTTTGGGAGAGGATTTGAGATGGGTATTTTGAGTGCTTTGTTTGGTTTTTGTGGATTTGGGGTCGGGATCTCTGTTGGACTTATTGCTGGGTATTTTCTCTTCATCTACTTTCAACCCAATGATGTTAAGGTGAGTCTCTCTCTCTCACTTATTTTTTTGCATTTTATTTCAGTATTGTTTTCGGTTGCCTTTTCTTTTTAGATAATCATGTGGATGCTTCTTCTATTGATTTACTTTTCTTTGGTTTAAAGGGTTAATTCTCTGAGATTTGGGGGCTTGTGTATTCTTTTGTCTTCTGGCGGCTTCTTAATAAAATTTCAGTTACTTCTCAAAATAATAATAAAAATAAAATAAAATAAAAAAATCTCTGAGATTTGTGATTTCCGAAGATTTGGTTTTAATTTTTTGTATTCAATTTTAGTTTATGGGTGATTAGAATACTGCAGAGATTAAATTGAAGATTAAAAAAATCCCTGTTGGGAATAAAGAATTTCAAGTAAGCATTTGGAATTTTCTTGGAGGAAACTCATGTCAGGGTAGTTTGTTGTTTTTACATTCTTAGGGTGATTTATGATGTACCCTGAAATGCAAGTGGAATAGGTATTTTGGCTGAACAAATGGTCATCTATGCATTTTGGGTGGAATGGGAAAGGGAAACTGAATAATGCAAGATACCACTTCGCCACCCTTTCCACCCCAAATCAGCATCCCGAACCTTTTGGGACCGACGTGAAATGCTCTTGAATATTATTTTAGTCACATTCAACAGTCTGTGAAGGCATCCATATATGCCCTCATTTGATGTAATGTAATGTACTTTTAAAAAAAAATTAACATGTTATTAGTAACACCTTGATTTGAATTTCTAGAGGATGTTGAAGATTTCTCTGCCAAATTCTTTCCTTCGTTTTTTTCCTTTGTGGGAATTTTTGCTTCTTTATGTTCTTTTCTTTTGGACTGTACAGAAATTGGGTTTTTCGAATGACATTAAATGCAAAATGTCAGACAAGGTAGCCTTGGATTTATTGCAGATGCATCAAAACTTTCCTTATAATATGTGAGCAGTCATGCTAAATTGTGATCCTTTGGTTTCATGAGTGCTGCCAGATCAATCATTGGATCAAACACCTGGTCGAGTTGTTTGTTTGTATTTTGAATGTGGTAGGGAGTTAAAGAGAATATATTTCAGGTTGACAATTGGGTTTCCAAAGTAATCTCAAGACAGACAACTTGATTGTCTAAACTTAGGGGTCGTTTGGCACTGGTTTGACAGCATAAAGTAACTGGGGTTTTCAAATCCAAGGGGTTTCCAATCCCCTCTTGAGGGGCTTTGTAATCCACGGTGAGAGCTTGGATTACACCTAAAATCATTTCAATAGTTGCAGGTGTAACATGTGTGTCACTATACACTATCATTCTATTGGGCACATGACCCACTAATGATGATCAACACCGTCCAAACATTGTCCATGTAAATCAGCACCGTCCAAACATTGTCCATGTAAATCAACAATTAAAAATCGTTGGTTAGTCACTCAAACATGATCTTGTGCTTGTGGCCCATCTGAGACTTGGAATTTCATCATTTTCGGGCAAAGCATATATTTCAGCGGGCTTATCACAACCATTGTGTCAAAAATTACATATCTCACTAATTAGAGATATTAAAGTTGATTTAGTAATTAAATTCAAACCCCTATAAATATACCATGGATAGGTACTTTTGGATTAAAGTTGATTCACACTCCAGGGTGCCAAACACACTGGGAGGATTGCAAATCCAGGGGGTTTCTAATCCCGGGGGTTCCGAATCCGGGGGTTCCAAATCCACGCTCCCAAACAGGTACTTAGGATTTAGTTGTTGAGAGTCTTTGTTGAGGTGGGGGGGATGTAAGAAGAAAGGTATGAGTGGACAGAATAGAGTTTGTGTGGCAATTAAAATTCCAAAGTTGAGTGATTTATAGGGAGCCGTTTGTGTGCACACACGCATGAGAGAGAGAGAGAGAGAGAGAGAGAGAGAGAGAGAGAGATGAGAGAGAGAGAGAGAGAGAGAGAGAGAGAGAGAGAGAGAGAGCGAGAGAGAGAGAGAGAGAGAGATATGGCATGAATACTTGGCTAGGTTATGTTCTCAGTGGCCACACTTGATGAGTGGCTAGGATCTCACACACACGTGGTAAGTTGGGCATGTATGCCACAAATCAACCCTTCAATATCCTTAACTAAACACGCCGACAAATCCATAAGACGACTCTTTTTCTCATGCTTATGCAGCCCACCAAGTACTTGACCCATTTGCAGTCCACTAATAGCCTTTTTAACATCCTACATTAATTGTATGAGTGGGCCTTGCTATATCTTAACAATTTAATGTAACTTAATGATCCATGTGCGACGACCCCAAAATAGTTGGGATAAGGCTCAGATGATGCCGATGATGTGCATGCCATGTTTGCAATTGCTGGGTGCATGTGTATGGAGAATTATATGGTGCAGGAACATTATTGATAAAAAAGGCATCCGTAAAAATATTACAGTCTTTCTCTTTGCGTTTTTATTTATTTATTTTTTTATTTAAATGATGATAGGGTGTCCCCGCCCCCTTTGAGGTGAGACTAATCTCTGCGGATGCACGCAACACCCACAAATCACGTGCGTCGAGTAAAGAACAAGGGAATCGAATCTGCGTCTTTGCATATTTTATATTGCTTAAATGTCAAATACCTTGAAAATGAGCTCTATTTTACATTCTCTCCTTTCCCTTTTTTATTTCTTATCTATGCCAAAGTGTATCTTGTGTGCACTTCTTCTTGGATGTTGATAAAATGGCAACATTTGCTAATAAGATCACAATGCATGTCATTGTAGCATTACTCATCTTCAGTAATGGAGCATGCCTTCTTATCTCTTATCTCTGCCTCAATGCAAGTCTTTTATTTCTTCCTCTTATCTCTTTTCAGGTCCTTCAACCTTAATCAATGTTCCCCTTCTTACCCCGAGACATCTCCAAACTTCATTACACATGACCATTTGTTGTTTATTGTTATTCTCAATCTTATCTCGTACTGGGACTATTTTTAGATTCCCTTGGATGATCTAATTGTTAATTTCCTTTTCCCTATTTGTGTATTTCTTAAATATGCCAAAGTGCAAACTTTTTGCACTTTTCTCAGATAGGATCAAGTAGCTATGTGTCACTAAAGAGCGTAGATCACCCCTAAGTGCAAGCATGAATCCAAAGTGCGTTCAAAGCTAGAGTGGTACCTAGGTGGATAAGGCTTAGATGACATTGATGACGTGTATGCCATGTTTGCAATACCTAGGTGAATGTGTATGGAGAATCGTATAGTGCGAGAACATTATTCATAAAAAAAGCCTCTAGAAAAATATTACAGTTTTGCTTTGTGTATTTTATATTTCTTAAATGTCAAATACCTTGAGAATGAACTCTATTTTACATTCTCTCATTGCCCTTTTTTATTTCTTAACTATGCCAAAGTGTATCCTGGGTGCACTTCTTCTTGGATGTGGACAAAATGGCGACATTTGCCAATAACAGCACAATGTACGTTGTTATAGAATTGCCCATCCTCAGTAATGGAACATGCCTTCATCTCCTCTCCACCTTAAATCTCAATGCTAGTCTAATACGGGGGCATTTTCACACCGGGCTCGAGTGGGGTGGCCTGTGGGATGTAGGGGCACACTCAGGGTGGGCGACCTGCGGAACCCATTGATTTGGGGCCCGTGTGAGGCGGAACCCATGGATTTTGGGGCCCACGAGGAGGGTTCGACCGAGGACCTAACCCATGAATTTGGGGCTTGTACTATGAGATAAAGGGATTAATTCGTCATGCTCTATCAATTCGAGCTTTTAGAGCAAGTGGTTAATTGTCCAGCATCAAATTGTATTAATGCAGGGGCATTTACACACCAGGCTTGAGTGGGGTGGCTTGTGGGATGCGGGGGCACACTCGGGGTGAGCAACCCATTTGAGGCGGGTGGCTGGTGTGAGGCAAGCCTAACTCGAGTGGAGCGGGTGGCTCATGTGAAGCAGAACCCATGTGAAGTGGGGCCCACGAGGGGGTTCGGCCGAGGTCCTAACCCATGGGATGTGGGGCCTGGGCTATGAGATAAAGGGATTGATTTGTCATGCTCTCTATCAGTTCAAGCTTTTAGAGCAAGTGGTTAATTGTCCTGCATCAAAGTGGTATCAAAGTGGGAGGTCTCGTGTTCGAGACTCCTCATCGGGAGTGATAAATGCAGGGGCATTTTCACACCGGGCTCGAGTGGGGTGGTATGTGGGGTGCAGGGGCACACCCGGGGTGGGCGGCCCATGTGAGGATGGTGGCTCGTGTGAAGCAGAACCATGTGAAGTGGGACCCACGAGGGGGGTTTGGCCGAGGTCCTCACCCATGGGATGTGGGGCTTGGGCTATGAGACGAAGGGATTGATTCACCATGCTCTATCAGTTCAAGCTTTTAGAGCAAGTGGTTAATTGTCCTGCATCATAGTTTTTTTTAGGTCTTCCCCTCGTCCTCATTTTGGGTCCTTCAACCTTAATCAATTGTTCCCCTTTACTTGTATTGACTTATCCCGACACATCCTTATGCTTTGTCTCTTAATTGAACACTGTCATACATTGCTTGTCTCTATTGCTATCATGGCACAACCTTGCACTTACATTATTTCATTTGCATGATGGTTACTTTGTACCAGTTGATTTTAAGAGGAAGTTACACATGAGCTTCCCATTGCTTGACTGAGTGATCACTTGACTTTCAAGTATTCTTAAAGCCCTGTGCTCTTTGATAAGGTGGTGAGCACTTGTTAATTAGTTGGATGGAACATGATGCTAAGGCTGATGATTCTTTGGTAACATAAAACTAGTTTGATCCATTAACACACGTCAGTTCCATCTTGCTTGTTATAAATATTACAACCCTCTTGTATTATTACTTTAGAATCAAGGGTACTTCAACTGTAATGTAATTAAGGGCTGTGCCAAACCACAACGTGGAATGTAATTAGATTCCGAATAATAAGAACAACCTTTTAATGTAGCGTGCCATCATTCTTGTGTGGTTCGACAATATCTACGAATGTACTACAAATGTCTAAAAATTATCAAATATTAATATTGATAAAATCACATAAACAAAGAGGCAACTCCATTGGGGACCGAACTTAGAATCTCTAGTTCTGTTTCTCCAAGTAGTGCCAAAGGTTCTCGTTAAGTCCTCTTTATAGACATTCTTAGACGATGCCAATGTGCTTAGAGCTCACTATCTTGAAAGGCCTTTCGACGTCGCTCGTAGTGCCGAAGAGGTGACTTCTGACGAGGACATTCCTCCCTTCATCCCTAAGGAAAAATTCAATATAGTCCATAGGCGCATATCACCTTTATAATCTATCCCTCAAACATAATGTTGGCTTTTGTCCTCTAGGTGTTTGTACGGGACATCAATTTGACTCATTACAATCACACGCCGTTTGCTTCTTTTTTACTACAGGTGGGTTCGCCATCGCCTACCTCCCAAAGGCGATAACGCCGGTTGTCTGTAGGTCCCTGCCTAGATTTCCATGACCACAAAGGCAGCAATTGTCGAGCATAGCGCCAAGGTTGGCCCCAAAACCAAGGCTCCCCGCTTTATTAAAACTGCCTCAGCAACAAGACAATGAGGTCTGAACTCCTATATCCCTAGAGGCTTCCTGACTTAAGGTCCCTTCCTAGACTAAAACATTTGTTGGGGTTGTTTTTGCCTTGTTCATAGTACGTCCAACTAACTCACAAGGGCTGATGCCACCTAATGCTTCGGGCGCATTGTACTAGGGGACTCGAATCTTTGCAAGCCACTATCCCTCCTGGCAAGAAAACATACATGACAAGCTTGGCTCGCTCCATTGTTGAAGGCACTATCACTCTTGAGTGCGGCATGCCGCAACCTCGAAGTAGCACCCCGCCTAATACAACAAAAGTTGGCTGCTTTGACTCAATCACGCTCAACTCCCATGGTGGATGAGTTCCCGATGCTCCAATCACGAAGCCATTCAACATCCTCTCTTGCAAGTAGTTCCTTGAGCATGTGGGTTTCGACACCCAGGTCGAGCAATACTTTGTCTCGGCTACATTGTGAATGCTAGTCCAAACTCGTCTATCCCACTATACACCCAATAACCCCTTTATATGCTCGTGCACAATTGCGGTGTATATGGCGGGGACGAGCTAGTCTGACCCATCCCCGTCCAAAGACCCTTTAGCCAGAGTCATACATGTTTAGGCCAACATGTTAGAGGAGTTTAAAGCTTTTCGGGATACGCTGCCTTTACTTGGAACATGGCTCAACTAATGGATCCTCCTGTGAATAAGGACGCGGCGCTTGCCCGTTAGCATGAAGGGACGATGGACGTGACTCACACTTCCCACCAGGACATGTTGCTGTTGCAACTGCACAAGACCGATTACCACGGTTCCGCCCCAACCCCGGTTCACAAGACAATGCACGGTGATCTAAGACAAATTGTTGCAGACATGTTTCGTCGAGAATGAGAGGGAAGTTCGCTTAACAGATTCCATACCTTGCGAGGTTGAAGGACCAAATTTTCAAGTACAAGTGCCTAGATTTTCAAAAGTTTGATAGGATAGTTCTATAGAAGAACATTTGATTCATTTTCTCACGGCAATGGGGAACTTCTCATCCATGCCTCAATATTGTTTGCCATTGTTCTGTTTGTCCATCACTGGAAAGGCCTCAATATTGATTCAAGCAGCTGGCTCCATTTAGTCTTGGAGTAGATGCAGAATGCTTCCTTGCTAGAGTTTCTTCTTGTTTTAGCAAGACGTCAGGTCGGCTGACTTGGCTCTTACTTGACAAAGGCGGAATGAAACGACATAGTAGTTCATAGCTCTATGGAGGTCGTTGGGACTCGCTTGTCGCCAGGTCCATTCGGAAGAGGAATTGGTGCAACTATGCCTCACTAGCAGGCACATCAAAGTAGCCTTTGGGTTGGACGACGCCACTATCACAATGTTTTGAGGGATTGCTGTGAAAACATACATCATTGAGCAAGTGTCATTTAGAGGTTGTCCCACCATGCCTAGATGGACAGTGTTGTGATGCAACCAAGACGACTATGTCCAATGATGTAGACAAAGCAAAGAGGGCTGTCAAGGCTAAAGTTAAGGCCGGCCTCGTGGCAATAGAAGTTCTAATACGCCAATCCTTGACAAGATACAGAGGAGAGACAAACCTCAAAGAGTACAAATCCCCCATGGAGGACTTGATCCCCATGATGGAGCAGTTAGTCGTTGAAGGAACTATTGTGCCAATAGAGCTTCAATTGCCCGCCGAGGTCAATAAAACCAATGATCCCAAATATTGTTGTTATCATCGAATTATTGGGCACAAGACAGGATTGTTATGTCCTTAAAAACTTAATCTAGAAAGCGGTGGACGATGGAGACATTGTTGTTGACAAAGAAAAAGATAAAAGGAAAAAAGGCTGCCACCAACCCTATATCTTCCAAGCCAGCTTGTGGTGTAGCCATTCCCCCATCCACATCCTTTGTCAAAACCCAGTCGACAAGGCAAGGCCAGCTTGTGATGCAGCCGTTTCCCCATCCACAACCTCTATCAAAACCCAGGCGACTAGGCAAGGCTCGATGGCATGCGCTTGTGAAGTCAACCAAGTGTTAGAAGCTTCTCAGCCAATTGACGAATTGGGCGCGGATGTTGAAGTGGTTAAGCAAAGTGTAGTGCTCGCACAAACTAAAGATGGTGGCAACCAATGGTTGATGAATTATGAAGTGAATCTCGGTTCTTAGGAAGAATTGTGGTCACCTACCTGAGAACCAATATCCCTTCAGTTGAGGTCGATAAGCTCGTCGAATTCTTGAAGGAGTTCAAAGGTACATTGGCCTGGACGTATTTTGAGATGATTGGCTAGGACCCTGTAACAACGATGCACTAAATGGGCATCTTCAAAAGAAAGAGCCTGTTAAGCAAGCGTAGAGATGCTTTCATCTGGAGTTGGCCTCGTAGATTGAAGAGGAGGTCAATAAGCTTATTAAGGTTAGATTTGTACGGGAAGTCAAGTACCTCCGATGGATCTCCAATATGTGCTTGTGAAGAAGAAAAACGGACAAATACAGGTTGTGTCAATTTTCGTGACCTTGGTGCATATGCATTTTCATTTTTAGGAATGCTAAGTCGAATTGTGGCAATTAAGTGTTGCATGTTTGTGATTAAGGTCACATGGCTGGTAGTCTAGGCTACACAAATACTTATGAATGGCTTCGTGCCTATTTCTACGGCTAAGGCCTATTGCTATGTCTATGTGCCTATTTTTACGGCTCCGCACCTATCTCTAGTCTCTACGGCTAAGGCCTACGTTTGTCGTGACTAAGTGTCACTATAAATGGTAAAGTGAAGGACCACAAAACTAAGACCTACCAACACCGTGGCTAGGTGCGTGTGGTATGCTCAAACCCCCATGATTAAGTGTCACATTTTATGGCCAAGCGCCATTAGACTAAGATTTATCCCACTTTATGGCCATGCACCATGTCCAATGAAGTGAAGAGTTTGATGATTTCGATGAGGCTAAAAGCCTGGCCAAGAGTCATCTACGGCTCGGTCCCTATCTTTATGGCTGATGCCCACATTGGTTGTCACTAAGAAATTGTTATTAATGGTTAAATGATGGACTACAAAACTAAGACCTACCTACACCGTGGCTAGGTGTTGTATGACATGCTCAAACGCCCCATTAAGCGTCACATTTTATGGCCAAGTGCCATTATACTAAGGTTGCTTGGTACATAGACTAAAATTTATCCAATTACGGCTAGGCACCCATAACAGTGACGCAGGACAACCCTAATTATGATGCATGCTCATGAACATAATTAAACAGCGGAAATAAAAGGAATAAATGATCTAAAATTCTAGCAGTAGCATCATCATAACTGAGAAAATCATAAAGGAAACATGCAATGGAGCGGACCATCATCACAACCATGGAGTATGACATTCAATTATTACTTAGGTGGATCCGGCGAGGGATGAGACCTCCCGATCTTGCATGGTCAACCCAATCGATCAATGAAGATCACTAGTCCAAAGAACCAAGAAGTTTCTCGGATTAGGGATTTGAGAATTTGGGGGTTTAGGGTTTAGATCGGTTCTCAAGATTTTGATCGAAGAAGGATTAGCCAAAACTGGAAAATAAAAAGAAGAGAATAATTACCTTGAAGAAGTTGGAGGGGCACAAGAAGAAATTAGAAGAGGAAGATCAAGGGAAGAGAAGAAGCACTATTAGAGAGAAGAGAGGAAGGAGGCAACCAAAGAGTTTGCTTTTCATTAATCAATAGTAAAAAAATTCGAGTTTAGGGCTTTAGCCCACTTAAATAAGCAAATAAAGACATAAAATTACTAAAATACCCCTAGAATAGGCAAATAAAGACATAAAATTACTAAAAGACCCCTAACTAAGCAAAAACGCGCAAATAACATAAGTACGGGAAAGTTCGGGCGCTCGGTCTTCTTTCTCCAATCTTCCTTCACATGTGTCTTCCCTGAGTGGGGTCTTCTATATGTCCAATCACATGTGAAAGGTCTTCAGCTCCTCAATAGTCGCCTATCCACAAGAACGATACTTGTGGTTGACGCTTTCTTCGTTGGTACACCTTGAATGCGCTTGTGTCCGCATCAATTCTCCTCAGGTGAGAAAAACTCGACTCCGACGAGTTGAAACTTTTGTAGCGCTCTAGTAGATCTGGATCAATACCCTGCAATGCGTCGCCCGACAGCCACGTAGATTCAGATGATGGTTGTTCTTCCACTTGACAAGATACCTTTGGAAACCTCCATCTCTCGTGGATACTATCTCGTCATCCAAGATTTTCTCAATTTCTTCTTTATGGGAAATGGGTGGAGGGGGTGGAAGGGGTTGGGTAGCAAACTCAGAAAAAGGCCATGAAAGGGACGATGTATCAACAATGGGAGTATGGGCACGGACTAGATCTTCCACATTAAAAGTTGGATTAATGCTCATTTCAGGTGGAAGGTCAATCCAATACGCGTTGTACCCAACCTTTTGTAATATCTTGAATGGTCTAGCACTACGCGCTTGTAATTTTTTAGCAGATCCTGGAGAGAATCGCTCTGGCCTTATTCGCACCATTACATAGTCTCCTTCTTGAAATTCTTGCATTTTACGATGAGAATCGGCTGAAACTTTATAATCATCATTGCTCTTATTTAACCGCTGTCTAATATGTGTATGCAAATCATGAATATGGCGTGCAAATGCATCGGCTGACTCAGAAGACCTTTGGGTAACAGACATAGGTAAGAGATCTATGGGCATTCTAGGTTTATAACCACTTACAATTTCAAAAGGACAACCCTGTAGATCTATTAACTGACCCATTATAAGCAAGTTCAGCATTGGTAAAATTAGGTCCCAAGTCTTAACATGTTCACCCACTAGACAACGTAGAAGATTTCCAAGGCTGCGGTTTACCACTTCAGTTTGACCATCTGTTTGTGGGTGGTAAGCAGTAGAAAATTGCAAACGAGTTCCCATAATGTGCCACAGTGTCTTCCAAAAATAGCTAGTAAATCGAACATTACGATCAGACACTATGGTTTTAGGTAACCCATGAAGATGCACCACACCATCAAAAAAGAGACGAGCAACATGAGATGCATCTGACGTCTTCGAACATGGGAGGAAATGCGCCATTTTAGAAAAACGGTCCATAATGACAAAAACGGAATCGTGCTTTTTTATAGTCTTGGGAAGCCCAAGCACGAAGTCCATACTAATGTCCTGCCACGGAGCATGTGGCACTGGCAATGGTGTGTACAGCCGGGTATTTTGCTTTCTATGCTTTGCCAGCTGACATGTTCGACACTGCCTTAAAACTTTGGCTACGTCTCGCTTGAGACTTGGCCAATAGAAATGATCTTCCACAAGGGCAATGGTCTTATCACGACCAAAATGGCCAGCTATCCCTCCTGAATGAAGCTCCCAGATAAGGAATTCACGGAGGGACATACGGGGAATACAAAGTCTGTCTCCCTTGAAAAGTAAGCCATCTTTAAGAACATAATTACCCATAATATGCTGGTCACTAGCGAGCGACGCGTAAGTACCCCCAAAATCAGGACATGGGGTATTCATCTTTCAGTTGCTCAAATCCGACTACCTCTACACTCAAGGAGTTGAGCCACGCCACTCTCCTACTAAGGGCATCCGCTGGTTTGTTTTCAACCCTGGCCTTGTGTTTCAAAACAAACGAATATTCCTGAAGAAATGCTACCCACTTGGCATGCCTTGGGTTGAGTTTCTTCTGAGAATGCAAATATCTCAAAGCCTCATGGTCAGAAAACAAAAGAATTCTTGCGGTAGGAGATATGTCGCCAATGTCTCAGGGATTGCACTACCGCATAAAATTCTTTGTCGTAAGTGGGGGTATTTTTGTTTTGCCTCATTGAGTTTCTCACTGAAATAGGCTACTGGGTGTCTTTCTTGACTCAACACTCCACCTATACCGACACCAGACGTATCACACGCTACTTCAAAGACTTTAGAAAAGTCAGGTAGACGCATGATAGGAGCTTCCACCATCTTGCCCTTAATTTCTTTAAAAGCCTTGACTGCGGCTTTAGACCACACGAACTCTCCCTTTTTCATGCACTCGGTAATGGGAGCCATGATCGTGCTAAAAAACGCCTAACCGATGATAAAAAGTTGCTAGGCTGTGAAAGCTTCGCACCTCATGAATGTTCCTTGGTTCTGGCCACTTAACTATAGCCCTGACTTTTTCAGGGTCTGCGCGCATCCCTTCAGATGACACTATAAATCCTAAGAACACAACTTGGCTAGACATGAATGCACATTTCTTAAGATTAAATTACAACTTTTCCTTCCTAAGGACACTACAGACCTTCTTTAAATGTTCAAGGTGTGATTCCTTAGTGGTACTATAAATAAGAATATCGTCAAAGTACACCACTAGGAATTTTTCCATGAACGGCCTCAAAGCTTGTGTCATCACCCGCATGAAAGTACTAGGTGCGTTAGTCAAGCAGAAGGGCATGACCAACCACTCATACAACCCATCTTTCGTCTTAAACGCCGTCTTCCACTCATCTCCTGGGCGTATACGGATTTGGTGATATCCACTCTTGAGGTCTATCTTAGAGAATATAGTGGACCTGGCCATCATGTCAAGCATATCATCAAGTCTAGGTATAAGGAACCTATACTTGACAGTAATTTTGTTTA
This sequence comes from Magnolia officinalis, assembly GCA_021015155.1. Lineage (NCBI taxonomy): Eukaryota > Viridiplantae > Streptophyta > Magnoliopsida > Magnoliales > Magnoliaceae > Magnolia > Magnolia officinalis. Next base: position 55,065,715 of record JAJHSJ010000007.1, read on the forward strand.
TGGCACGACTATCCACACACATGCGCCACGTGCCGTCTTTTTTTGGCGTCAACAATGCAGGCACGACACACGGGCTCATACTCTCTCGGATGAAACCCTTTTGCAGAAGCTCATCAACTTGCTTCTTCAACTCTGCATGCTCTGCAGGGTTCATCTTGTAGTGAGGAAGGTTCGGTAGAGTAGACCCTGGGACAAGATCAATGGCATGCTGTATGTCCCTCATAGGTGACAACTCATTCGGTAAGTCTTCAGGAAATACATCACTGTATTCCTTCAGGACCGAGGTCACCTCACGGGGCAACTCTGATGGAACCTCAGGTGTAATCTCTTTAGCCACAAGGGCATACACCATAGAATCCTCCTTAGCCTTTTTTTCAAACTCTCTTGCGCTGATTATATGTAGAGACTTAGGTTTGGATTTCCCCATTTCTTTAGGCTCACTTGCCTTCTCATCCTTCTTCTTCCCTAGTGTATTCTTAGGTGGCATGGGATTATAGTTTGATCTTTCTACCGTTATACATAAAAGTACACGCATTCGAACGGTCAAAGATCGTGACATCATTATCGAATAGCCACGGTCTACCTAGGATAACATGTCCCACATCCATAGGTAAAACATCACACCACAGGGACTCTTTGTATGACCCAAACTCGATGGGGACTGGACATTGCTGGGTGACAGGTAGGGATGTCTTGTCAACCCAAGAAACTTTATACGGGTCTGGATGAGGTGTGGATTTCAGTTTTAAGCGATCTAAGGTGCTAGTGGAAATCACATTCTGACAACTTCCACTGTCCACTATCACCTTACAATTCTTTTCACCACACTTGGCAATAGTGTAGAAGATAGTACTTCGACGCCAGTCAGTACTACTTCTAGACTGAGCTAGCACACACCTGACTACTGCAAGCGTTGCTTCTCCATCCACTTCTTTTCATCAGTAAGTCCTCCTTCAGGGTGATACTCTTCAACTTCATAATCACCCTGGTCATCTCCACCCTCGTGGGACTCGCCTATAACTAAGGTTCTCCCACGGCTCTTCGTAGGACACTGATTAGACATGTGGCCAAGATTGCCACACATAGCACCTCACTTGGCTCATGTTAGTAGGACCGGCATCAAGAAACCCTTTGCCCTTGTCCTCCCTAGGCCTAGGCGGAATGATCGCCTGTGCCCTAGGTTGACTACCAATATTAGGTCTAGTTCCCTGGGAACTAGATCTAGCACTGGAGTCTCGGGACTCAAAACGACGAACGACAGGAGCCTTCAAATATCGCTCTAACTCCTGCACGACTTGATATACTTCGTCTAAGTCCGTTAAGGGCCGAGTCATAAGTTCGCGCTGAAGACGCACGAAGGCCGTCTTGAAACGTGAGAGCGTTACTAGAGAGTCTTCTCGGATATCACATCGCATCACATATTCTTCAAATTTAGCGATGTAGTCAGCGGCAGACATTGACCCTTGGCGTGGTCAAGGAGCTTTTGACGATATGAGAGAGAAAGATACTTCTCCTTCAACTTCTCTTTCATCTCATACCAATGTGTGATAGGGGCTCTACCAACTCTCTCTATCCTACGCTCGGTGTTGGTCCAGAAGAACTTGGCTTGACCCACAAGCTTCATCTTAGCAAACCGCATTTGATGGTTTTCCAACATGCCATACCACTCAAAGTAGTGGTCCATGTCAGCAACCCAGTCAAGGAATGCCTTGGGATCCAAGCGTCCATCAAAACTCAGGGCTTCAACTCTCACACTCTTCATCGCATGCTCATCTGGATCATAGCGGTCTTGATGATCACATGTGGCTCGTGCCTCTCGCATCACACCACGACCGTTACCATGATCTCTATCCTCACTACCACCACGTGTGGCAGCGCGTTCTTCAATGATTCCTCCCACTTGGGAGTGCGCATCATCCCCTACAACGGGGTTTTCCTTTTGGGACGCTTCTAGTTGCTCGACCTTAGTCACGGTAGTGGTAATTTGGTTCTCAAGGCGGGCAAACTCACGCTTTTGACCCGCTTCTAAGGCGGTTATCTTTTGTATCAATTGAGTAAGCTGCTCAGATAACTGCTCGTTATTCATGGTAGGTTGAAGTCCGAAACCTCTACCTCTTCTCGTGGGCATACAATGAAGACTTGAACCAAACTCTATCCAACTAGACTACTAGGTGTTATGACTTTCAAGATGAATGCGATGAATGCAAAACTATTATGAACTGACACAATTAAATTGAAACAGGAAACAACTCAAATCTGGAAATTTTTCAGATTAATAACTTTCTAAAATTGGAAATTTTCTAAAATTGAAAACTTTCTAAATCTGGAACTTTCCTAAATTAAACCTAAAAATCAAAATCCTAATTTGATAACTCGATCTAGACAAAAACCATGCAAGCCTATTCTCTGATACCAAATTTGACGCAGGACAGCCCTAATTATGATGCATGCTCATGAACATAATTAAACAGCGGAAATAAAAAGAATAAATGATCTAAAATTCTAGCAGTAATCATCATAACTGAGAAAATCATAAAGGAAACATGCAATGGAGCGGACCATCATCACAACTATGGAGTATGACATTCAATTATTACTTAGGTTGGATCCGGCGAGGGATGAGACTTCCCGATCTTGTATGGTCACACCCAATCGATCAATGAAGATCACTAGTCCGAAGAACCAAGAAGTTTCTCGGATTAGGGATTTGAGAATTTGGGGGTTTAGGGTTTAGATCGGTTCTCAAGATTTTGATCAAAGAAGGATTAGCCAAAACTGGAAAATAGAGAAGAAGAAAATAATTACCTTGAAGAAGTTGGAGGGGCACAAGAAGAAATTAGAAGAGGAAGATCAAGGAAAGAGAAGAAGCACCATTAGAGAGAAGAGAGGAAGGAGGCAACCAAAGGGTTTGCTTTTCATTAATCAATAGTTAAAAAATTCGAGTTTAGGGCTTTAGCCCACTTAAATAAGCAAATAAAGACATAAAATTACTAAAATACCCCTAGAATAAGTAAATAAAGACATAAAATTACTAAAAGACCCCTAACTAAGCAAAAACGCGCAAATAACATAAGTACGGGAAAGTTCGGGCGCTTGGTCTTCATTCTCCAATCTTCCTTCACATGTGTCTTCCCTGAGTGGGGTCTTCTATATGTCCAATCACTTGTGAAAGGTCTTCAGCTCCTCAATAATCGCCTATCCATAAGGACGACACTTGTGGTTGACACTTTCTTCGTTGGTACACCTTGAATGCGCTTGTGTTCGCATCAACCAGTGTTTAAAGTATCGGTATCGCTACGAGTTTCATTGGCCAGGGATACGGAAACAATATCGATATCGCCGATAATATCGTGATAACCGGAAATGTGGGGAACATGGGAAAAACGGTGGAATTCAGCGAAACTTCAGGAGATGTTAAAATGGACATATTTGCATATTAGAAATAAAAAAATTGTAAAAAGAATGCATATACAAGTTTCCATATAATGGGGCTTAAAAGTATGTGCTATTGTAAGAAATCAGTCCAACCATCCCATCCGGCCTATTTAACCATCCAACCCTTCATCGATATTGCAAAATATCAACAAATGATATTTCACCAAGAAATCATCAACAATTGGAAAGGAAACGAAAGATTGTGGTCTCAATATCGCGCATGTTGCAATATTGATAATATCAAGATATTATCAATATTATCAATGGCAAATTGAACACTACATACATCCATGTGCCCATGAAAAAAAAAAAAATTGAAATAAAAATGTACTATTAAAATATCGTCGATACACTTATGATACAAGCAGTACCTAGAATTTTCATTGTCGAAAATATTGGCGATACATCGGCGATATTGATGCATTAGAAATACAAGCGACACCTAGAATTTACATAGTTGAAAATATTGGCAAATACACATTAGCGATATTCTTACATTGGCGATGCTTAGCGATACATTGCTATTACCTGGAATTTCTGATCCTACTAGCGTTATCGGTATCGCTGAGCTGGAGATAAAGATAATATCAGAGATAATTCGAAACCCATGCCATAACTAAGATCCCACTCATGGCTAGGCACCGTGTCCAATTGGTGAAGTGCGATTAATTCGATGAGGCTGAAAGCATGACCAAGTGTCATCTCTGCTGTGGAATTTCCCAAGCAGGGTAAAGGTCTGTCTTGATTAGCTAAAATTGCTATGGCTAAGGGCACACACAACAGCCAAGCATTGCCTAGCTAAGGCCTGTTAGTTCACCTAATGCATTATTTGATTAAAGCCTGTCTATTACAATCAAGTAATGGTCAAATACTGCATATTGTAATGGTATAAGACACCAAAGTAAAAATAAAATAAAAATAAATCATGCCACACATCATGCCACGCATCATGTCATGCATCATGTTGTGCATTATCATCTCATTCATACACAGCACTGGTTATGAAACATTCCATTTTATTCACCCGTTTCAGTAAAAATGCCGTATAACATATGATTTCTTGACAAACGAAATAGATAAGTCCAACATGGGGGAAGATGAGAGCTGACTTGAGACCTATTTGGACATTCTCCACATACTTGAGTGAGCTGTCCTTTTAGATCAGCCACTTCCGCTTCACAGAACACCAAGGTTTGAGAGTTATCAGCGATGGCTTCTAAACTGGCCTTAGGTTGACCAATTTTAGTGTTTATCTTGGCGACCTTTTATTGTTCTTGAAGGTTGATATCTTGAGTATCTCTCTCCACATTCCGTGCTGAGTTGACCTCGATTGTGGCAACCTTCTCTTCAGCTTTGTTGCTTCTAGCATTTGCTCAAGGTCTTGTACTTTGCGACGGGCTGCAGCATGCAGTTTTGCCTGATCCACGGCATTCCACTTGGAGGGCGATGGTTGTACTTGTTGACAGGAAAAGATCCCATGGTGTATGTTGTTTGCTAATGACATAATTTTGATTGACAAGATGAGGGAGGGCATAGACACAACTAGATTTATGGAGGGGTGCTTTAGAATCTAAAGGATTTAAAATTAGTTGGACTAAAACAGAGTATATGGAGTGCAATTTTAGTAACAAAAGGAGTGAAAATGAAGAATTAGTTAAGATTGCTGACGAAGAAGTTTCTCAAAATGACCATTTTTGATACCTTCAGTATATAATCCATGAGTGGAGAGATTGAGAAGGATGTTGCCCATAGATTTCAAGCTAGGAGGAAAAAATAGAGACGTGCCTCTGGAGTTTCACATGATTGTTGTGTACCACTCGAACTAAAAAGGGAATTTTATAGGATGGCTATAAGACCAGCCATGCTTTATGGGACAAAATGTTGGGTTGTTAATAAACAACATGTTCATAGGATGAGTGTAGCTGAAAGGAGGATGCTGGGGTGGATGAGTGTCAAGATGAGGAAGGATAGAATTGGAAATGAATGCATTCGAGGGAACTTAGGAGTAGCACCAATAGGTAATGAAATGAGGGAAAGTAGACTTTAGATGGTTTGGTCATGTGCAACGGAGACGAAGAACCATGCCGGTCAGAAGTGAGTTGGTACAAGATGAAGAGCTCTAAAAGGGCAAGGGTAAGACCCAAAAGGACGTGTATGGAGGTAGTAAGCAAAGACTTAATGACCTATGATCTAACTGAAGGTACCCTTGATAGAGTGGAATGGCGTAATAGGATCTATGTAGCTAGCCCATTTAATTGGGATAAGGCTTAGATGATGATGATGGTTGTTTTGTGTACATTTCCGTTGTCTTCTGCATGGTTTTTGTCATCTTATCTCGGGTTTTACCCTCCATTTGGGGACTAGGAAGTACCGTTTCTCATGTGCATGCAATTCCCAAAACATTAGATGTGACACATAGATTGTTTCTGCAATGGATCTGAACGTAGATCTGGTGTTCAAGATGCCCCAGTGCTAGATCTATTTCATTGATTTGGCACATGGAACGTATCTAACAACAAATCTTACCACAGAACAATTTCACCAGCAAATCTAAAATGTGGATCGACAGATCTAAATGCAGATCTGGAACACCAAAACATATCAGCAGCAAACCGATCTCAATATTATCTCAGAATGCTTTCAACAATAGACCCGAACGCATCTAAGATACAATACGCTTCAGTAGTAGATAAAAAACACATGCTGTCTCTAACAGTAGATACCCATGAAATCTGGAACACGAACTCTTCCAATGGCAGATCTGAAGTGTAGTACTTCTTTAGCAACAGATTTGCATATACAGTTCTTGAGTGATGTCTCCTATCAACAAATCTGAAAAACAGATCTCCAATCACAGATCTGGAATACAAATGTGTCCAATCAACGGATCTCTACACAAAAAATGTTTCTAGGCACTGACGTGAAGGAAGATGCACAAATTTAGATTCAAGAGCTGAACGGCTGAGCTCTGAAGGCTGGTTTGGACGCTGGTGAAGATGTAAAGGCTTTGAGTGTGTTTGGTTGAGATTGTGAGGGTTGGATGGGCTGTATTTTTATGTTGGAAGGTAGACGTAAAAGTTTTCGGGTTACAGTCAAGATTTTGGGCTAGATCTAAAATTTAGAGTAGGGATTAGGGTTTTTATGATCCGAGTCTAATGATCATTCAGTTGATAGCTAGGGTTTCTGAGATTGAAGGGGTTGGCCAGTCTTGGGTTGTGTTGAAAAGGTGGCAGCTAGTGTTTATAATAAAGAAAGAGATTTACACTCCAAAAGAGAGGTTATGGTGTGTTGCTTATAATAAAGAAGCCATAATGTAATCTGAGAGAGTCCAAATTACGCTTGAATACTGTTCTCTAGCAACCCTCAAGTGGGGGAATTTTGACTTTCCTTTTATTTTAAAACATTTAAAAAAGCAACTTCACACTTATTTCACACTTATTTCTCCACATGTTTGGCCATGTGGGGCTACACATGTCATTATGTAGCTCACACATGTGATCAAGTGTGATACACATTTGTGATTAGAGATCTACTTGCTTCAGTTGGCACCGCAAAATTACGGGAAGTATTAAGTTTCCCTGTAAGACTGGCGCTCACACATCTTTATACATGTGTGCAAGTTGAATCAACCACCGTCTTATGCATTCTGCATTCTTGTCATTTGGTATCTGTTTGGAGGCACCCTCAAAAGGGGCATTTGATGCCCAAATGCCGTTTTGTGTCAGGCTCCTTTTTGTGGTGTGATTCGAGGCACTTTTCACAAACCCTGTTTGGCCCTCCACTCGTCAAAACAGGTGCTAAAAAGCCCACTTGCCTCAGATTAGTTTTCAGAAAATCACCTTGACAAAATTCTGACTTGCCTCAGATTCATTTTTGGAAAATTGACCAACAAAGTTGAAACAGATTTGCTTTTGCAAGAAAACATGTTTTGTGGAAGTTGCCTCCAAATGGACCCTTGAATTGACTGATGCTAGTTTCAAGAACAATTCAATTATGCATGTTGAGGTTTTGTTTACTCTAATCAGATTTTCACTGTTGACTTGATTAGGATCCTACGATTCGGCCACTTGTCGAACTAGACTCCCAAACTTTGCAGAGCATGATGCTTGAAATACCATTATGGGTGAAAAGTCCAGACTTTGATCGAGTATGTCTTTTAGTTTTAGTGCTTCTTTGTCTAGTTCATTTTTATTATGCTTTTCATATGAGAAATTCCATGTTTATATCTGTCTTATACTGTAGTTTCGAATAATCACATCCTTTGTTTTGCTTCTTGAAGATTGATTGGCTAAACAAATTTATTGAACTATGTGGCCTTATCTGGACAAGGTATGTGGGTTTGGTCCTGTTCTTCCAATTTATTTAACTATGTTCAAATCAGCACTAGCTGTCAACATGGTTTTCATTATGTCTAATGTTTTTCTTATTTAGGCAATCTGCAATACTGCAAAGGAAATTGCCAAGCCAATTATTGCTGAGAATGTTGCTAAGTATAAACTTGAATCAGTTGAATTTGAAGCCCTAACATTGGGAACCCTGCCGCCAACTTTTCAAGGTTGTTTGTCCTTTTTTTTTTTTTTTTTTTTTTTTTTTTTATAATTTCTTTTTTCCAAGTTTTCTGCTCTCTGTTCTTGGATTTAGAAGTTTATTCCAACACAAGTCGATGCTAGTTTCATAATTGAAATGAAAAAGCTCTAATATCAGGCATCATTGTTAAGCCTCTGACATGTAAGCTATTTTTGAAGGAAATAGCAATTTCCAGGCATTAATACTTATTAACCTTTTCCTACCATTTTATGGGTGATAAAACAAGCAAAGGAGAAGTTTAAGATAGAGTGGGTGTAACTTCTTCTTATGATGATTTTGAAAAGGAATAGTTTTTTTTAATTGATTTCTTCTCTATCTTGATATATGTGTGGGCCTCTTTGACTCGTTTTACATTATCCCTCTCTAGCTGATGTTTATTTTCTGGCTTTTATTGGTGGACATGCCTCTTCTCCTTAGCAGTGTTCGTAATACCGATACTATCGGCCGATATTATCGGTATCGATGGCGAGCGATACGAAACCCCTAAGAAATACAAAAAATTCGAAGAATTTTGTGTATCGTGAGATATTTTGCAAAATATCGTGAGATATCGTGAAATATCGTGCGATATAGACGGATATTATCACTTATACCATTTTTATCGGGAATTTTAACGTTTTCTTTGCAATTAAAGGGCGGGAATGTTGAAAAATCAGGCAAAAAAAAAAAAAACGGGACAACCGTAGAAAATTAAAAAAAAGGAAAAAAAAAAAAAAACTCAAGAGAGTGTATTTCGGTACCTGTAGAAGTGATTGCCTAATCAGAAGTTGCATTTGGTGGGCCAATCAATCAATGGTGCACCGTTCATAGGTAAGTGCGAAACAAAATCTTCTATTACCTTTGATTTCGGAGTGTATTCCAGAGAGAGATTTTTGGGTTTAGGGTTCCGGGCAGGAAGGAATGAAATCCTCTGACCTCTCTGATTTTTAAAAAAAAAGGCTTGAATGCTTTTTATGTTGACAGATTGGTGGTCGGTGCTCTGTGGGCCCCACCATGATGGATGTGTTTCATCCATGCCATCCACCCATTCTTACAGATCATTTTATGGTATCAGCCCAAAAATTAGGTCGATCCAAATCTCAAGTGGACCGCACAGTGTTGATTGAACGCTCACCATTAAAAACTTCTTGGGGCAGCAAAAGTTTTGGTTAAGCTTATATATGTTTTTTTCCCTTCATCCAAGTTTGTATGACCTAATCAACAGGTTAGATATCAAATCATCATTACGGTGGGCCCTAGAAGTTTTTAATGGTGGACATTCAATCAATGTTGTTTTCCCATGGTGTGGTCCACCTAAGATTTTATCTACCTAATTTTTGGGATCAAACACTAAAATTATCTTTTAAAATGGATGGACAGCATGGATAAAGCACATACATCCAGTGTTTTAAATAGCGGTAGCGTGTTGCGTAGCGTTCAACCCTCCGTAGCGTGTAGCGAAATAGCGTAGCGTGTAGCGTAAGCTACACAATATACGCTACACAATACTCCTATTATATATATATATATATATATAATATATATATTATATATATATATATATATATATTATATATATATATATATTAAATAGTAAGAAAAAAACAAAATATTTTGGCATTTTGAGTTAGCAATTACAGTCGATAATTTAATTGGTAAATTTTAAGTTAATACATGTCTTGTGTACAATTTTTTAAGGGCCTGAATTAGGTAAGACTCAGATTGTGAAGTGTAGCACACGAGTGTTAAAGTTTTTTGGACCCCACTCGTGATGAATGTGTTATATCCATACCATCCATCCATTTTGCCAAATAATTTTAGGGCATGAGCCTAAAAATGAGGCAGATCCAAAGCTCAGGTGGACCGCACCATAAGAAACAATAATAATCAAACGATTATCATTAAAAATTTATCGGGGCTACAAAAGTTTTAGATCAAGCTGACATGTGTGTTTTCCCTTCATCCACGTTAGTGTGACCCTTAGCAGGTTAGATGGAAAATAAACATTACAATGGACCCTAAGAAATTTTAAATCGTGAGCATTTTATAACCACTGTTTCCTATGCTGTGGTCCACCTGAGATTTGGATCTTACTAATTTTTTGAATCATAATCTAAAATGATGTGGCAAAATGGATGGACGGCATGGATAAAATACATACAGCATAGTGGGGCCCATGTGGCACGTGTACATTTTATTAAATTGTGCAACGTGCTGCGTAACGCGGGTACCAGTCCATTCATTTAATGCAAGCAAGTCCTGTGGGTCCGATCATGAGGTATGTGTTATATCTAAACCGTCCATTCATTTGAAGAGCTCGTCTTAAGGCTTGACACGAAAAATAATACAGATCTAATTATCAGGTGGACCACACTGCAAAAAGCAGTGGGGGATTGAACGTCTACCATTGAAACCCTTTTTGGGAGCACAAAACTTTTGGATCAATATGAAATTTGTTTTTCCTCTTCATTCAGGTCTTTTAGACCTTTTGAACAGATTGGATGAAAAATAAACGTTATGGTGGGCCTACGAATTTTTTCACGGTAAAAAATCATCATCTCGCTGCTATTTTTGGTGTGGTCCAGACGATCTTTGGATACGATTCATTTTTTGGCTAATGCTCTAAAATGATATTTAAAAATAGATGAATGGTGTAGATATAATAAATACATAGCTGTGGGGCCCATGTAACTTGATCTGCTTTGAACCGTTCGTACAACTCGGAGCTCGAGGAGTGTCAGCGCTCGTCTTAGCTTGACACGTACCTCCAGCAGCAGTCAAACCGCGTCCGATAAAAAAAAAAAAAAAACGGGAGAGGGAAACCGAAAAGAAAAAGAGGGAAAGAAGAGGGAGGGAGAGAGAGCGAGAGAGAGAGAGAGAGAGAGAGAGAGAGAGAGAGAGAGGAGGCCGGGGCCGCAACCAGAGAGAGGAGGAGGAGGCCCGGGCCGCAGCCGCAGCCGCAGCAGGGCGAGAAGAAGAAGAAGAAGAAGAAGAAGAAGGCCGCAGTAGGGCGAGAAGAAGAAGAAGAAGAAGAAGAAAGAAGAAGAAGAAGAAAAGAAAAAAATAAAATAAAAAGGTATGTTTTTTTTTTTTTTTTTTCATTTTTTACGCTATTTTAAGCGCTACGTAGCGTTTTTTATACGCTACGCTACGTAGCGTACGCTACACGCTACGCTACCGCGCTATTTAATACACTGCATACATCATGTTGGGGTCCACATAGCACCAAGCACTAGCCACCTAGTTGGTGGCAGCGTAACTAGCCAAACCGCGTCCCCTTTTTTCCTTTTTATAGACGCGGATTAGCTACGGTAGGTTTGAGTAGCGGGACTGGCTACTGAAGTGACGCACCAAGTTATGTGGGCCCCACCATGATTTATGTGTTGTATCCACACCGTCCATACATTTAGAGAGATCATTTTAAGGTATGATACAAAGAACGATTCAGATACAAAGCTCCAGTGGACCTCACCACAGAAAACAGTGGGGAGAGTGACGCCCACCATTAAAGACTTCTAAGGGCTACAAAAGTTTTCGATCAATATTTGTTTTTTCCCTTATTTCATGCCTATGTTAACTTATGAAAAGGTTGGATCTCAAATAAACATCATGGTGGACCTTAGGAAGGCTTCAATGATGGGCGTCACTCTCACCACTGTTTTCTATGGTGGGGTCCACTACTGCTCTGGATCTGCCTCATTCTTTTTCTCATACCCTAAAATGATCTCTCCAAATGGATGGACGGTGCGGATACAACACATACATCATGGTGGGGCCCACAAAACTTGGCGACGTCACTTTAGTAGAGAGTCTAGCCACTCAACCGATCAATAGCTAATCCGCTTCCTTTTTATGGCGCAAGCAGAATGGCAGCCAGAGACAGACGGTTTTGTCGGGGGTTCTGTAGGGCCACCATGACGTGTGTGTTTTATCCACACCGTCTATCCATTTTGATAGGTTATTTTATGGCATGAGCCCAAAAAGGAGTCAGATCTAAGGCTTAAGTGGACCACGCCACAAGAAGCCATGATGACAATGATGCCCACCGTTGAAACTTTCCTAGAGCCCACCGTGATGTTTATTTTCCATCCAATATGTTCATAAGCTCTGACAGACCTAGATGAAGAGAAACCATAAATATAACCTTGATCCAAAAATTATGTGGCCCCCAAAACATTTTCAACTGCAACCATTCAATCCTCACTTCTTCCTATGGTGTGGTCCACTTGAGCCTTAGGTCTCCCTACTTTCTTACCTCATGCTCTAAAATTATCTGTTAAAATGAATGGATGGCATGGATAAAACACATACATCACAGTGGGCCCCATAAACTCCTGACAAACCGTCCGTCTCTACTAGCTATGTATTCACGCTCTAGAACCCTAGATGTGAGGAAGCAGATTGCATATTTGTCTTTGGATTTTGGGAAAGTTGCATATGTGGTCCACATGAGATTTCAATCTGCCTCATATTTTGGATTATGGTCTAAAACTATTTGAAAAAATAGATGGACAAAGTGGATAAAATGCATATATTATGGTGGGGCCGTCAGATTTGGATCCAGTATCTACTGCCAATCCATATCCCGCCAGGACCTAGTTAGAGATTGATTGTCCTATGGGGTTCATGGTGGGGCCCACATTGATGTTTATTAAAAATCCACTTTGTTCATCCATTTTTCCATAGCATATTAGGGCATGAGACCAAAAATCAGGTAAATCCTAAGATCAAGTGAGCCGCACAACATGAAACATTGATGATTAAACGTCCATCATGCCCCAAAAATCAGTCGGTCATATCATTGATGGGTATGTTTACAATTTTTACTTACAAAAAAAAAAAACTTTTGAATGAATTAATTGTCTTCATACATGTTTTAATATATTTATTAATGTTACATATTCAATATGAATATAATTGCATTAGTTCAGTTAGCCAGCGCATAACTTAGGATCTTTTACAAAGGAAATCTATTATGTGCAATTCTTTTTTGAGATTTTATAATTTAAAAGTGTGTATTAAGATCTTTTTTAATAATCCCTGAAGTTTCATTAAAAAATTCAACAATTTTTCCAATGTTTCCCATGTTTCCCAAAAAAGTGCGATAAATTACGTGATACAAACGATATATCCCGTGCGATAACCGATACGTATCTGTATCCCAAGGGTGCAATACATGGTGCGATACCGAGAGTTTTTCAATACATGTTTCATGATAGTTAATACTAATCTTCATTTTGTAGTTGCTGTTGTGCAGTTTATTTTAGATTTCTTTCTGGTGATTACTGCATACACAATTTAGTTTCATTTGCTTGACAAAATCCTAGTTTCTATGTTTTAAATGTTCAACCTTGATTGCTTGTGTGGTGTCTGTTTCTCTTTTCTTTATTGCTTTGGTTTTTCACATGTTCAGTGAGACTATGCACACTCATCTATTTGATTTAATTCTGTCCAGGGATGAAAGTTTACACCACCGATGAGAAAGAGCTAATCATGGAGCCATCTTTAAAATGGGCTGCAAATCCAAATGTCATTGTTGCAGTTAAAGCATTTGGACTGAAAGCAACTGTTCAGGTTATTGATGTATTTGATGTCTCATGAAGATCAATTCGATATTTAATCTTTATCATAGCAGATGTTTGGAATTCCTTGATACTAATTGTAATGGCCTAAACTTGCCAACTTGAAGGTGTAGCTGTAGCTGTACATTCTCTTTTGAAGAAGAATATTGCTATGCATTATTATTAGCATTTTAATTACTTGTTGCTAGTAAATTTCAGGTTATTGATTTGCAAGTCTTTGCTGTTCCACGTATTACCCTGAAACCATTGGTCCCAAGCTTTCCTTGCTTTGCAAAAATACTGGTGTCTCTTATGGATAAGGTGTGTGAAAATTGGTAAATCAATTGATGCTTTTGATATTTAATGTTTAATTCTTGCTGGACTTTTTTATTTTTATTTTTAATTTAGCTTTTCCTTTTGATTTGTTGCCTTTGTTGACAGCCACATGTTGATTTTGGACTGAAACTTCTGGGGGCAGATGTTATGGCAATTCCGGGTCTGTACAGCTTTGTTCAGGCATGTTCCTTTCTATTGTTATGTGTCATGGTATTTCTGTACTGTAATTGCTGGCCTTACAATTCTCTTGCTTCATAGCTACTGATTGTGTATGGAATTTGTTATATGCAATCTTAATCAAATTGTCTAAATTAGATGTTATTGCTTATACCACTTCAAAATGCTGTTGATTCAGATTTATTTTTCTTAGAGCAAGTTTGGTTCCTTTGCTGTTTATTTACCTCTTTAAGACAGTTTGGATGTCCAATTGATAGATTTTGAGAACTAGCAAACAAATAAGGATTTCAAAAGTTCAGTTAGTCCCACTTTTATTTAGAGTAGAATGTAGCTCTCAGACTATCTAGGACATGAGGTGAGGCTAACAATGTTAATTTGTACTGGTTGATGCATCGAATAATCAAAAGATGTTCTGTTTATACACCATATTTGGATTTTGGCAATTGTATAAAATAGAACGTATTCTGTTGCAATGAAAAATACAGTGAGAGGAGAAGCAGGAAAATATTAGACATCAATAAAGAAAAATAGAAAGAAAGTGGGAAGAAAAATTTTATTAGATACTAGGGAAATCCCCTAGTATACAACATTCCATTAGTTGTATGGGATTCACCTACCTCCCATTACCTTAGTAACTTCAAAGGAGCACTGATGCAGGACATGAAATTCAAGTATGATGTGCAAGATGTTCAGGCTTTAGAACACACTAGTTTAGAAACAATTACACAATTCCACATCCCATACAAAAAGTTCAAAGACTCAATCAAGGGAAATTTTATGCGGATTCAGGCCTACACATGCTAGGGCCGGATCAATCAAAATTATAGACCAAACAAGAATCAAAGGAGGGTAAATTCATCCACACATGCATAGAAATAATACCTTCGATCCAAGGGATTCAGAAATTTCAATTCGGGGAACCCTAAGGTTGAAGAAAATGTATAAAATTGGAGATTTGAGTAATTTAGGATTAGGTTTAGGGATTTTGGGTGAAAGAGGAGTAAAAGAGAGGAGAGAGACAAACCAAAGAAGTACCGCACATGTGGACAACAGTAATAGCCCAGACGCACGTGCTTGTGATCCCGGTCGCATGTGTGTGGGGCCCACTATTTAGAAAAAGGCCACCTTGGCCCCTGGTCGGCCAGGGATGGACTCCAAAAAGCTCAAATCTCAGCTCGATCCGATGCACGGTTTGTGCGTGGTACTTCGCCGAAGTTTCAGCCCTCCTGCAGGTCCAGATTTTGGAAATCTGCTGTAGATGGAGAAACACCTGCAAATATTGATGGATTTGCAGATTGAATGCTTGTAGGAGAAGAAAAATATGGATGGAAGGTGGTGGCGAATCGGGATAGGTGTGGCTTCGCACCACGGTAGTCAGTCATTCGAGGAAGGGAGGGTTCGCACCCAATTGAATCTCCACAACTCAGAAATTTAGAGCAGCAAAAAAATGCAGCAATTTAGAAAAACACAACAATTTTATTAATCTTCATTCAATGAAAAAGACTACAAGGGGTGCCTATTTGTAATAAAACCCTATACCCCAAAACTCGTTCCATGTTCGCAACCTATTACTTGGTGACGAAGTAATAAAAAATAACTACTAATCAAAGCAATCTAAACCATCCATGATTTCCTAATAACAATAATCAGCAAAACCCAATGTACTAGATTAATTAGAATAGTGGGCCACGATCATGAGAACCCATGGTGGGATTCACATGACTATCGGGTCCACAAAAACGAACCAAAATGCAGCCCTCTAACTAGGAGGCCCTCACTGGATGTCGTCATCGATCCAGATCGATGGTGGGGCCCTCCTTGCATACGTGCATTAGGGGGGGGGGGGGGGGGGGGGGGGGGGGGGGGAGGGGGGGGACAACTCCTAGACTGCTCCGAGATGCAAGGATCAAGTCTCTGAAGCTCCTCAGCGAGCCACGTACTGTCTGAAGCTGGGCGTGACATCCACTTAATCAAGAACTTCTGAAACCCGCTGTCCGATGTGGATATTATTTGATGGTCCAGAATATCCTCTATCTCCTCTCTGGGTGTGGGAATGGTAGGTATGAGATGTAGAGGCTGCGAAGATGAGTCGGGAGGGGGCCATGGATTAAGGGAAAGGTTTGGGGAATCAGGATGGTTAGGTGACAGGTTGGACGATGTATCAATGGTCCCCTGAAATGCAACTAGATCCTTCACATTGAATGTGGAACTAATTCTCATGGAAGGTGGAAGATCTACCACATATGCATTGAGACTATTTCGTTTTATAATTTTGAATGGTCCAGCGCTACACCCGTGTAATTTACGAATGACTCCCTGAGGGTACCGCTCTGGCTTGATGCGGACCATCACAGTCCCTTATATTGAATTCCTTGAAACGTTTATGTTGGTCTGCAGAAAACGTGTAATGTTCATTACTAGTCATGATCTTCTGCCTGATTTCTTGATGCCATGAATGAATGTGATGTGCAAAAGACTCTATAGACTCTGACGGCCTATGAGACAGTGACATAGGGACAAGATCAATAGGTTTCCTAGGTTTATAATCAGTAACGACTTCAAAAGGACTTAGACCTGTGGGCCTATCAACAGAACTATTAAACGCAAACTCGACTATAGGTAGTACGATGTCCCACGTCCTGGTGTGCTGTATATCCTTCATAGGAGGAAACTCATCTGGTAGATCATCAGGAAAGATATTACGAAACTCATCCACTACCGGAATGGCCTCAGTGGGTAACTCTACATTAGCCTCTGGTGCACTCTCTCTAGCCACAAGGCTGTACATGTTGTACCACTCAAAAAGGTGGTCCATGTCTGCTAACCAATCTTGAAAAACTTTAGGGTCCTAGTGGTCATCAAACGTGGGGGCATCTACTCTAACTCCTTTGAGAAGTTGCGCATCGGGGTCATAGTGGTCTTGATGTCCCTCACGGGGTGGGTGCACGGGTGCGCTCCCATAACTGATTCTCTGGCTACCTCCATTCTTGGTCCATCCTCCTGACCACCTGCGTGAGATTGGGCATCTTCCCCAATGGTGGGGTTTGCCTTAGCGGAGGTCTCTAGTTGGGTAATGCGCACGTCAAGCTGTTCAAAGCGTTGGTCCATACGTTGTTCCAAGCGCCTACCCAAAGACTCAAACTGCAGGGTCAGCTTGTTCATTGACTCTTGCAATTGCTCCATGTTTAGTGTAGGGTGCAAGCCAAAACCACAACCCCTACGTGTGGGTATACAACTACTAACTCAATCTAAGGACCTACTACGACTATATGCGCCTAGATAGGACTAAATGCTCCTATACTATATGGATAAACGACACAATACTACTCAATTTTCAGCAACCTATTTGCCCAAAAAAATCTGTCAACAGAAAATCCAGCAAAGAGATGCGGATTTTCTGATAGCAGAAAATTTAGCAGCTTATATCAGAAATTATGGACCTCTAAACAACTCTATCTGATGATACTTGATGCATAATGGACACAAATAAACTAAACCCTAAACATGCAATGCATTCCCCTATGGAAAAACTTGGCTCTGATACCAAATTTGATGTAGGACATGAAATTCAAGTATGATGTGCAAGATGTTCAGGCTTTAGAACACACTAGTTTAGAAACAATTACACAAAATTCCACATCCCACACAAAAAGTTCAAACACTCAATCAAGGGGAATCTTATGCGGATCCAAGCCTACACATGCTAGGGTCTGATCAATCAAAATTATAGACCAAACAAGAATCAAAGGAGGGTAAATTCATCCACACATGCACAGAAATAATTCCTTCGATCCAAGGGATTCAGAAATTTCAATTCGGGGAACCCTAAGGTTGAAGAATGGCATAAAATTGGAGATTTGAGTAACTTAGGGTTAGGTTTAGGGATTTTGGGTGAAAGAGGAGTGAAAGAGAGGAGAGAGATGAACCAGAGAAGTACCGCACGTGTGGACAACAGCAATGACCCAGACGCATGTGCGTGTGATCCCAGCCGTACGTGTGTGGGGCCCACTATTCAGAAAAAGGCCACCTTGGCCCTAATCGGCCAGGGATGGACTCTAAAACCCCCAAATCTTAGCTCAATCCGATGCACAAATTGTGTGTGGTACTCCGCCGAAGTTTCGGCCCTCCTGCATGCCCAGATTCTGGAAATTTGTTGTAGATGGAGAAACGCCTGCAAATATTGATGGATTTGCAGATGAAATGCTTGTAGGAGGAGAAATATGGATGGAAGAAGGTGGGGGCGAATCGAGATAGGTGTGGCTTCGCACTACGGTAGTCAGCCCTTCGAGGAAGGGAGGGTTTCTCACCCAATTGAATCTCCACAACTCAGAAATTTAGAGGAGTAGAAAAACGCAACAATTTTATTAATCTTCATTCAATAAAAAAGACTACAAGGGGTGCCTATTTATAAAACCCTATACCCCAAAACTCGTTCCATGTTCGCAACCTATTACTTGGTGACGAAGTAATAAAAAATAATTACTAATCAAAGCAATCTAAACTGTCCATGACATTCCTAATAACAATAATTAGCAAAACCCAAAGTACTAGATTAATTAGAATAGTGGGCCACGATCATGAGAACCCATGGTAGGATTCACATGACTATTGGGTCCACTCCAACGAACAAAAATGCAGCCCTCTAACTAGGAGGCCCTCACTGGATGTTGTCATCGATCCAGATCGATGGTGGGGCCCTCCTTGCGTACGTGGCGTGCATGTGTGCGAGATGTCCCCATCAAGCACTACATGTAAGGTGTTTGATCTTGGAGTTAAAGCCTCGGCAAAGCATTTGCATCATGATCGGGGGAGCAAAAGGGGAGCTGATTGAAGCATGGGTGAGCATCAATCAAGCAACCGTAGACAATGCATCAACGGGGCTCAATTTGACAAATTAGTGTCATTGAGTGAGTCCATGCACACTTATTCCTTGTGTAGGATTGAGTGTAAGAGTTTGATTGCCAAACTCGATTAAGTTCTTGTGTAGGACCTAAATCAAAGTCCTTATGTAGGCCACCGGACATGGATGTGTACGTGTTAATCCTCGAGGAAGCCTCCGGTGGGAGTAAACATAAGTCCTTGGATTAGGACTGAAGTTCGTGGTGAGCCTATAGAAAACTACGCAAGTCTCTAAGGGAGTCGATCCTTATGTAGGATTGTAAAGGTTAGAAGTGAACCTGATTTAAAACCTCCGATAGTGAAATACAGTACACTCATGGATTGAGTGTGTCCACCGGGAGTGGAGTAGGGAAATCAAACCACTATACATGCTTGTATTTGGGATTGTCTTTGAGCACTTGTTTAATTATGCTTATGTGATTGTTTAGATGAATTATCTGTATGCATTATTAGATGAATGATAGGTGTTGATAGTGAGCACATTGCACACGCACATGTACACTATCTTATGCACACTAGTTGTTTCATAGGAATATGATTTGTAGTCTATGTGATCGGACCCACTAATGGCTTGGAAGCCTTAGTGTTAAATTACTTAGCTTTAATTGGAAATTAGTTTAAGTAGGCAATTGAATTTAATTTGCATAAATTTTATTTGGTACTAATCATCCCCTCCCCCTTCTCTTGGACATAGCCCTAATTTCATAGCTTTTATATGCTTCCGCACGTATAGTCATGGCATCGTATTACATGAAATTTGAATTGGTATCAGAGCGGGCTCCTCTTGAAAGGCTTAATCGTCTGGAGTGAGATTCGAAGGAGCCTCGAAATGATGTTTTCCTATAAGGGGAAAGCGAAGGTTACCAAATAACATTAACTTATTTATAAATCTAGAATGGGCTTTTGGGGACAATAGAGGATTTGATCTTGGTAGTCATATCTTTGCTTATACCCATTCGGTAATCCAAAAAGAACTGTCTACTTTTGGAAGTAGACAAAAAACTTCTCGTGTGCCATGCTTGTGGAGATGTTGGGCACCTTAAATTTGAATACGTTATTTTAAAAAGGGCCCAGTCCACCTCAATCTCAAAGCATAGTAGTACATTTTTTATGATTGAGAAATTGGCACACCAATGGAGAAGCATCCCTAAAGGATTGTCGGAAAAGAGAGAGTTTCCAACCCTTCCTAAAAAGACCGATCGAATGAAGGTGTTGCTCTAACTCTAATTGCTCAGCTTAATGAAAAGGCCAAGTCAATGCTAATCAAGGGCAATGATAATCAGGGTAGGACTAACATATATATATCACCTACCGAATATAGATCTCCAATTAAGAAGTCATCTAAGGAGAAAAAACTAGGAAAATCATTCCCCCTCCTGAACATATTTCGGGTCCTAGGAAATTCACACTCATGTGGGTTGTGAAGAGTGATAGGTGAGCTTAGAAGGTCTATGAGAGCCTAATTGTTAAATCAGATGATTAGGCCTCATATGTGAGCGTATAGATAAAACTGAGGATTTCAACCTCATTTATGAGCTTCTAGTTAAATTTGAGGATTTCTACCTCATGGTGAGCATGTAGGAAAATCTGACGATTCTAGCCTTATCTCGCTTAATAGTTAAACTCAAGTAGCCTCTTTTTTTTTTTGATAGTTTAAGCTTTTAAATTTAATGGATTTTGATATCATATGTTTTTTAGCTTAAACTATCGTTGGGTATTCCTAATTTGTTTGGTATATCTTTTGAATGACCATAATAAGCATGCTCTATGTTTTAATGTTTATATGCACCCTTCGTTTCCCTGTTAGTATCTGTCTTATAATTGGTAAATCTATGATTTATAGAGTTGTTTTTTATCATGTTTTTATTAGTATATCTATGGAACTAACTTTTTGTCAAATACTGCAAAGAGGAGGAGAAAGATCAAGTCCCACCAAAACAATAAATTTTGTTTTACAGGATTTGTTTATTCTATGCAAAGATTGATGAAGATAGGGGGAGCAATTATGGGGGAGCATTGCTAATGTTACATGTCTCGTGTTCTGTATTAAATTTGTAAATCTTTGTAATCTTGGATTTAATATCTTGTATTGTTTTTGTATGTCATTGGTGTGGACCATGACATTGTCTAGGTTAGATTTTTGTCATGTAATTGACAAAGGGGGGAGATTGTTAGTGCACTGATTTGTGCACCTTATTTGTCAGTTACGTGAGTCTGTGTGTCATGTAGTTGGTTGAGCTATTGGAAGCTGAAGACCAAAGACACAAGTAGACATGAGCATTAAGGAGCAAAGAACAAGTATTCGAGGTGCCTTGGTGACCCCAACCTTGATCCCAAGTAACTCTTGAACCTCTAGATCATCCCAACCTTAATAGGTATGCCTTGTTAATCATCCCTTTAACTTTAGGAGCCTAATTGGAACATGGCTAGGAGTGGTGCAAAGCTGCTGTGAAATCGTATGCTCAAAACAACTGTTTTTTAGTGGTCTTGATCCCATCGACAGACTATAGATATAACTCGATCCAATTGAAAGTCCACTTAACATGATCAAATAATGAGTTCAACAACCAACAAAGATATATTTGGAATTTCTTGATGGGATCGACAGAGGGTTCGATCCCATCGAAGGCCATTTCAATCATATCGACAGAACCGTTAACTAACCATTGCAAATCAGTTTCTTATAATAAGGCATTTGGTTCTTGGGTATTTTAATGGGTTTTGGTGCAATAGAAGCCTAGGTGATTACATGTTCATATCCCTCATTCTAAGCTTCTAAACCAATGAGTTCTAATTCATCTTCTTTGAGATTAACACTTGAATGAGGATTCCAACTTCCACCTTAAAGATGAGCTTGAACTCCATCATTTTTTTAGAGTTTTAGACCCAATCATATTGGTATACCCTTTGTCTATAAGGAAATCCCCTAGGATTACAACATTCCATTAGTTGTACGAGATTCACCTACCTCCCATCACCTTGATTATTTTAAAGGAGCACTACATGCAAGGTATTTGATCTTGGAGTTGTAGCCTTGACAAAGCATCGTCATCATGATCGGGGGAGCTGCTTGAAGCACGGGAGAGCATCGATCAAAGCAACCCAAGACGGCGCATCAACAGGGCTCAATTCGACAAGTTAGTGTCATTGAGTGAGTCCATTCACACTCCTTGTGTAGGATTGAGTGTAAGAGTTTGATTGCCAAACTTGATTAGGTTCTTGTCATCATTGTCAAATGCGATCGCATATGCGCATATTGTGGATCGAATCGCATATGCCATGATGGCATATGCGATCCTGGTAAGTACGCCATGTCATACTTTTATATGCCATGTCATACTTTTATATGCAACCCAAGACAACGCATCAACTGTTTTATATGCAACCCAAGACGGCGCATCAACTATCATACTTTTATATGCCATGTCATACTTTCATATGCGATCGCATACTACATATGTGATAGCATATTTCCCAATAGCCATAGTGGAAGCAATTTTTTAATTTTTTTTAATTTTTTTTTTCAATTTGGAGAACTTTTACCTATAAATAGGCACTCATATCTTATATAATATAAATAATTAAATATATAACTTAATGAAACACTCAAACTATAATAAAATAAGTAAAATAAACCAATCTAATCATGTGTTCTAATTAGACAAGTTTACCTATTTTTTAAGAATTTTTAATATTTTATTATTTAAAATATATATATATATAATATATATATATATATATATATATATATGCTATGGCATATGAGATTGTGCGATCGCATATGTGAACAATATATGCTAATCGCATGCAATCACATATGCAATTTGACAACATTGGTTCTTGTGTAGGACCTAAATCAAAGTCTTTGTGTAGGCCACTAGACACGGGTGTGTACTTGTTAGTCTTTGAGGGAGCCTCCGGTGGGAGTAAACGTAGGTCCTTGGATTAGGACTGAGGTTCGTGGCGACCCTATAGAAAACCACACAAGTCTCCGAGGGAGCCGGCCCTTGTTTAAGATTGTAAAGGTTAGAGGTGAACCTGATTTACAACATTCGATAGTGAAATGCGGTACACTCATGGGTTGAGTGTGTCTGCCGGGAGTGGAGTAGGGAAACTGAACCACTATACATGGCTGTGTTTGGGATTGTCTTTGAGCACTTGTTTAATTATGCTTATGTGATTGTTTAGATGAATTATATGTATGCATTATTAGAAGAATGATAGGTGTTGATAGTTAGCACATCACACACACATGTACATTTTCTTATATAGACTAGCTGCTTCATAGGAATATGATTATAGTCTATCTGATTGAACCCACTAATGTCTTGGAAGCCTTAGTGTTAAATTGCTTTATTGAACTTTAATTGGAAATTAGTTTAAGTAGGCAATTGGATTTAATTGGCATAAATTTTATTTGGTCCTAATCACCCCCCCTCCCTTTAGGACATAGCCTTCATTCCTTAGCTCCGCCAAGCTTATGCGCATAGCCGTGGTATCCTACACCACGAGCCAATGGCCCATGTATTTGATCGTTGTTTTGCGGACACTTGTTTTTTGAAATAAGACCATTGAATGTTTTTCATTCTTCACTATCCAATAAATATCCTTCAATCTAATAGTCCGATGATGAAATAAGCATATTTTTTTGCCAATAACATTAGTGGGATGAATGCCAATAGATTATAGAAATTCGAGGTCGATTTGTTGCATCAAATGGTCCCCCAAATATTGGAAATAAACTAGAGAAGTTTTGTAGCCAATTCAAACCTGTTAGGTTCATAAAATCAACAAACATGTTGAGGCAGAATTCTTACTAAAGAGTGGATTGTTACGCTGCCATAAACATGTACAAAACTAGAAAAGAATACATATTTCCAATCCTCTTATTAAATGGGATTGTAACGCCCTGAAAATTGGGGGTCGAGCAGGAACTCAACTCTCGAGTTCCAACGCATCACTTATGCAACATAGATAATGATGATTAAATGTTGTCCGTTCTTAGTGCATTAAACATGAATAGGATTAAGCTAAATCAACATATCATACTCCAGAGACGATTAGATTACGCAAGCGGAAGACTGTGATAGATATATAAAATACTTAAGTTGTTGTAAGTCTCCAGATTGTGAACATGATACCAGGTTAAATAATTACATGTATTGTTCCAAGATATACGAAATAACAAGTGTAATGTCATCTATCCATATCCCTGTAGCCCCGATACGCAACTCCAGGTCTACATAGACCCGCCAGAGAGTTGCATGTAGGAGAACTCCTCCTCGTCATCATAAAAGACAGGCTCTATCTCGTAAGCCTCGTTATTACCTGAAACTACAACAGAGTCTGGTTGGTGTTTTAAAACACCGTCCCAGAGTGGGGTGAGTGATCAACTCAGTGGAGCTATAAGGCAAAGGTTAACATGTTATCAATTCAGTCAAGCAGTAATGATAAAACAATACAACAAGCATTCCTAGGTACTCTGGTTAATGCAAGGATGATATGAGTTAATGATGCATGCCCTCGCCTACACTCCCTCTGCGACATCATCTCACGATCGCGACATGCACCCCTTCCTCTGTGCTCAACTCCAACGCCAAAGGCACATGCAAATGCGGTGCATGTGCGTGATTAGCCAAGTTATTAATTAGATTCATTCATACAGCAGGTTTGGGAAGCTAAGGTATCTCCTTTTATATCATTGACCCAAACATTGATCTATCTAGGGTCGTCAATCCTAGTTAATCACATACGATAGGCAAGTTCGTTAGTTTACACCATAGGTTGCTATGGGAGGCTCATCACCTCAGCGTAGGCTTAATTCATACTCGAGGTTACCCTACCAATGCCCTACCAACTGACAGTCTATTTTCGAAGGCTCGTCACCAACCCGACTAGGGACCACAACCAAGCTGCGCCGGGGTAGGCCTATTTTGTACTCGAGGTCACAACACTAACGCCCTACCAACTGACAGTCTATTTTCGAAGGCTCGTCACCAACCCGACTGAGGACCACAGCCAGGCTGCGCCAGTGTAGACCGACAGCTTGAATACAGTGTCCCATACCACCATATTTGGCTCACGAGTTTGGGTTGCTCACTGGTCACTACAGGGAGGCTCGTCGCCCAAGCATAGGCCGACAACTCGACCACGGTGTCCCATACCACCATGTCCGGCTCACGAGTCTTAGCGGATCATGGTATCATGGTTGAAACGGGCTTTACATTGGTAAGTGGTACCTTAGATTCAAGCAGTAGCATCCATACATGGTAAACACACAATAGGCCAATCGGTTTATTAGACAACTTCGACTGGTACAAGCGTACGCTGAATTAATCGACATGGTACCACTGTCGACGATCATTGTACAACTCAGATTCACCGAATGCATCAAATGTGGCGAGACTAATTCGGCCCCCAAACAGGAATTGTTACCGATTGCCTGGACTACATAGCAGTCTCAATCATACTCAAATGCAGCATGTGGAAATATATGATAATCATATAGGCATTTAACAAACAATCCAAGTACAACACTCATTTGAGCATTTTATCAACATATTGAACATGCTACCAAACGTTTCAATTCATCCATAAATTACATAGTTGAAATTAAAATTATATGAAGGAAATTATATATATAGATAAGGTAATTGAGAATTCTATCTCAACACCCTTATTAAATACAATTCATCAAACAATATCTCCTTCAGTCACTTTGTCAAACACATAGAACATGTTATTATACATAAATCACGTAGTTGAAATTAAGACTACATGAAAGAAATTATATATCTAGATAAGGTAGTTGAGTACCTCAACGCCCTTAATAAATACAATTCATCGGACAATTTCTCATTCAGACATTTTATCAAACACTTAGACTACACACTACTACATATATGAACTAAATTAGTTATAACATATATTATAACAAATCCTTTCACAAAGGAGTTGTCATACATACAACAATCATGTATTCTAGGTTAATAGTCATGGCAAGTACAAATCATGATTTCATATTCATTCGAACATTTCAACAAACACATGGAATGCATCATATATACACATAGTTCACACACATGTATAAATTATCGAATACATTGTAACTAAGATCATATGGCAGCAATCAAGTCAGACATAAATCTTTAGCTGATATTGAAAGCCTTGAAAACCATAACCTAAGTGTTTATAGTCCGCACCTTTCGCCGGTAGACCCGTAACGAACTCAGTTTAAACACTTAAGTCCTCGCCTACAGCACAACGACAACCTATAACATGAAATAGGTTAGCTATTTCACTATTTACTCTATTTGAATCCCTAAAACAAATTAGGGTTAGGATTTCTTACCCGAAAATGGAATCAGAATCGCCGGTATAGCGATACAGTAGTGATGGTTAAGCACGTGGAGGGGTGGGATCGAATTCCAGGAGCAAACTCTCACTCTCTCTCTTCTCCTCACTTTCTTCTTCTCTTTTCTCTCTCTTCTCTCTCCTAGGGTTTGAAATTCGTATGGAATGGGAGAGAGAGGGTTTTAGGTCCTTATATAGGCCCAGAATTGATGGGAATGGTCCCGGGGCCATGGTATACTTAGGTTATAGCCAAAACTTGTCTGTTTCGGCCCAATGGAGCGCATCCGGGGGCCCCTTTTCTGCATACAGTCGGGAGTAAGTCTCCTGACATTGGATCTTGGTCAAGCTAAGTTTTCGGTCTGATCGGATTTACAGATCGACCGCGGGGGACCAGTTTCAGTTCAACAGTCACCGGTACTCAATCAGGGCCACAAGTACACTGACGTGTGTTGGAAATTTTCCCTGATCCGAGGGTGTAGTTGGGTCAGATTCTGACGGTCTAAATCCTTAGATTTGGCCTGCAAGCGAATGACTCAATTCACTTAAATCTAAGTTCATTTTCTAAAGATATTCGCGTTTCTCACAAACTTTGCTCCGAGCTCAAGTTGTGCGTTTCGGCATATTATTTGGACTTGATTTCCGAGGTGGTTGTCAAGTCCAGTGAGGTGGTCATAACGGTATAGTTTCGTAGTTATCAGATTTTCGACGTGCAGTCCAGGTCCGATACAGAGTTTCAATGCACTCCCGAGAGCAACTGGGTTTAGAGATTGATCCTAGGTTTCAGGGTAACGTAGCGTCAGCGATCCTACTGATTTTGGGTCTTGCAGTTCGTATTGAAAGCTATCCAAGCTTATTTGACAGGTGATTTAGTTAAGCACTTAATTAATCTTCGTCTAATTTCTAAAGGATTTGGTCCCTAGTGATTTTTGCCTGAGGTGGTACTCGGGTCTTTGTACGGATTTTTCTGGGACGTTACAGGGATTTTCCCATATTTTTTCTGAAATTTCCCTGAAAAAAGAAAACGTTATGAGGGGTGGTAACTGCTGTTACGCCCCTATAAAGGCCGTTACCTGTAACGGAAACAACGGGCACTGTTACACCCATCCATTACAGAATACCTTGGTTGGAAGTCCAACCCTAGTATGTTTTTTCTCTCTCAAATTCTTCTCTTACAAACAAAAGATGCTTTGTTTATGCTCCATATTTTGATTTGGCAATTGGATCAATCAAACGTTGTTTGATATGATGAAAAACATTTGTCAGAGGATAAGAAAAATGGAGAAAATTTGTTAGATACTATAATCAATTTTAATTCGATCTTGACTTGTGCGATTACATTTCATTTTGTGTGGACTTTTAGACAATAACATCACCATTTGAAAATGGAAATACCGCAATCATTCACTTCCAACTTTGTTGTACGTATTATTGCAAACAAGTTATTTCTACATCCAAACACACTAAGGACCTGCTGGTTGAAAAAATTAGCCCCTTTTGCATGTCTGTTTGGTCATTGCATGCTAGTGATGCCAATATTTAAAATTTTGTAGCATGATGTGATCCGATGTTGCCCAAAGACCAAGTTATGAACAAAGTATTTGGTGCTTTTTTCCCTACTGCCATTTTGATGCCATTTCTAATCTAATAACCACTCTTTGATTTTATGTTGTTAACTGAGTTTATTGAGGACTTTTTTTAAAATTTTGAACTTGCATCTTCTCATCTCCATTCAGCAAAAAAAGGAATATCTTGAAACCTTCTGGTAAATTTTTATTCTAGAAGTGTAACATCGTCACTCAGGTAGTGTATGGCACTTGATTTGCAGGCAGTTAGAAATTGTACTACAACTCTAGTTAAACCAACCAAATTGTGGGACCCATCTCAAGTCCAGTCCTGACCAAATTGTGTAACCCACTGTCGCCAAGTCACAGTCCCAAAAACAGATTAGTTGGACGTTTGTTTATTGAAATTGGACCAATAACTGTTGACCAATCCGACAGATAATTAACCAAGCATAATTTTTGGTTCATGATACATCTAAACCGGGAACCATAATTTGGACAGTGTAATTTTGAGTACTTGCATGCCACATGCAATTTCTAAGTAATTTATAATTAAAAAAAAAAAAACATGCATGTATATCATCCATCTCATTCTGCCAGAGTATCAAAGTTTCTTTCAAAGTTTTAATGTTTAAAAACTTAAGTTAGGCTCCTTTTTATTATCTTTGAAGGGGAAACTTAAATTTGCCCCCCGCTCCTCTTTCTCTCTCTACACACACACACACATATATGTATGTATGTATGTATGTAGCTTATGTGGTAATATTTGTTGGGTATTTGGAAGATACCACTACGATATTTCGGTGGAGCCGATCATACCCAAAATTCACTCTAATTTGGCTGATTTCGCCTGTACCGATCGATACTGGCTGATAAACAATTGTTGGGGGATCCTAGATAAGGTTCAGATCAATCTTCCCTTTCCCAAAATCTCCTCACCCCATTCATTATCTCTTTCTTACTTTTCCTTTCAATTTTTTTTTTTTTTTTTTTTTTTTTTTTTTTTTTTTGTAATAATTTGTTTTTCAATCGGTGAAAAGCATGATGAAAAGGTCACACATATAATGTATGCAGTATTCAATAATTACTTTTCTTTCATGCTCTTGAACATATGTAGTGGGTTTCAATCAAAGTTGGTCCCTTGGACATCCTTTTCCTGCAGGAACTTATCAAAGATCAGGTTGCAAACATGTATCTATGGCCGAAGACATTAGAAGTACAAGTCCTCGATCCCACGAAGTAAAAGTCTTGCACTTAGTTTCTAATTTCATGAATTTTCTATCCTGATACGGCTATTGCCAATTGCTAATCTTCCATATGAGTTTGCAGGGCCATTAGGAAGCCTGTTGGAATTCTCCATGTTAAGGTTGTCAGGGCATTAAAACTTAAAAAGAAAGATCTTATGGGGAAATCAGATCCCTATGTGAAACTAAGGGTCTCAGACGACAAGCTTTCGAAGAAGACGACAGTGAAGCACAGTAATCTCAATCCTGAATGGAATGAGGACTTCAATTTTGTAGTAAAGGACCCTGAATCTCAAGCCTTGGAAATCAATGTTTATGATTGGGAGCAGGTGCATTTTCTTTTCCAATTTCCCTTAATTTTTTAATGTCTTTCATGATTAGAAATTCAAAATTTTCTTTTTTAGGTTATACATAGTGCCAGTTTTTAAAAATACCAAAATATTATCTTACTTTATCATGAATATATTATGGTACATTTTCCTAGTAGTATAAACCAATGTTTGAAGTATAGGTATCGCTATAAGTTTCGCTGGCTAGGAATACGGAAACAATATTGATATCGCCGATAATATCGCTGATAACCGGAAATGCGGGGAAACATGGGGAAAACGGTGGAATTTTCAATGAAACTTCAAGAGATGTTAAGATGTACATATTTGGATATTTAGAAAAATAAAAAAATAAAAAAAAATTGCAAAAAGAATGCATACATGACAAGTTTCCATTTAATGGGGCCTTAAAAGCATATGTTGTTGTACGAAATCAGACCAACCATCCTATCTGTCCTATTTAACCATCCAACCTTCCATCCAAACATCCATCGATATTGCAAAATATCAACGACACATGATATTTCACCAAGAAATCATCAACAATTGGAAAGGAAACAAAAGATTGTGGTCTCAATATCGCGCATGTTGTAATATCGATAATATCGAGATATTATCAATATTATCAATGACAAATTGAATACTACATACAACCATGTGCCCATGAAAAAAATTGAATTTTTTTCTAATAAACAAAAATTTGATGATATTAATACGTTGGCGATAGTATTGAAATATCGTCGATACACTTATGATACAGGCATTACTTAGAATTTACATAGTCGAAAATATTGGTGAAACATTGGTGATATTGATGTATTGGCAATACAAGCGACGCCTAGAATTTACATGGTTGAAAATATTGGAGATTACAATAGCAATATTGATACGTTGGTGATACTTAGCGAGACATTGCTAATACCTAGAATCTCTAATGCTACCAGTGTTCTCGGTATCATCGCTGAGTTGGAGATAAGATAATATTGGAGATATTTCGATAATATCGGAGATAATTCGAACACTGGTATGAACAAAGTATCAAATCTGTCAAAAGTATACGGACATTTGTTCACCATTTTGTAGTCATTCAATCAATCACCTTTTAAAAATGCATTATTTCTCTGAATTCTATGTTTTATTGAGTAATATAATCTTAGGGTCTGTTTCTATAAAGGAAAAAAACAATGCACATCTTTCAATATAAAGGCTGATAAAATATGCATAAATGATGTTATGAACACTCCTTTCTGCTTTGAGGTGATGTGATTTTAACCATATTTCCCTTTCTATAGGTTGGCAAACACGACAAAATGGGCATGAATGTGGTTCCTTTGAAAGAACTTACCCCTGAAGTGCCAAAAACTTTGACACTCGACCTGCTTAAAAATATGGACCCCAATGATCCTCAAAATGAGAAGTCACGTGGGCAGCTTGTGCTGGAAGTTTTATACAAACCTTTTAAGGAGGAGGATTTGGTGAAAGATTTCAGCGAAGACACCGACGAAGTGCAAAAGGCTCCTGAAAATACTCCTTCAGGTGGTGGTCTGCTTGTTGTTATTGTTCATGAAGCTCAGGATCTCGAGGGAAAGCACCACACAAATCCATATGTAAGGATCCTTTTCAGAGGAGAGGAGAGGAAAACTAAGGTATGGTCAGCTTTGTCATAGCGTATTAAGCCTGAGCTCGTTGTCTAAACTATAGAAAGGGTTAGCATACGATGCTCAATTGAAAGAAATAATGCCTCTTTTGGTCAACCCAGCAATGGTGCAGGTGGGGTTCACCATTAGTTAACCTGAGCTATTCATCTAATGGTTACTGGTTCATATTATCAGGAGATTTTTGGGGTGTCTTCCATCCACAATGGCAACATCATATGAGTGATTTGGATCACATAAAGGGGGGCCTCAACTGTACAATTTAATGCACTGAGCAAATGCTTGATTGAACATTGTATATTTCCTCATTCTTGGTTGCTGCATGACTTTGGTGGCTTACAATAGATATTGATTTTCATGGTTACAGTACATCAAGAAAAACAGAGACCCGAGATGGGATGAGGAGTTTCAGTTTATGCTGGATGAACCACCCATTAATGATAGAATGCACATAGAAGTCATGAGTAGACCACCAAGTATTGGCATTCATTCGAAGGTAATCACTGAATCACTCTTCTTTGCAACGTGTAGAATGCATAGTCCTATATTGAAAAGCAGGACATGAAAGTGTATCCATATATTTACCTTTTCAACTTGTTTTTCTTATTTGCATGAATTTAATGACCTTAGTTGTCTTCCGCCATAATAATATGAGTATGCTTAATATATGAGAGAAATGATCCAGTGCTCCTAGTTGCATAGGGACACATGCACGGTCAATTAATTGATCCAGACTGTCTGTTAGTCTATTCCACACTTCATCGGCCAATGTGTAAAAAGAAAGTCTATTAGATGATCCTACCATCAGGAACTTGGCCTCATTTAAGTCAATTAATTGATCCGGCTCTGTTAGTCTATCCCACACTTCATTGGGCAACATGTAAAAAAATGTCCATCAGATGATCCTACCATCAGAAAATTGGCCTCATTTATTATAGCCATCCAGTTTCAATTCATGGATAAGATGGGAATAGATGATTGTTTAGAGCGAACCCCATCAAGTGGGTGGCTGGTTGGACTTATTTTCTATGTGATCTTGGCTGTCCATTTTATGGGTTATTTATCAGATCCTTAGAAATGCCTGATCCCTCTTTAAGTTCTGTTGGGTGGCCAAGTGGAGTATCTTGTAAATGCTGTTATGGGGAGATTATGGACCGGAATGGGGTGGCTTAAGTTGGGATTGGCTAATTGGGAGTTTTTTTTTTTTTTTCTAATGTATATTTCTTCTTCTTCTTTCTAAAAGAGCTAATTAGGAGTTGTCATTTGTATGTTTTCTTGTTAATTGTTTGCCTTTGCTTCAATCCTCATAAGGGCTGTCAGGAATACTCTAGAATCCTTTTAGACAATTCTACATTACATTAGCTACATGAACCCACTAGAGAACTCTAAAACATTCCAGAGATCACTACACAACTCTTCAACTATTTCTAGCCCACTCTAGTTGTCTTTCAAAATTGGTACATGCCTCTTACATACAAGAAGAGCCAATAATGTCCAAGTCCATGGACATGGAGTATCTTCCTTGAAATGTTTGGTCCATGATCTTTCTCAACAATTGTGTCGATGCCCTTTTCGACCCTTCATTGATTAATCCCTCTTCCCTGAACCTCATATTGCTGCAGTGTGTCAATTTGCTACGTACTATGTTTGGAGTGGTCGTTGCCCAGTCCTCAAGCAGTGCACCATGACCACCCTGATTGATTTGTGTGGCCTTGAGAGCAAATCAAACATCTATGCTATTTTTTTTTATTTTTTTTTAGTGAAATACTCTTTATTCAAGGACAAATAGTACTTATTCTTGTTCAAGTATAATTATCATATGGATTGTATTTTCCATTACAATGTATTTATTGATCCATATTGTCCATTGTTTGACATATTTTCAACCTTTATGTTCATTGGTTTTGAGACACTGACATTGAGCGATTTGGGTTTGCCAGTCCTTGTCTTTCTTAAACTAGTTCCCAACCAGAGATGAATGTGGACAATCATCTGTAAGGTTGTCATGATACTAGATGATTTCTTGTAGTGTGGTGGTCTCCACAGTGATGGGAGAGTACCCACATCAGTGCATGAGTGTGCATATTGGAGTACAAAGCACATTTGAAAAGGTGAGAAGGATTGCTCTTAGGGCTTCAATCTAGGAGCATGCACTTTCTCCACTCGGTTGTTGGTCCCCTGACCTAAGTTATGATGTGGAGCCTTAAACTATCTCTTACATTACTTTGATTCACCGAATATTTGTTTAAAAGAGGTGAAACTTCAGTGTTTTGCGTCTACCAAATGGAAGCATAGTGTGCCTATGTATATCTGAGAGGGATCCATAAGAAAGTATCCTTTACTGGAAAACTGACCGGAGGAGGAGATCAACACATTCAATTGGGCCATCAAAGTCATGTGGCATGCAATCCTTCGATCAAAGGAATTTTTTTTTTTTTCTGTTCCAAATAATTGTTTTAACTGGTCCAAGTTGTTTTTGTTTTCACAAAATATATGTTAAAGTGGCCAATTACAATGGATGAATTGGATCTTTAACTTCCCCTGACCGGGGGCCCACTTGCGAGGTTGTGATGCATTGGCCCACATGCTAGAAGGTAGTGGATGCTTAGCTGCAGGATCCTTCTAACTAGCCATCGCTCCCACTTTGAGCTCCCACTCCCGCTTCCTACCTAATTATACTTGTTTACATTTTGAAGGAGACTCTTCCCCACTCCACCCTAATTTGTTGACGCTTCACTTCACTCTTGGTGCAACTATAAGTGGAAATGTTGAGTGCATAGAAATATGGGTAATGGAATAACTGGAAAAGACCCCTTTCTTTTGTTATATGTGGAGGTCCTATGTGAGGGGAACATTGATAATAACCAAAATTTTCTAGTCCATATAAACCCCATACAGATCCCACCTCCAACCGCAGCTCCCGCCACTTGCTTATCACACATTTAGCCCCCTCTTCTTTGACTATCCATAGTGGATCTTGGTTTGGAAGTGTCACATCTTGTGAACTAGATCAATTGTTTTGTTGCCACCATGGCCATTGCAAGGTCCTGCACACTCCATTGTTGCAATTCCTGTTGGGCCTCACATTGGCATACTAGGAATTTGTAGCATGGGCAATGGGAATTCATTAATTGCTCCATGACCTTCTGATCCTCCACACCATTGCGGTCCTTAAAGTATTGCTCTAATTGCCACAAAAAGTTGTCTAGCTCCCTAGCATCACTTGACCCATTGAAGGTCCTAGGTTTGGGTGTTTGCATTTGTTAGGTTTCCTTCGTGTCCATGTTCCCATTGGCATGACCCTTTTCCATAAGGGCCGAATCAGCCATAATTTTCTCGCCTGCAGCATGGTGAGAGTCTCCAGTACCATAGTCTGGAAGGCATTCATCTATCAACACTGGGTACCAACCAACTTGTGCTGGGCACCCAACATCTTCTGCTTGAGTTCCTTGAACCTGCTATTGAGGTCTTCGATGCTGCTGCTAATTGACTTAGACTGTTCCTCTCCATTGTCCATGCTAAAGCTCTAACCATATGAGTCAGGCATCAATTGTGGCCACCATGTCATGTCACTTCTCCCTCCTTCACTAGCTGGACCAACTCGCTCGTCCCCACATACATGCGTGTTGTTGCTCACTTTTGAAGACATTATGCCTCTTTTAGCCCACAACTGTTAAGAATCTCTTTGCTGCTCCTTGTCTCGGCTTGGATGCTTCCCCAAGAGTAGATTGTGTGGGACTCTTTCTCACAATCCCTTTGTGGATGAGTCAACCAAGCACCCATGTGTTAGCCTAGTTAATTTGGAAGGAAAGAGAGCACACAAAAGAGGGCTGGAGAAGAAGACTTGTATTATTTATGAGCTCAATTACTTGCAACTTTCTAAGGTTGTCTCTAAAATGAGGACCCCTCTTGTAGGCATGGGAACATTTGATGTAGGACCGATGCATGAACTAAGTAACATGTGAGATCAGATAACCGAATTAAGATATATAACAAAAAAACACAAACGTCACTATATCCATCACAAATATCATGAAAATCAAAAGAAAAACATGCGTAATCCAGGCCTAAGCTACGAACATCGTAACATAAGATCATTAAATAAAACGAAACTAGGATCTAATGGATGTAGGGACTCCAATTAGCATAGGATATAGTCTATTTCAAAATAGGGAACCTAATACAACCTAGGGTGAAATTTTGGGTTTTGGTAATTTGGGAAAGTAGGAAATTTAGGTTTAGGGTTAGGGTTTCGGTGATGGAAGAAAATGATTTTGATATAATGATGGTGGGAGACCAAAAGGGCCGGGTGGGTTTCACACGTGTGGCCGTACGGTCACACGTGTGGCATGGGAGGATGGGTTTAGGTCGGTTAGGGTTTGGATTGTGTATGGGTATTGAAAAGTTGGGTTGGGAGAAGACGAATATTTGGGATGAGAGAATTAATAATCTGAAGAAAATACCTGGATGGGGAAGGAAAGAGAAGATGGTGTGGGGATAGATGGAGACCCACACCTCCGTTGATGAAGATTAACCTCGCACCAATCTTCTTTCCAAATCGCATGGAAGTATCTTCAAATCGAATAAAGATGGGAAAAGAAAGCAAGAGCTTTTTTTTTTCTCTCTCTCTCTCTCTCTCTCTCTTTTAATTATGAAGTTCAATGAGGGAGATGTCTCACGCCCTCCTCTTTTTATAGATCCAAGAAGTTTCAAAAATTACAAAAATCCCCGTCTTGTGAGCTTTAACGAAAATAACCCTAGTCTAAATAAAATCAACTAAAACACGCATAATATGTCCAAATATAAAATAATAAAAAACTAAATCCTAAAATATGATAAAGTCTAAAACTGATATGGACGATTAACGATCAATGGCTCGATCGTCGCGTCCCTCTGATCCAACGGTTTGGATCACTCCATAAAGCAGCCCATGTGCATCTTCCCAGTGTGGGGTCTTCCAGATTCTCGCACATGCACATGGGGTCTTCAGCACGATTATGGGTACTCGCCTAGCCATAGGGAAAGTGGTGCGGCCCGCCACCTCCTTAGATGCGTACGTAAGGGTGTATGTGACGTGATGTCTTCATCAACATTCCATGTATTTTACATCAATGGGTACGATGAAGCCATGTGGCATTTTTTTTAATAGTTTGGAATACTATACAATCCTTCTAGATTATTCGTAACTCTTGCTGCATGAACCCAATAGAGACCTCTAGAACATTCTAGAGATTTCTGCAAAACTTGCTTCTAATTGTCTTTACTCTTTCAAAGTCTCTACACAATATGTACTAGGGGTGCAACTTGGGCGGGTCGGGTCAGGTTGAGGGTCAACCTGATCGCAACCAGACCTCAAGAGGCCCATCCTGCAACCAACCCGACCCAAATTCTGACCTGAGGTGCTCAACCCGAAGTCCTCTATACTTGACCCAACTTGACCCATCCCGAATTCAAATGAGGTTGGCATTTTCCAAGGCAAGCCCAACCTGAGGACCTTGACAACCCAACCAACCTCAACTTGGGTCAATTGGGCTTGGGCTGACTTGAACCAAAGTTGTAGCCCTACTATGTACTCTCCACACACTATGTACATGCCTCTTATGCACAAGAAGATAATGCAGGGGCATTTTCACACTGGGCTCAAGTGGGGTGGCTTGTGTGAGGCGAGACCTATGTGATGTAGGCCCCTTGAGGGGGGTTTCACCGAGGGCTTGACCCATTTGAGGTGGGGCCTGGGCTATGAGATAAAGGGATTGATTCGTCACGCTTTATCAGTTCAAGCTTTTAGAGCAAGTGGTTAGTAGTCTTGCATCAAAGTGGTATCAGAGCGGGAGGTCTCATGTTTGAGACTCCTCACTGGGGTTATTAATGCAAGGGCATTTTCACATCGGGGTGGCCTGTGTGAGGTGGGGGCACACTCGGGGTGGGTGGCCTGTGTGAGGCGGGTGGCACATGTGATGTGAGCCCATCTGAGGTGGGGCCCACAATGGGGGTTTGGCCGAGGGCTTGACCCATGTGAAGTGGGGCTTGGGCTATGAGATAAATGGATTGATTCATCATGCTTTATGAGTTTGAGCTTTTAGAGCAAGTGGTTAGTTGTCTTGCATCAAAAGAGCAAAAAATGGTGAAGTCCATGGAATTGCCTCTTTGAAATGACTGGTCCCTAACAATGTGGTGGGGTGTTTTTGATAGCCTAAAACTGCATGAACATTTTCATTTTTTTTTTTTTTTCTTTTTCATTCCAATGTTAATATTTGTCGAGCACATAAATGCTCATGGAATTTTAATGTTATCTTCTTCCAAAATCAAGAATTACACAGTGATGCACTTAAGCACGAAGAGAGTGATGCTTGCAGCTTCTGTGGCTGTTTATATGCATGCTTGTTTTTTGGCTCTTGACTAGATTTTCACTAGTACCATTCTCATTTTGAAACATTGAAATGCTGGCATGCACATGGCTATTTACATAATAATAGCTGTATAAATGTTAAGGGTCAGTACTCCTGAAACTTGCCAAAAGTTTCCAGAAGAGGCACTGAAACCATGGGGAATGATTTTTATTAACTGTCTGTGTACTAGTAGATCTTTTGCTTTAGTTATTATATGCCAAGCAATATCAATTGCACATGATAAGTGTTAACATTTTCTGCACGTGGGTTCCTTAGAGAACCGTTGAAGATATGTACTAGATTTGGACCACTTGTTTGGGGGGGGGGGGGGGGGGGGGGGGGGGGGGGGGTGTGTGTGTGTGTGTGTTAATGTATGATTTTCTAATTCCACCTCCCATTTCGTATATACTTGCATACATGGTATTTATTCATGCCATCTGAATTGAGTTTTCTTATTCAATCAGGAAGCTCTGGGCTATGTTGATGTCAGCCTTGCTGACGTTGTCAGCAACAAACGCATCAATGAGAAGTACCATCTCATTGATTCAAAGAACGGAAGGCTTCAAATCGAGTTACAGTGGAGAACATCATGAAAGCATATTTGGACTCAATTGGGACTAGTTTTTAGTTGTTTGGGCAAAAACTCAACTGGCTGGCTGGACAAAACATATTCCATCGGTTTTATGATTTCAACTTTAAATTGCTTTTTGTGCCATGGTATAATAATTGGAAAAGAATCCCTGTAAATACATGCCACTTATTTGTTTGAACCTTCAAATCCTTCTTTTTTAATTTTTAATTTTTAATTTTTTTTTTATATCCCACCGATTTGCTTACCAATGTTATCTGCGCTGCCACCTCAGGAAACCATTTTCTACCCTCTGTTGGCGGTTGTTGAGAATCCTATGTGCACTCAGAATTTGAATACTGCTGAATTTTTCAAAATGCAGGTGAGAAATGTGCATTAGAATTCGTGCTCAATGTTCCAACATTGCGATGTCAGGGATAGTCCATGTGAGATATTAGGGCTCTGCAATGTAGGAATGTGATGTGGTGTGCTGAATCCAGTCATTTGAATGGAGCAGCACAAGATTTGTAGGCATTCTGGCTGGCAACAACCATGTTCTTGAGATTTCTCCAGTGGGCTGGCAAGGTACTCTTAGTACCCTGAGGATTTGGAAGTCGATGTTGAATGGAAAAGAGATGCTTGCATTGTCCAGTTGGTGCAAGTTTAAGGTTATGGCCATCAAGTGGACCCCAAGGAAAACAGTCTGTTGCTGTTATTAACATTTTATCTGAGGAATCTGCAAATATGTTTGGTTGCTACTGCTGTAAACATGTTTGTCTGGGTTGCAACTAAAACATCAATCTCTGCGGCCTGTGCTTATCATTTCACACTTGAATATTGAGGAAATTCATCTGGAATTGTTTGTTATCAATTTGAAGGTTGTGTTGACCAATTGAGAGGATCTTCTGGGAATGGTTTATCCATTATACGGTCCATCAAATTAATGGCTTTGATAGAGCAACCATGGGCCCCGCATCAACAAACTGGGTTTGGAACAGAGCATAGATAAATAGGGAAGTCGGATTCACTGCAACCATGGAGTTGGAACAGGGCATAGATAATGGCTTTGATAGAGCAACCATGGGCCCCGCATCAACAAGAATTTTTTTTTTTTTTTTTGTGTGTTATAACAATGGAGAATCGAGAATTGTGAGGCCCATGTGATATGTGTCTCACATCTAACCTGTCTAATAGATGCAAACCAGCATAATTATTAGACTAACCAAAAATATGGCAGATCCAATCATAATGTGGGCCAATCTATAAAAAATATGCACCATTCAAAATATCCCAATTGGCCTGATGTTTTGTTTGTGTGGGCATATGTTGTCGGAGGGTTTGGATGTTATACACATACCAGTAATAGGCTATACAAGTTTTGACTTTCATATAATAAAAGAAAAGGAAAAAAAAAAAAAAAAAAAACTACTGTGGTGCATATGTTGTTGGAGGGTTTGGATGTTATACACATACCACTTAATAGGCTATACCAGTTTTGACTCATATAATAAAAGGAAAAAAAAAAAAAAAAAACTATTGGCATTTTCATAATTTCATCTCTCTAAGAACATTCCATGAAATTTCAAATCATCCAGGAAAAATCCCTTGAGTCTGTGCGGAGAGAGAGAGAGGAGAGAGAGAGAGAGAGAGAGAGAGAGAGAGAGAGAGAGAGAGAGAGAGAGAGAGAGAGAGAGAGAGAGCTGGTTCTCATCGTGAGAACCCTTTTGAGA
The DNA here is from genome assembly GCA_021015155.1 of Magnolia officinalis. Lineage (NCBI taxonomy): Eukaryota > Viridiplantae > Streptophyta > Magnoliopsida > Magnoliales > Magnoliaceae > Magnolia > Magnolia officinalis. The sequence continues at coordinate 55,105,519 of JAJHSJ010000007.1, forward strand.
GATAATCCCACGTGATGTGTAAACACAATCCAGGCCATACAGCTCTTCATCTGGCTTAGATGAAGGTTGGGCAAAAAATCACTTTGTTTACAATTCAGGAGTGCCTCGATGAAAATTAAGGGTGGGCATCCCCTCCCACTTTGTTGTGGTTTACTTGATTTTTTTATCAGGCTCTAAGAGTTTCACAAGGTGACTCATCTAGTGGACAAAATGAACTTTGCACACGTAACATGGGATGAGTTCTCAGATGGTTTTAAGAACTCAAAAGGGTCCTCACAGATTCTCGTGGGAACCGGATCTGGGAGAAAATTTCTATATATGTGTGAGAAGGTTTCAAGTCCAACCGGTTGGACCACAAGTTATGGTCCACTCAATGGATTACTTGCAACCTATTAAGTTAATGCAAAATCCAACCCTTCAAATACGTTGGGCCCACCATAAGGATCACCTAATGAAAAAATCAGCCTCATCTACTCATCAGGTGGGTCACACCTAGAAAACAAAATCTAGCTATTTATGATTAGCAAAATAGAAGGGCCACCTGCTCAATTAGTGGATGCGGTTGATTTTCACAGAAGGAAATCTTCATGATGGGCCCAACTTATTGGACGGATTGGACGTTGCAAGCATGTGAAAAGGTGGAAGGTATCCGCTGGGTGGACTATAATTTTCGGTCCATCTTCTTAGACTTAGACCCTCTTTTTGTGTGTGTGTGTGTGTAAAGAAAGAAAGATCTTGCCCATTCTACATCAACATATTCTTCAAGTTGAAGGTGACCATTGGACTAAGATAACAATCCTTGTCTAGGGATTCCTTTCAAATAACACTAAATACAAACTATTGCCTCCTAATGTTGCACTCTGGGCTAATGCATAAATCAACTAATTAGTCCCACAACCAAGGAAATGTCAGGTCGAGTTACGGTGAGATCGATCAATTTTTGGATAAGACAACAATAACTTTCGAGTTCTTCAAACAGGTCTTATTGGTCCTCTGTTAATTATCGTTCTGCTCCATTGGAGTGTCACAAGGCTTACACCCTAGCATTCTTATTTCTTGTAAGTGGTCCAAAGTATACTCCAGTAGTTTAGAGTAATCCCAATAGTTGAGTGTGCCACCTTTATTCTAAGGATATACCTTAAAGTGTCTAAATCCTTGGTCTGGAACTACTACTAAATATAGTGTTTGACGCTGGCAATTTCAGTTTCATCGCTACTTGTGATTATGATGTCATCGACATAAACAATCAAAATCATAATCCCTTTAACACTTCGCTTTATGAAAATGAGTAGTCCACATGATGATGATGAAACCAATATGTATAAGGGTATCACTAAACTTTTTGACCCACACACACGGTGATTAATTCAACCCATGTATTGTCATTTAAAGTTTGTAGACTCTTCCCATATACAACGAGCCCCAGGGGTTGTTCCATGAAAACAACCTCTGATAAATCATCATGCAAGAAAGTATTCTTCACATCCAGTAGATGTAGAAGCTAAGACCTATTAGTTGCAATGGTGATCAACACTCTCATAGACTTGAGCTAAGCCACATGGGAGAATGTCTCCTCATAATCTAGCTCGGCTATTCGTGTGCACCCTTATACCACACAAGACAAGCCTTAAATTATTCCGTGATTTGATCTGGGTGATATTTAATCATATATACCTACTTATAACTCATTGTGCATTTTTTAGGTGGTAAGGAAACCAACTTCAAATTTCCCATAGGATGCATTGCCTTCATTTCATCTTCCATGGCCTTTCACTAACCAAGGTTAGTCAAGACATCTTAGTACAAATTTAAAATATAAATAAGGATAAAGCAAATGATTTAAACTAGGTAGACAAATAATGATATAAAATAAAATGAGATGTTGTGTAAAAGTGTTGCAATTAGTTTGGCAACAAGTGTGAATACCTTTTCTAATGGCTATTAGGAGATGAAGATAAGAATATTCTGATGACGGATTAGGGACCTTAATGGGTAGTAGGGGGTGCTAGAAGCTTCACGCCCACTACTCGTTTAAGGAGAAGATTGATGCTTCACATCAGCTGGAGGATCGAAACTTGGTCTAGGCTAACACGTTAAAAGAGGCAAGGTCACGTAAATTGCCTTTGGTAATGAGTAAAAAGGAACATCCTCAAATAAAGTTATGTCGGCACTCATGTGCACCCAATGTATAAGAGGGTCAAAATATATGTAGCCCCTTTGAGTTGTATAGTACCCTAGGAAAATACATTTGATGGCTTTAGGGTTTGTTTTATCTAATGGGGTACCAACTCTGTGAAAAAACACAATACATCCAAACACATGAAGAGGAAGACAGAATGGTTGTTTGCCGAGGAATAAAAAAGAGAAGGATAAATGACTATATAATAAAAGGGATTGATGACTGTCAATTGAGAATTTTGGAATTATATATAGATATTATACCAAGGATCTCATTTATTGTCATTCATCCATAAGATACTCATAAACATTTCCATCACATTGTCATGCACACAAAGGATACAAGAGCACATGTACTTAGAAAGCCTTTATTATTATCTAGGTTCTTATTAGATTCCAAGCTATAATTTACCACAAACTCTTAATTACATTTGTTTATAATACCCTTGATTTTAAGGTGATATACATTATGGTAAGAAAATAGTGATAAGTAATTCTAGTGTTAAAATTATGATATTTAATGAGATACAAGGAATGCTCGATATGCAAGAATGCATGCACTTATAATTGCTCTTTGGTAGCCTTAGGATTATCTGTGTGACCTATGCTTTAGGCTTTGTGATATCCTCACATGATGAGTTATTAGGGCTAGCCTTGTTGATATCATCTTTTATAGTACAAATTCATGATTATTTAAGAGATTTGGGATAAGAGAATGTACGTTTGTCACGTGTTTATTTCCTAAACAGAGTGTATCAGTGTGTCTATTATTGAAGAATGTGTTATTCACGCATTACAAGATAGTGCTAGAACACTGACTTGGGTAGTTTAGGCGGGATGTACCATGAGTCCATACAGGAATGGAGAATAGAGATTATTCATCTCTTCTCAATCTGTTTGAGTCATCATGGTAGTAGCCACCCGACTAGCTTTAATGCATTAACTATCCAATGTTATGAAAGATTAAGGAAATATACAATTAATGTTAAAGAAGTATTAAATGTGGTCTACTTTGAGGATGACGTAGCTGCATTATTGCCTTAGACAACATGGTGACTAAGGAGATCCACTCAAATGCTGATAAAACAACTTATGAGGGGATAGTGTGGCTTTTTCTACTGGTCGAGTTTGTAGTATGGTTGCGCCTTCATTGAAGATAGTTTATTTCTTTGAGAATTGTACCTGGGAAAAGTCGTTATATCCTTAGAGCTAGAAACTCGGAGGAAGTGGAAAAAAGAAATGACCAAGTGTCTAAAAGAAACCTCCATGAGGTATATATAGACTTCCTTAAGGCCCCAGTGATGAAGTGGAGCTCATGAATCGCCTAAAGGGCAACGCCATACTACGAACGCACCCATTCTGATAACATTTTGATGATGTGGCAATAATAGAATTCAGTTCAGTCGACATTGAAATTGCACATGGTGTAAGATACCATGGCTCAGTCGACATTGAAATTGCATGTGGTGTAAGATACCATGACATCAAACGTACGGTATTCCGAAAAAATCACCACATCTACCTAAAAGGGCTCAAAATCCTAAAGGGGATAGCAAGACAAGGTCATTAACGCAACCCGAAGATGATTAATGAAATGGATTGATGAGCCTATTGCCTATGTAATCTGATATCGGCCACTCACCTAAGGTATCCGTAAGTCATAAATTAATTAAGACACATTTTTTTCGACTCCAACGGTACAAATTTTTTATGAAAACCTAGGCGAAGGGATCCCCAACACCTTTCAGAGATAGCCACCAAACCCGATTAGTCAATACATGAATGGGCTAGTGACGTGATCAAGTTATGCACCGTAACTCTAATGAACCCTAGGACCACCATACGCATCGACTACTAAGCTAGAAAAGAACACTAAAAAAACAAGACCCTTAAAGGGTATGTTTCAGAAAGGCTCTGGAAAAGGCAGCCTAAGATGTCCAAATTCCACTATCAGCCTATAGCAATAAAGAAAACCTATAGACTAAAAGACAATAATTTAAGGGCAGTAACTGTGAGCCAATCAAAAAGGATAGGAGGCTGAGAGGTGAAGGGGGATTGATGCTAGAGTGACTCTGGTCGACCGTAACATGAGCTGAATCAAGCTAAAGATGTCATGTTGCAATCAGTTCCAAGAAGTATGTATAAAAATCAACACCAATCCCTCATCAACTGTGAAAATACCTAAGTATGTCATTACTCTATCCAACTAAAAGCTCAAACAATTGAATCAGTAGAAGCTTTAGAAGTCGAGTGGGGTTGGAATCGGGGACATCCGACTATCCATTTCGATTAAAAGAGTGTCAGATTTCCCCTTTTCCTTTTCACATCTCGAATCTACCCGTACTCCAATCTGCACATTCCATAGACATCCACAACACACACACACACATAATGTTTACTACTTTTTCTGCTACTCTTTATTTTTTTTCTTTACTTTACCTACCCGAATTCCTAATAACATATGCAGTATGGCCTAATGTAGCATTATTGAAGTTCATTTAAATAAAGAAAACCCATAAAATTTACAAGGGCTGAAAGGGTGCCTAACCCCTTCATTTTCTATAACCGAGAACCTTACCAAAAAACCATGGTGCAAATCAACCATAAGAGTCACGTGAGTAAAAAAATATGATAATTTCTTGATTCACAAATGATTCTATGATTTTTAACCAACCGTAGATTCTGAAATATATTTAACTACTAGGGACTCCAGTCACATTATCTAAATCCAAGATGTAGCCCCATAACATCACACAACAAAGGAAACAAATGCAATTTCAACCCATAAACTATAGCTGAAACAGAAATAATCAGGAATCACAACTTGTCGAGTCTGTACACTCGCGTGGGGACGTTCACAGAACTAGTGACTCCACTAGGGATTTGCGTTGTTTGCTATTAAGCAAGGCCCAACTTGAAAATACAAAATTTTATGGGTTTTTTTGAGGATTTGTTAACTTCAGTCATTCTAGTGAAATATTGGTTCACTAACACTCTAGTCATTACTAGTCCAATGCTAACTTGTTAATCTATTAACCTGCTAAGTGACTAACTTACTAACTAGTTGACTTTCTAGTGCACACTGGTCCATTTTACTTTCCTATTTGCATTCTGCATTCTGGTAAAAACTAGTCCCTTTACTTTGTCGCGAACATCCTCCATTCTAGTTTCCATTGGTCCATTTACTTTACTACATTCTAGTATATAGTGGTCCATTTACCTTTTGCATATGCATTCCAGTTTACACTGGTCCGTTTACTTTTTCCTATATATCCTAATATTCTAGTATGCACTGGTCCCCTTTACTTGCCTGCCATTTACATTCAACATGTTCACCTTTCTTGAGTAAAAAAAAAAAAAAAACCTCGAATAAACAAAAAAAAAAAAGAAGAAAAGAATAAAAATAAAAAAGATAAAAGAACATTCAATGAACTAATCGTCAGGAAGCAGTAGGCCATTCTGCAACTATTGCTCTAAAAAATTACTTGCGGGTTCATCACCCCACAAAGTCAGGGAACACATACCAAAGTACTGTTAGAACTCGCGCACAAGCAACCATGTCAGTCTAAGAAAATATTCCAAAATCTTCTCTAGAGTCGCCCAAGCACCAAGCTGCTTAACTCGTTACCACTCCCTCAGTTGTCGATTTAGCCCTCAATCTAAACGGGCTAGAGAAGCTTGTAACCCACCTTCTCCAAGTAGGGGTCGCACCATCCATTTATAGTGTGTAGCAACTCAACACCTACATGGGTCTTACTGACCCAATCATCAATCACCTCTAACCCACTCCCCCTAACAAGAATCGGGTTCACTTTCAATACACTCTAGTCACAATAATTGAAATTTCAACACAGCCTCTCTCCAACGAGAGTCAACAATAGGTCCTAGTAGAGGGCCAGTTTCTTGTCCATTTCCCTACCCCCAATGGGAGCCAACCAGTGCCTTAACAGGCACACTCCAGTCAACCTTAATTGAGTCAATTCAAGCAACCTCCCACTAATGAGAGAGTTCTTTTAAATTCCAGTCAAAGTAACATTAAGATTTACTTTCCCGTTAACCACAACATTTACATTCTAGTCAACTTCAACCACTACTTTCTACACATATATTCCGAAAGTCAATCTCACCCCATAGTGGGGATTTCTCTCTAACACCCACATCCAACAAAATCCCCCCACAAGGATCACCAAAACATTGAAGAAATCGATCAGTATGAAGAAGAGGCAAAATGAGCTTCGTAAGGGGCACCACACCAACCTTCTCAACCATCCAAAATTGATCAACTTGGGGAGCATTTCGAGGATCAACTCAAAGCTATGAAAAATAAACTATATAAACAACATAGGGTGGAACTACTAAATTGATGGACCTTTATTGTCAGCCTCGCACTTCGGATACAAAGTGTGCACCCTCATACCTGAGTTACAGTCCATGACTCGTACACTAAGTGTATATAAATCCACCCATCATATAGTTATTAAGAGACACAACTAGATGTATTATAGATTATCATCACATTAACACTCATACACTCAATTGTTTCCACTTCGTTTAACAATACTTCATCCATAACATTCTCCTTCATAAAATAAATTCTCAAAATCGATCTAATTCCACCTATTTGGGACTTTATTCAACTAAAATAATCAATCATCATCTAACAAAGTTATAACTATAAATATTTTCAAATTTAATCAAACCAGCAACAATTACAATAAATGGAAACAAAAACTCCTAAAATAAATCTCAAAATCAATTTAGCCATTTAATGCAATGAGCTCGTCTTTCGCTAAATACGGCTATTGGTCTTGAGTTTCATCCACCAACCTGGCTTCATTATTTGGTACCAGATTTGATTGTCTGACATCGTTCATCTCTATACGGTTATTAATCCACAACATTAGATAGCCAAGCTAGTGAGTGAACCTAACATGGTTCATACATAGTGCAATATAAGATAGCACAATTAAGTAGAAATAATGTGTATGCAGTATGAGCATGGATGTAGAGATGTCATGATATGCATGTCAAGTGAGACAATCATCAACTTTCTTAGGTTGAATATTTTAACCTAAAAATTATACCCTCTAGACGTCCACCGTAGTTAGGCATGGATAATTTGTACCCATCAAACATCCACCTAAGTAGGCACATGTAATCATACATTTACTCCATGAGTAGGCTTCCACTATTGTGGGCATCTGATAACGAATCTACCAGGTGTAACCATCCAGAGAGATCCCTTAGGAACTCAAGGCACAAGGTGTGCATGCATTTTCAATGGATGTATGTAATGTATGCTTAAGTCTATATAAAGATATATATAGTCAACTAGATACATCTCTCTAAGAGGAAACACAGATTCATGATATTAATGATTGGCATATGTATAAGTTTTACATTCATTAGAACCTTTCAAGGCATATATCACAAAGAAATGATCATAATTAAATAATGTTTAAACAATCATACAACAACTATATTGATCAGAACAATCTCAAACATCAAATCATCTATCTTAATCATGTAGATATGAGATACGTTGGAATTCACTAACCTATTTGTGGTAGGGTTGAATTCTTCAATTAATCTGATGCTTTGGAATCTATATTTTGAATCCCTATTAAGATGATTTAACATTCAACAAGTTTAATTTCATATTCTACCAACAAGTGGGGTTCACCTTTGATTCCAGTAAGATGACACAACATTAACTTTTTAGTTAAATTTTAGAAAATAACAGGGATTGTTGATAAATGTAGTCGATCAACTGAGTCAACTCGAGGGCCCTTGATTGATCATCCAATCGATCGATCATGGATCAATGAAAATTCGAATTTAGTTCCTTAAGTCTTTGGACACTTCTGGCCACCTTCGATCGATCGAGCGTGGTCAGATTAAATCAGTTTGCTCGTTGATCAATTTTAATTGTATCAATCAAATGATTTCGATCGATCAGGATCACTCAAGGATCCTGTCGATCAATCAAACATCGAGTTCAATTAGACAAACCAGGTTACAAAATTTTAAAATTTGGTCATTGGACAAAAATTGACCATCTTCGATTGATCGAAATCAGATGGGTTTTGTCTATTACATAAACCACTTTTTAAAAAATTCTAGGGTTTTTCTACTTCTTTCTTAGCTTTGATGGATTCCATTGATTATGAAATTGGGTCTAACCCATCGAATGATTTTTCTCATAGTCAAATTTGGAAAAAACCAAAGGATCTCTCAGATCCAAACACCTAGTATCTATAACTTGATAGTTGAAACTATCTTTGACAAAACTATCATTAACTATAAAATTCCACAGATCATTGTTGGAAATCTATTCATTAATCTAATCTAAGTTTTTGAGGTTCTAACACAATTTGGACTTAAGATCCATAGATTCGGATTTTCTTAGATTGAAATAACTGGATTTCCTATAGTTGTTCATCATTGTTGTAGAAACTTGTTCAAAAATAGTATTCTACTGTTCAAAACTTCTCCCTTAGATCAAAACGATAGACGTAGGGTGAACCCGCCACATACATTGGTTGAATATAGGGTTTTTAGGTTGGAAATTATAGAAAAATATGATAAAAAAAGATAAAAACTTACCAGCGACGACTCTTCTTTTGCAAGACTTCTCTCTCTCTCTCTCTCTCTCTCTCTTCTCTCTCTTCTCCCTCTCTCTCTCTTTGCTCTTTGGTTTTGAGTTTTCTGGAGAAATTTCCTGCATCTTTCTCTTTAAATAGAGGAAGCCATATTTCTAGAAGGTCCCACAAGGATTGCTGGTTTTGGTAAAAAATATAATTTCTGAGGTATGGGGAATCGATCTATTGACCTATCCCTATATCGATAGTGTTTTTTCTGACTGGCTAAGTGCTTGGTTTTATTATTAAAGAAAAAAAATCAAATTATTAAGTTTTTTAGTTAGGGTCTCAATTAGGTCACAAAAATTAAAGTCATTACATTCTACTCTTATAAAAAGAAAAGTTTCGTCCTCAAAATTTACATGATCTAATCATCAAACAACTGAGGATATTTATCTCAAATTTCTGCTTCTTGCTCCCATGATGCTTCGTCAACTCCATGATTTCTCCATAGTCCTTTAACCAATAGTACGGTCTTGGTCCATAGAACATGCTCCTTCCAATCTAGGATGCAAGTTAGCTTCTCGATGTAAGTCATATCTTCCTGAAGTTAGAGGTCTTACCAGTCAATGACGTGAGAGGCGTCTCTTTTATATTTTCCCAACATCAATACGTGAAATACATTATACATGCTAGCTAACTAAGGTGACAATGTGAGATGATATGCCACATCTCCAACTAGCTCCAAGATCTCAAAAGGTCCTATAAGTTAATGGGCTAATTTTTCTTTAATTCCAACATGCATAAATCCCTTCATTGTGAGACCTTTAGAAATACATGATTTCCAATTACGAATTCCAAGTCATGCATTCTATCATCTGCATAGCTCTTCTGCCTACTCTGGGTTGTTAACAATCATTTTCTGATAATCTCTACTTTCGTCGTGGCTTCTTGAACAATATCGGGTCCAACTACCCCTTTTCTCTTACTTCAATCTAGCAATTTGGTGCGCGACACAGACGTCCATAGAGTGCTTCATAAGGAGCCATCCTAATGCTAGCCTGATAGTTGTTGTTATACGCAAACTCTACAAAATGGAGATTGACGCCCCAACTTCCCATGAAATCCAAGGCACATATACGTAGCTAATTAAAAAAAAAAAAAAACTAAAAGATCTACTAGAACCCATGAAGAAATCGAAGAAGAAGAACGTTGTTGGTGCTCCACTTAAGCCTTCTCTCCCTCTCCAAACCCTAAAAGATTATTTGGGATGTCCTAGGAACCCCAATTTATATTTTTAAAGATCTAACTTTCGCACTGCCTCAAAAAAATCACAAACCGACTTTGAATTTACACAATCGCATGCACCTTCGATAACTTCAAAGCTCCTTTGATGGTATCGAGTAGTAAGTCCAGCGACTAACTCAGAAAATTCATGAATTTCTTGATGAAATCGAAGCCATCTTTTATGGGATCGAAGTTGTCATCGATGGCATTGAAATTGTCATCGATGGTATTGAATGGTCATTTCTGTAGTTTTTAGGATTTTGTCTTTCTAGCCCTGGAATTTAAGGATTTGATTTTCTCAGCCCTATGTTCACAACCCCAAGTGTAGGGTCGCGATGTAGTAATAATCTTGGTAAGACCGAGGTCGAATCCATAGGGACTGAACCTTGTACGCATTCTAAAAGTAACTAGAACTAGAACTAAGAAGAAGATGTAATCTAAATCCAGATAATGTAGAGAAAAATAGTGACTTATTTTACTAAAACTTGTAAAATTCGAAGGTGGGAAAGTAGGGTTTCCAAGGATCCACTTGTAGAGATCAGGGAGATCTACGCTTGATTCAAGAACATAACTAGAATCAGAGTCCTATCTTCATCCAATTAGAAGATAATTCATTAAAATCCAAATTTGAACTTCCTTTGATCAAGTTTTCAATAGACGAGAGTTATGAGAACTAAATTGATTCCATCACTAAACCATGCCCATGAGACAAAGTAAACCACAAAATTTAACCAATCCATAACCAATCTAAGAGAATTATGAACGTTAGGAAGGGTTCTGTCATCCAACCATGTCTATGAGACGATGGTGAACAACAGGGATTCCTAGGTTCACAATCCTAATAATGAAAAGAACATATTCAAAGCTATCGCAGATCTATTGTAATTTAAGTCACAACAAACCATTCAAAACTATGAATATTCCTTTTAATCAAACTAGAATCAAAGTTAGTTCAACGTAAACATGAATTAAAGCCATAAAAAGGATCCCATCACGCTACAAGCTTCACCTCTTAACCCTAGCTAAGAGGTTTAGCCAACCATAAGCATGATTAAGTAAGTCTCAAAGGAAAGCATTAAAGGAAGAAAAACTTAATGACAACAGCCCGCTCCACGTCTCTCTCTCTCTCTCTCTCTCTCTCTCTACTCTTCACCATGTCCACCATGTCTGATAATACCCTTCTCCACACTCTCTCTCCTCCTTTTATAACTATCCTAGGTCTATAGCTGAAGTCGGTGGAGTGCGTAACCTTATGCACTCCTTTCGAAGTGAAAGTGCGAAACGGTTTGCGCTTGGCGGCTTTGGGAGAACCCCATGATCAAAGAAATTTTGATTTGGCTTCTTGGTGGTGATTGGCTCCACCTTGGGCTCCATCTGAACGGTTCAGATGGGCCAACTGATCAGAGATGGTGGGCTACATCTTCCCGGAATTTTTGGGCTACGTCCGGACACTTCTTGCACACGTACATGCGCTGAGGTGTTCGATGGGCCCCTGATCAGTGCTGGCAGAAGAATTAACTCCATTCATTGAATTCTCCTCGAAAAACTAGTCAAGAATGGGTACTTTTGCTCAAGTTTGGTCCAGCCTAAAGGATCAAATCTTTCTGCCGTTATCCTGCATTTGATGGTGATCTTCATGTGTGCACGTGCATGGCAGCAAATGGTCACTATGGTTATGGTCGGCCACACTGTCCGGACACATTGGACGGTTTATATCAATGAAATGGTCCATGGTGGCGGGCCATTACAGGTCCCAGCGGGCGTCCGTCCGCTCCTCTGCGTAAGAGAATGAGATGGGTCGAGTCAAACGTCTTTGACCGAACTCCCAGGTTTAGCGTGCCTCCAGTGCATGCGCAGATCGTGCACATGCATCACAGGTAGGGCCAATGGAGATGTATTTTGTGAAATCTATACCGTGCATTCGTTTTAGCTATCCAATTCATTGGTTGAGCCCAAAGTGGAAGCGTATCCAGAGATCAGGTAGGCCCCAAATCAATGATCTATGGCCGATCTTTTCCATTGGACCACTTCCACAACGATCCAAAGGCTGAAATTTTACGTGTACGGTTATTTTATGATCTTAAGGCCAAATATAAAGTTTCAACCTAAACGGAGGTGGGAACCCTGTGATCTTGCATTCAGGATGATTTTCAGGCCTCTTTTACTTTAATCACTTGATTTTCTTGAATCTTTGGCGTGTGAATTCTTTGATCTCGGTCCCCTAAGATCCGTCCCTTGCTTTGGTGATTTTTGAGCATCAAATCTATGCTTTTAGTACCCTTTTCAGTCCAAGCTCCTAAATTCACATTGCAATACAAATACGATTAAAATAGAGCGTTAAACATTATCATGTTCATAAAATCAAGTAATAACTGGGGTCTAAAATGCAATATTCGACCCTCAACTCAATCCCCAACCAGTATTTTGCTAGTCCCAAGCAAAGTATATGAAAAATAATTTGAGAACCACAAGATAAATTTTTATAAACTCAAGCGGTTTTCTAAAAGGAATCTAGATCATAGAATTCCAAGATACATCAATGTTGGGCATTACCTTCTCCTAAAGTCAAGCGCACGGTAAAGTTCATTATTAAATTCAAAGTATTAATCGATCAATTAGAATAATTCTAAACATTGAGTTCCATGGGTGTGTAGTGCAACCTTGACTTATCACAATTAAAAGTCCAATCGTCAATTTTCATGATATCATTGGTAATCAAAAAGAGTATTCCAGAATAACCCAACCTAAACTGAAACTTGCCTTACAGTTCAGCCTTTTTATTCTTCCAGCTTTTGATTTTTTCATCGATGGCTTCACGCTGTGTCAACCTTTTTAAAGATCTTTAACAGGTAGCCGTTTTCGAACACAACTGTTTTTTAGCTGGGTATTCTCTTTTTTTTTCAATGAACATGATGGACAAATTCCCCAGGTTGGTTCCTTCCATGCTTAGTGATTACCAGGTTAATAATTCAATATCGAACTGAAACCTTAATGTGTAAGCTAGATGTGACATGTGAAATCATGACTCAATCAATTGTTTAAAACTTCTAATCATGGATTACTAATTCGAACTTAACTGTGAAATCTAACAAGTAACTGAATCCAAGTTTCATAAATCACCAACATTAAGTATTTTATATTTTTAAATTAAGAATGGCCTTCAAAATTACTCAAATTCACAAGAATTTCCAGAGAAAAAATTTTAAAAATTTTCACAATTTTTTTTTTTTTGGCTCAAGACTAAGAAAATACTGAGTAGGTAACCTAATCTCTCATTCCCAACCTAAAATCTATATTGTCCTCAATGTAAAAGATATACGCATGAATGCAGGTGAGACAACGAAATTGAAGGAGAAGTGATGGAAAGATAGTACATGATGAAGGAGTTGTACGGCTTTTTCCAAAGAGATCTCAGCATGAAGGTCGGTTAGCACAAGATAGTTAAACTACAAGAAGCAACTATCCTAACACAAATGGAAAGCAAACTATCCTAACGGCATAAAGTTGACTATCCTAGAACGATAAAAAGCAAACTACCCTTGTCTTATGAAAGCATTAAACCTACCTATACCTCCATCAGACTAGGAGATCAGTTCTGGTACACAAGATCATTGAGAGGTATGGGCATGTCCTCTGAATCAAATTTCTCAACAAATGGCTTTAATCGATGTCCATTTACTTTAAACTCATTGCCAATATCTGGATTCCGAATCTCGACAGCCCCATGAGGATAAACATTGATAACGGTGAAAGGGTCGATCCAATGAGATCGGAGCTTACCCAGAAAGAGATGTAATCTAGAATTATACAAAAGTACCTTTTGACCAGGCATGAATGATTTCCAAAGAATATGTTGGTCATGAAAGCTTTCATCCTGTCCTTATAAATTCTCGAGTTCTCGTACGCATCGTTCCGAATTTCTTCAAGTTCATTTAACTGAAGTTTGCGCAGCGAGCCAGCATTGTCCAGATTGAAGTTCAGATTTTTGATCGCCCAATAGGCTCTATGTTCCAACTCCACAGGTAGGTGGCAAGCTTGTCCATAGACAAGTCTAAAGGGAGATATTCCAATAGGGGTTTTAAATGCAGTACGGTAGGCCCATAAGGCATCGGTCAATCGGATTGACCAATCCTTACGGTCAGGGTTAACCGTTTTCTCCAAAATGTGTTTAATTTCCCTATTGGATATCTTAGCCTGCCCACTTGTTTGTGGGTGGTATGGAGTGCTCACTTTATGAGAAACACCATATTTCTTCATTAAATTCTTGAATAGTCTATTACAAAAATGTGAGCCCCCATCACTAATGATGGCTCGAGGCGTTTCAAACCGATAAAGGATGTTTTCTTTTAAGAATATAATGACCATTCGATGGTATTGTTCCAGCACGGAATCACTTCAACCCATCTAGTGACATAGTTTATAGCGAGCAAAATATATAGATTTCCAAAGGATTGGGGAAATGGTCCTATGAAATCGATGCCCTAGCAATTAAATGCCTCTATAATAAGAATGAGATTCAAGGGCATCATATTTCGATGGGACAATGCTCCCAACTTCTGCAACGCTCACAAGCCTTACAAAACTCATGAGTGTCCCTGAACATGGTGGGCTAGTAAAAGCCATAGTGCAGAATTTTGGCCGTGATCTTTTTAGCAAAAAAGCGACCACCACAGGCCTGTGAGTGACAGAAGGAGATGACACTTTGATGCTCATCGTCTGGTATACATCTCCTTAAGATTTGGTCTGGGCAATATTTAAACAAATACGGATCTTCCCAAAAGAATTTACGCACCTCAGTGAAAATTTTCTTCTTATCTTGCGCGCAGTCCAATGTGTCAGTGTGAAACCTGTGGCAAGATAATTAGCAATATCAGCGAACCAAGATGAATGGGAGACTCTGAACAATTGTTTGGTAGGGAACATGTCATTTATGTGTGTTGTCTCAAGGGAATCAAAGAGATTAAGGTGAGAAAGGTGGTCAGCCACTACGTTCTCTACTCCTTTTTTTAGCTTTTGTTTCTAAATCAAATTCTTGGAGTAGGAGGATCCATCTTATCAGGCGATGCTTAGCATAATTCTTATAAAGAAGATACTTGAGATCCGCATGATCTGTGTAAACGATGATCTTGGATCCGATCAAGTAGGACCTAAATTTGTCCAATGCGAACACACGACTAAGAGCTCCTTTTTCCGTAGTCAAGTAATTCACTTGGGCAGGATTTAGAGTTCTACTTGCGTAATGAATAACGTAAGGCTTTTTTTCTTGTCTCTGGCCTTAAACCACCCCAAGAGCATAGTCAGACGCGTTGCACATAAGTTTAAAAGGAAGACTCCAATCAAGTAGCTGCATGATAGGTGTAGTGTTAACATGCCCTTAAGCTTAATGAAAGCTTCCTGGCATTGCTCAGTCCGCTCGTATGGTGGATCCTTTTGAAGTAGATTACATAGAGGATGAGAGAGGAGACTAAAGTCCTTTATGAATCTTTTGTAAAACTCGGATGTCCTAAGAAGGATCGCACGTCTCGTATGTTCTTAGGTGGAGGTAGGTTAAAGATAAGATCAATTTTTACCTTATCTACTTTGATTCCTTTGGATGAGATGATATGTCCAAGGACAATTCCCTTACGAACCATGAAATGGTACTTCTCCCAATTGAGTACCAAATTCTTTTCTTCACATCTTTTCAGCACACATTTAAGATTCTTTAAGAAATTGCTGAAAGATGGACCGAAGATAGAGAAGTCGTCCATGAAGACCTCTAGGTATTGCCCCACCATATCAGAAAAAATATTCATCATGCATCACTGAAAAGTGGCAGGGGCATTACATAGTCCAAATGGCATCCTTCGGTAAGCAAAGGTGCCATAAGGACATGTAAATGCGATCTTTTCCTAATCTTTAGGGGTTATCTCTATCTAATTGTAGCCCGAATACCCATCAAGAAAACAGTAATAGGAATGACCTGCTAACCTTTTCAAAATTTGATCAATGAAGGGCAAAGGAAAGTGGTCCTTCCTCGTGACGGTATTCAAGTTCCTGTAGTCAATGCACATTCTCCAACCAGTAGTAACTCTAGTTGGCACAAGTTCATTATTGGCATTGGCTACGATGGTGATTTCGGATTTCTTAGGAACTACCTGAGTTGGACTCACCCATTGACTATCGGATATAGGGTATATGATACCCACATCCAACAGTTTAAGGACTTGGGCCTTAACCACGTCCTTCATGTTTGGATTTAGTCTACATTGTGATTGTCGAGAGGTCTTCGCATTATTCTCAAGATAAATACGGTGAGTACAAATCAAAGGGTCAATTCCCTTGAGGTCCGCGATCATCCATCCAAGGGCTCCCTTATGCTCAATGAGAGTAGATATGAGCATACTCTCTTGTTCTTTCTCAAGGTGGGAAGAAATCACCACTAGGTATGTCTCATCTTGACCTAAGTAGACTATTTCAAATCAGAGGGCAACGGTTTTAGGTCAAGCTTCAGTGCCTTGAGGCTAGACGTTAGAGGCACTACATCAGTTTGGGACAATTCTTCAAATTGTGGTCTCCACCGGTTAACTTCAAGTACCGGCGCAATATCAAGCATGACAACCATCTCCCTAATCATGTCATCATCAAAATCATGGGAGTGGGCCAGGCATGTCTCTAGAAGATCAAAGGATAAGGTCAAGGGTGTTCTATCTTCTACGAAAGAGTCGATTATGTTAATGTCGTGGAAATCGTCATCATCCTCTAACCGTCTGCCTATGTTGAAAAAGATATTTAGATCCAATGTCATATTCTCGAAAGACATACTCATGACTCTGTTCTTACAATTGATGATTGCATTTGAAGTGGCAAGGAATGGGCGACCAAGAATGATGGAAATCTGAGTGCTCATGTTACTTATGGGTTTAGTATCCAGAACGATAAAATCTACAGGGTAGGGTAGTAGAATCTGTCAACCTAGACCAACACATCCTTAATTATCCCTCTTGGTATACGAACAAAGCGATTAGCAAGTTGTAATGTGGTTAAGGTAGGTTTTAATTCACCCAAACCAACTGTTTGTACACTAAGTAGGCAATCAAATTTATGCTCGCTCCTAAGTCAAGAAGTGCGTGCTCAATTCGGTAGTTCCCGATTACAAAAGGTATGGTTGGGCTACCAAGATCTTTGAATTTTTGTGGCACATCTTGCTTTAGGATGGCACTCAGTTTTTCAGTTAAAAAGATTTTCTTTTAAATGTTTTGCTGTCTTTTGGTCATACACAAGTCTTTCAGAAATTTGGCATATGAAGGTATTTGTTTAATCGCATCCAGTAGAGGAATATTGACCTTCACTTGTTTCAACACTTCTAGAATGTCCTGAGAGTTAGAAAGAGGTTTTGGTGCAACCAAGCGTTGGAAAAATGGAGTAATCGGCTTCCCTTGAGGTTCCGGTTCTAGTTCTTGTGGGGCATGGCTAGATCCATCATCATTGTCTACTTCTGGGTCCTTAGGCTTTTCAGCCCTAATCGGAATAGGTTTTGTCAATGATCTTCCCACTCCTAAGAGTGGTGATAGATTTAGCTTGCTCCATCTGATTTAAAGAGCTTGGATCACTTATTTCGTATTAGGTTTAAGATTGGGGAAAGGTTGGGCTAGAAGAATCCCTTTTTCCCCAATTGAATTTTTTGTCTCACGCCCTTGTATGGCCTTTGAAATGTCTTGAAGGGTTTGCAATATACTCTGAGTGATAAGCTTTGGTTTTGAATATGTTTTAGAACCGGATCCTCTTGAGGTTTCGCTTGATTTGGAATTTGATTAAAGAAACCTTGAGTAGCAATTTGTCCATTCCTCCAACTGAGATTTAGATGATTTCTCCAACTAGGATTGTATGTATTGGAGGTAGGTCCATTGAAAGGTCTTGGTAATTGTTCACGGTATTGAATTGCTCATTTAACACCTCTTGAAAGGTGGGTATTGTTGGACAATTTTCAGTTGTGCGAACGTTGCAAGCACAAATACCGCAAACAGTTTCTTATCCTTCTTTAATTCCATGGCCTCGAATTTCCTTATGAGATTAGACACTTTAGTATTGATATCATCATCCACTTTCTGAAGGTATAATCCACCCCTCTCTTTGATTGAGTGGGCCTAGAAATGGTGCTTGATCTTGGGTAAGTGTCCCATGATTATGCATTTTCAGCAAGTCTGTCCAAGTAATCCCACACATCATCGACATTTTTATTCATGAATTTTCCATTGCACATTGTCTCAACCAATTGGCGCATGGAAGATGTCAGTCCATCATAGAAAAAGTATGTAATGCGCCACGTTTCAAAACCGTGTTGTGGGCATGAACTGACAAGATCCTTGAACCGCTTCCAACATTAGAAGAATGTTTCATCCTCCTTTTGGGCGAAGTTCATGATTGACTTTCTAAGGGTGTTCGTTTTATGATGTGGAAAGAATTTCTTTATGAACTCCCTTATCATATCATTCCATGTGCCAATGGATATAGGACGTAGCGAATGCAACCACATCTTAGCTTTCTCTTTCAAGGAAAAGGGAAAGAGTTTCAGCCTGACTGTGTCCTCAAACACGTTTGGAAAATATAAAGTGGCTATGATCTCATCAAACTCTTTTAAGTGTAAATATGAATTTTCTCACTCAAGCCCATGAAATTTAGGAAGGAGTTGGATCACCCCTGGCTTGATATCCATGTGTCCCGTATTCTCTAGAAAAACCATGCATGAGGGCGTGCTCACCCTCACCGGTTGTAAATAATCTCATAAAATACGAGGGGGGGTGCTTGATGCACCTCATTCTCATCTTGGACTTCCCCAACCCTAGGTTGAGGTAGTCCTTCCGGTTGATTAGCCAGTTGATTTGCGGCCATAACCTCAATTAACTCTGGGGATCTCGAGCGGAGTCTAGTCCTGTGATGGATAGTTAACCCCTCAACTAATCCTCCTTCAGTCAAGAGACGTTGAGTGTTGTCACGGACCCACTTGGGCATGAAACACTCGTAGCCCTCAATCTCAGATTCTAACCTAAACCTAAAAGAAAGAAAAGAAATAGGAATCTAGAAATAGAAAGAGAGAAGAGATGGAAAGAGGTTACCAAGTTAGAAGTTCCTAAATTAAAAACCTGCAAAACAAAACAAAACAAGTCAGTTTCTAAAAATAGAAAGTAAACTAGTTCTTAAAAAGGAATTTTCTAAAAATAGAAAATCGAAAGTTTCTAAAGGAAGGTTCTAAACCTAGAATTAGAAAGTAAGTTAGATTCTAAACATACAAGAAATCCTAGAATTAGAAAGTTTCTAAAAATAGAAAATAAAACCCTAATCCTAAAAATAGAAAAATTAGAAAAATTAGAAAGAGATTATCAATTTAGAAAGTCTATATCAGGGTCCTACAAAACAGGAAAGTTAGGTTAGTTTCTAAAAAATTTAAACAAAAAAAAAATAAAAAAATCTAAACCTAAAATTAGAAAACCCTAATCTTAACCTAATTCTAAAACTAGTTAATATCAGAAAAACTCAACCGTTAGTCCCCAGTAACGACACCAAAAACTTGTTCACAACCCCAAGTGTAGGGTCGCGATGTAGTAATAATCTTGGTAAGACCGAGGTCAAATTCAAAGGGACTGAACCTTGTACGTATTCTGAAAGTAATCAGAACTAGAACTAGAAGAAGATGTAATCTAAATCAAGAGAATGTAGGAAAATAATGATGAGTTATTTAACTAAAACTTGTAAAATTCAAAGGTGGGAAACTAGGGTTTCTAAGGATATACTTGTAGAGATCAGGGAGATCTATGATTGATTTAAGAACACAACTAGAATCAAAGTCCTATCTTCATCCAATTGGAAGATAATTCATTAAAATCCAAATCTGAACTTCCTTTGATCCAGTTTTCAATAGACGGGAGTTATGAGAACTAGAATTGATTCCATCACTAAATCATGCCCATGAGACAAAGCAAACAACAGAATTTAACCAATCCATAACCAATCTAAGAGAATTATGAATGTTAGGAAGGGTTCTGTCATCCAACCATGTCCATGAGATGATAGTAAACAACAAGGATTCTCAGGTTCACAATGTAAGGCCCGTATCTATATCCTAGTCCGTACCGTTCCTTAGACTCTCGCGGTCCTCCCAGTCAAATTTCGGCGACCCACGACCTATAATTGGTGTTTATGCACGATCCTAAGTCGTACCCTGTAGATCTGAGTCAGCTCGACATGAGACTTGTATCATTGCGACCACACCATTGCCGCGGTTATAACGCCGCGTCCTGCGCACCGATGCGATACCCAGGCCAGGAGATGTGGGCCCGTGTTTACTTTGAGGAGAACGTTACGCATTTGCAATCCCGAGAAGAGAATATTTACAACCCATCAAATCAATCAATCAATGTACAAGTCAAGTACACATCCATCACCCACCTCACCCCTCTCTTAACCAAAGTCAACTCTCAAGTCAAGTACACCCATCACTCACCCTCACACCCATCCCTTCTCCTTACATCATTCTCCCTCTCTCTCATTTCTCTCTTCAATCCCAAGCAAACAAGAGAGCAACCGTCCAAGGTTTTTTAAGGAGAGATAGAAGCTAGGTGTGGCCTACTTCCTATCCATCTAATCTCCCATCTCCACCCTTCAATCCTCATCTTCCACCATCAAAGGGAAAGCCTAGGAGCTAAGGAGTCCAAGGAGCCTAGAAGAAGCGGAAACGGTGGATGTTCATAGCATTAGATCTCGATTTTTTATTTAGGGCCCACAGGATTTGGGACCCATCTTGTTGTATGTGTTGTATATGGCCCATCTAGGGGAGCTCATAGTGGCGGAGCTCCCTCGCCTCATGTCTCTCCCTCTCTCTATCTCTCTTTCCCATCTTGTGGCCCACCATGAAGTATTTTTTTGTCCATGTCGTCCACCATGTGGACCCCGCCGTGATGTATTTAATCCACACCATCTGTCCAGTAGGTAGGGCCCGCCTTGCTGCTAGACTGCTCGTCCAGTGGGCAAGCCCACTTGCATGGACGGGCTTGAATGGAGGGAAAGCAATTTCAGCTTGAATGCCAAGCTGGTTAGCCCCACGTTGACCCACCTTAATGTATATATACATATATCCTCTATCGTCCAGCAGCTGGATGGTGGGGCTTACCTTGATGAGTGTGATTATCCACATCGTCCACACGTGTAGGTGGTGGGGGCCTACCTTGATGCATGTGAGTTATGTCCAGCACCGTCCATTTTTTTTTGGGTGTGGGACCCACCCCACACGTACAACACGTGTGGGGGTGGGGCCCACCTTGATGTATGAATTTTGTATCCACACGATCCATCACTGGATGGTGCAGTGTGGGATGCACCACGTTGAATGCATTGTATATCGTCCACCGTCCAGATGCTTGGGACGGTGTGGATACCTCTGTTGAGTTCTTTACAAACCTATGAGTTAAACTTTAAAGCTCCTAAAGGTAAATCTATAACACTTAAATCTTCTAAAATTATTTCTGAAGAAAACTCTGATTCTGAAGATGATATGGCTCTTTTAGCAAAGAAGTTTTATAAGATTTTCAAAAGTAAGAAAAGGGTTGATCTTCAACAATCAAATGATAAAAAGAAAATTTAGACCTAAAATTCGAAAATCTTTGAAAGACAGTCAGTGTTACAACTGCCATGAATATGGGCATCTAGCAAACAAATGTCCTAAAAAAGACAAACCCAAGAGGAAGGGTATGTTGACTACTTGGGATGAATCATTTGAGTCTGAAACTAATTCTGATTCTGAAGATTCTGAAACCGAGTTGGGCAATGAAGTTAGGGCTCTTATGACTCTAGCCAAGTTCACTTTTTCAGATCATGATGATTCAACAAGTGAAGAAAATCTGAATAGTGATTATGAAAATGAAGAAGATCTTCAAGATGCTTACAATGCCCTATACAAGGAGAGTTGTAAAATTGTTGTGAAGCTTAAACTTCAAAAAGAAAAAAAATTTTAACTCATAGAATGCTTCAACTTACTTGTTTTAGAAAATCTCAAATTTTAGATAGTTTTGAAAAATCAAAATGTGATTTGGAGTTCAAAACCTCTCTTATTGAAGATTTGAAATCTGAAATTGAGAAACTCAAGAATGAAGTATCTTCTCTTCTGAGTTTGAAGGATACATGGAGGTATGCCCAAGGAGATCCAAAGTTAGAAAAAATTTTATCCGGATCTAGAAAATGTGGCGATCGATCCGGGTTGGGTTATGATAAAAACATATCTCTTAAAAAGAATACTACTCCCAACTTTGTGAAAGGAGTAGCCTCAAACTCAAAAGAAAAAGGTACTTGTCAAGATTTTTCTAAAAATACAAAATCTTTTCAAAAACCTAAACGTAGCTTTATCAATTTCAAAAATTAGTTGGCTGAAAAAATAATTGATTTACTCAAGGACCTCTTAAAATCTAACTCAATAGGTCATTCCCACAACTATAAACAAAAGAAGACCAACTATGCTCCTAAACCCAAAACAGTTCACACTGCTTTCAAAGCTACAAGCCATTCTAAATGGTACCTAGACAGTGGATGTTCAAGGCATATGACTGGTGATAAAGGTCTATTCATCGATCTCAAAGACATGACTGATAGATCAGTCACATTTGGTGATGGCAGCAACTGCAAGATTATGGGCCAAGGTACGGTTCAACTTTATAATCTTCCTTTATTCAAGAATGTTTTATATGTTGAAGGTCTTAAACATAACTTGCTTAGCATATCTCAAATATGCTATAATAACCATAGTGTACGATTTTCTAATCAAAGCTGTGAGATTCTAAATAATAAAGGCTCAGTAATATTAACCAGACGAAGAACATTTGAAAACTGCTATATTGTAAGCGAATCCAGCTCATCTAATCAATTGTGTTACATGGTCCATACAGACGAGACTGATTTGTGGCATAAACGTCTTGGACATGTACACTACCGAAATCTATATAGATTGAGCAAACAAGAACTTATAAGAGGTCTACCCAAACTGTAAAAATTGAATAAAATAAGTGGTGACTGTCAGATTGGCAAACAAACAAGGAACTCACACAAAAAGGTGAATTCCAATATCACATCAAGACCACTCGAGCTTCTCCATATGGATCTTGTAGGACCTACAAGGACAGAAAGTCAAGGTGGTAAAAGATATATTTTGGTAATAGTGGATGACTTTACCAGATATACATGGGTTGTCTTCTTAAGGGACAAAACAGAAACCCTTAAAGAAGTGAAAAAGGTTCTTAAAAGGATTCAAACTGAAAAGAGTTCTCAAGTCAGTAAGATTTGTAGTGATCATGGACTTGAATTTGAGAATAGCGGTTTTGAGAAGTTCTGTAGCGACCAGGGAATATTACATGAGTTCTCAGCGCCCAAAACTCCTCAACAAAATGATATTGTAGAAAGAAAAAATAGAGTGCTTCAAGAAATGGCTAATGTCATGTTGAATAGTATGAAGCTCTCTAAGAATCTTTGGGCTGAAGCAGTCAATACAGCTTGCTACATAATTAACCGGGTTTATAATAGTAAAGGTAATAATAAAATGGCTTATGAAATGTGGTTTGATAAAAAGCTTACTGTCAAATACTTTCGAGTTTTTGGCAGCAATTGCAATATTTTACGAGATCGTGAAAGTCTGGGAAAGTTCAATACGAAGAGTGATGAAGGGATCTTTTTAGGATACTCTTTAAACAGTCGAGCTTATAGAGTTATGAACAAAAGGACCGGTGTGATTCAAGAGTCCATCAATGTGGTCATTGATGATCACTTGAACACTTCAGTCTCAAGTTCAGATAATGATGAAGTTCTAGTAATTGATAAATCTGATACTTCATCTAATCAGACTGATTCTGAATTGAGGACTGTTAAAGATCATCCAACCACACAGATTCTTGGAAACCCTCTCACTGGTGTTCGTACACGTAAACAACTTGAGGATATATATAATTACGTATGTTTTACATCCCAGATAGAATCATCTAATGTAAAAGAAGCTCTTGCTGATGAAAACTGGACTGTTGCCATGCAAGAAGAACTCAACCAATTTATGAGAAATGATGTTTGGGATCTTGTTCCTAGACCTAAAGAAAAACACATTATAGGAACTAAGTGGATTTTTAAAAACAACTCTGATAAAGATGGTAATATATTTCGAAACAAGGCAAGACTGGTTGTACAAGGGTACACTCAAATTGAAGGTATCGATTACGATGAAACCTTTGCCCCAGTTGCTTGTCTTGAATCAATCAAACTTTTTATATCCATTGCTTGCTTTAGAAAGATTAAATTTTTTCAAATGGATGTTAAGAGTGCCTTTTTAAATGGCGAGTTACATGAAGAAGTTTATGTTGAACAACCTACAGGATTTGAAGTTCCTAAGTTTACTTATCATGTATACCGTCTTAAAAAAGCTCTGTACGGTCTTAAACAAGCTCCCAGAGCATGGTATGAGAAATTGACTAAGTTTTTACCAGTCATAACTTTCAAATGGGAAGTGTTGATAAAACAGTGTTTGTTAATAAACATAACGAAGATATTTTAATAGTTCAAATCTACGTTGATGATATCATTTATGGATCTACTTGTACTGACATGACTATTGAATTTGCAGAATTGATGAATCTCAATTTGAAATGAGCATGGTTGGGGAATTGAATTACTTCCTTGGGTTGCAAGTAAAACAACTACCTGATGGAATGTTTATCTCTCAATCTAAATATGCTATAAATTTAATTAAGAGATTTGGATTTGAGAATGGTAAGAAATTTGATACTCCTATGAGTATAACTTTGAAACTCTCAAAAGATTCTGCAGGTAAAAATGTAGATCAGAAACTATATCGGAGTATGATTGGTAGTTTATTGTATTTAACTACTAGTAGACTTGATATTGATCTAAGTGTTGGTATTTGCGCTAGATATCAGTTTGAACCTAAAGAATCGCATTTGATTGCGGTCAAACAGATTATCCGCTATATTGCTAGTACTGTTAATCTCGGTCTCTGGTATCCTCATGAGACTAGTATTCAATTAGCTGGGTACTCGGATGCTGACTGGGCTAGTAATCTTGATGATAGAAAGTCAACCAGTGGTGGTTGCTTTTATATTGGAAACTATTTAGTTTCTTGGCTTAGCAAGAAACAAAGTTCTATATCACTTTCAACAGCTGAAGCTGAATATATCGCAGCTGATAATGCTTGTACCCAGCTTGTTTGGATGAAGCGTATGCTAAGTGATTATGAAATTAAACAGGATTCTATGTTATTATATTGTGATAATACCAGTGCCATAAATATTTCGAAAAATCCAATTCAGCATTCTCGTACTAAGCATATTGATATTAGATTTCATTATATTAAGATTTAATTAAAGAAAAGATAATATCAGTGGAATATATTCCTACCGAGAATCAACGTGCTGATATTTTCACTAAACCGCTCGACAAAAGCAGATTTAACAAAATGATATTTGATCTTGACATGTGCATTTTAAAATGATTATTTATGCCTATTTGTATCATATTGTATATATTGCTAGATTAAATTTTCAATTTTTGAAATATGTATGAAAATCTGATTTTTTGGTTGTACTCGACCAGTCGAGGATTTCTTCGACCTGTCGTGGCACGACCAGTCGAAGAATACCCACGACCAGTCGTGAATCGCGTGAATCACTTAAATTTAGGGAAAATCTCTTTCTTCCTTATTTCTTCTTTCATCTCTGACTAGCCGACGCTTGACCAGTCGAACCCACCTTCCAAATCCTTCAAGGTTAGTGCTCCATTTGTTTATTTCTTGTAGATTTGTGTCTAGACCACTTCCATTTTATTCTTGAAGTTGTCTATTTCAAGTTTTGTTGAGATTTGGGGTTTTCCTTTTGCAAAATCTGTTTTGAGCAAACCCTCTTCTCAAACCTTTGCAACGTTTTCTTTTCTTGAAATCTTTATTGCAAATGACTTCTAGAGGAAAGAAAACAACATCCCGTGATCCGTCTTCTTCCAGATCAGCCCTGATTACTAAGCGTCATCTTCAGACTCCCGATGATGATCCTTCTTATGTTCAGGACATCAAATTACGTAATGTTATAGTTGAACATCCTGTTTCTATTAATCATGTTGCTCCTTTTGATATCCTTCCTATGCTTCAAGCTGTAGGTTGGGATAACTTATTACATTGGGGTGGGCCAGCATACCGGTCCATTGCACAGTCCATGTTTGCATGTATATGCGATTTTTCATTAAAGAATTTAACTTTTAAAATAGCCACAAGAGAAGGACCATTTGACATTGATCGTCATTTGATTTCAGCTCTTATGGATATTCCTGTAAATGATGAGGGATTTCTATCTATAATTTATCTGACAAACCCTCAGAATCTGAAAAATGTCTCCTCACTAGAGATTTATGCAATTTGAATGCTCAATGGACTCATAAAGGGAATGGGCTTCCCTCAAAGTATTTGTTACCCAAATACAGAGTTCTTCACAAAATCTTTGTGTCTAACTTATATCCACAATCGGGTAATAAATCTAAATTGACTTCATACATGGTTCGTATGCTTCATGTTGTTGCCAGTGGTACATTTATCTGTTTACCATCTTTGATTTGTCACTTCATTATTAATTTTCGTCTCCATCCTGGTCATAGTGACATTCCTTTTGCTTATTTGATGACTGTGTTGGCTACTTATATGTTAGTCGATATGCCGGTTGGTGAGGCCCCTATTCGTCATCTGATATTCAATAACTCTAATCTAAATAAGATGAAGTTGGATTTACTCCCTGGACAAGGAGATGGTGTTGGCAATGCTGAAGCAGCACATGAGGAAGAAGCTAGTGATCTTCCTCCTGATGATATTAATATGGATGATATCTTTGAAGAACTTGATTCTGATTCTATGAATGATCCAGATTATGAGCCTTCTGACTTTGATGCACGTCTGCATGCATTAGAGGATAAGATTGAGAATATAAATGTTAAGGTGGAAAACATGTCTGTTGCTAATGATTTACATTTCAAGTATATGCGCAAATATCTTAAGCGCTTGAACAAGGGAATGCATAAAATGGATCCATCTATCCTTGCTCCTTCATCTGGTTCTGATTAGTTTTTTCATTGTCTAAGTTGTAATAACTTTACTATTATGGTGCTCGTTCTGCTTCAACTCAGTTTATGAATTATGTGTGTTAATTAAGCTTTTATCTTATATCTTGTCTATCTGTTGTAAGACCCGTATCCTAGTTCGTACTGTTTCGATGAATCCTGCGATCATTTCCGTCGAAGAGTCCGATAATCCGCGACTGATAATCGACGTTGCAATCGATCGTAAGTCGTATCCTATAGATTCGAGTCAGTTTAATCCGAGACCTGTATCATTGCAACCGTACTGTCGCCGCGGTTCCAACGCTGTGACTCACGCACCAATCCGATACCCTGACCAGAAGATGTGAGTCGACGTTTATTTCGAAGAAACGCCGCGCTTTCTCGATTCCAAGAGAATCTCTACACAATGTCAAATCAATCACATCAATCAATCAATCACTTCAATGTCAAGTACAAGCAACCCATGCTTTCTCTCTCCAAAGTCAACTCTTTCTCACCCTCTCTCTTACACACCCATACCTAGTCAAGTACCACATCCATCACCTCACATCACTCACCTCACATCACTCCTCTCCCTTACAACCATCTCTCTCTCTTTCACAAAATTCAAATTCCAAGCAACCCATAAGCCTCACACGTCCACATTTTTTTCCAAGGAGAGAAAAAGAGAAGTGAGTAGTGTGGCCCACTTTCCATCCCAAAATCTTCCATCCTAGCCCTTGAATCTTCATCTCCCACCATCAAAGTGAAGCACAAGGAGGTCGACTTTCCAACGGACCAAGAAGATCGGACGGTGGGTGCTTTATAGGATAGGTTTTTCATGTTTTTATGATGGGCCAAGTGGGGCCTACCGATCAATGGTGTGGATCTCACTTTGGACCCTAAGATGTGGCCGATGGCCCACTTTGATTATTTTTGTGTATGATTGGATGCAAGGGAGGGCCCATAATGTCGGGGTCCCTCCATCACACGTGTGTCCCGCTCTTTTTCTCCCTCTCTCTCTCACTCTCTCTTTTTCATTTTCTTTCATATGATAATGATGTGGCCATGTGGTCCACTTGGATGGACCCCACCATGAAGTATGTGGTTTATCCAAGCCATCGGTAAGAGGGGCCCACTTCATATGCATTGAACCCACACCATTCACCCTTGGTGGTCCACCAGAACAGGGCCCACCTTGTATAGTCACTGCCCAAAACCGTCCAGCGTCCAGGGACGCTGGACGTTGGCTGAACAAAAAAAAAAAAAAAGGAATTTTTTGGGTTTTGGGGCGGACTGCTCATGCATGTCTCTTAATTCTTTTTCGGAAACAAAGGGAGAAAAAAATAATAATAATAATGCCTATAGTAAAAGGGCTAATCAGTTATTTCTTTCATGGCCCCGAGCATGCCAATATTAGCACTGATGGTGCGTAAATGTAGCTCGCTGTTCGAACAACTATTCAGAGTTCCTAGAGCTCCTTGTAAGGCTTGTTGGAAAACTCGCTGTCGGACCTGATTAATTGCTCTTTGTTGTTCAAAATGAATGGTTTTCCATTTCAGAAGAAAAACTATTATGAATATCACAGACCTCCTTGGTTTTCCATTTCTTTCACTATGGAATCAATGAAGGCCTTTCTCCTACCAGGGGTCGGGGGTCCCCTGATGTTTAGGATTCAAAATCTGCTTCCTGCATGTCGGGGATGTGCTTTTGTGCCACCACTCTCCTCGGTCGATATTATCCAGGTTAATGATAGTTGTTTCTACCGTTCGTAATGTTCCATTGGGGAAGACACTTTTCGCAAACCTCTCCCCCCTCCTCTAGTCTGCATTCCTTAAGGAAAATCATATCTGGTTTTCTCTTTTTGTAAAGAGTCTAAACAACCATTTGTTTGGGGTCGCTGTCCAGGCCCCAACCATTCCATGATAGAATTTGCATTTGGCCCCTCTTCCACTTTTTCTTTTTTCTGGTCACTACTGTGAAATCCTGTAGCGCCGGTACCTATAGACCATAAACCTGTTCATTTTCTTCGCCAGGTGGCTATAATTCTGAATATTCTAGTATGGTTATGGGAGTCAGGGTCGTCTCCTCGGCTGCTACCTTCCCCAAGGTCCGGATTGCGTCTGTTCGGGTTTGGGCGGTTTGTCTCCTTGATTTCTATTCATTGGGCTTTCTTTCTGATTCCCACTCCTTGCTGAAAGAAAGAACCTTCCTTCGGATCTTTGGGTGGTGTTTGGACTTCGGATAGCCCCTCTCTTGCTCGCGGGGCAATAACAATAGCCGGCAGTGTCTGCTCATCTGAAGGTCCCAGCAAGCAAGCAACGGCTGAAAAGCCTATTAGTAAAACGCGCTAGCGCGCTTTAGTTTTGAAGCAAGCTGAAAAGCCTATTAGTAAAATGCGCTAGCGCGCTCATACGTTTTTCAGCTGGCTTCAAAGCCGCTAGCGCGCGCATACTTTTGAAGCTGAAAAACGCTTATGACTATCTATTAAAGTCAAAGGCCCCCCCTTCTTTATTATAGGGCTATGGAGTCACTTTCACTTTAGTTCACCTTGATGTTTGTGCTTAATCCCGCCGTCTATCCCTTTCCTTGGATCATTTTAGGCGTTGAGCCGAAAAATGAAGCGGATCCAACTTTCAGGCGGGCCATACCTTAGAAAACAATGATTCTCACCGTTTAAATGTACTCAAATTTATCTTCACTTCGAAAGATGCCCAATATGGGCTTGATGGAATGCTTATGGAGCATAAACTCCATTGGGTGGGGCGGATGCTTCCGACGCCGGCCCCACACGTGAAAAACCTCAGAAAAATGAGATTTTCAAAAAATTAAAAAAAAAATAAATTAAGGGCAGCGCCTGCCGCTGCTCTGCAGCAGGACGCTGCCAGCGTCAGCGTGCAACCGGCAGGGTCCCACGGCTCCAGCCGTGGGCCCCACCATGATGTATATTTTGTATCCACACCGTCCATGAGGTGGAACACCCCCTGAGGTGGGTCCCCTCCGAAAATCAGCTTGATCCGGACATCAGGTGGCCCACACCATAAGAAACAGTGATGATTGAACTCTACCATTGAAATCTTTTTGGGCCCAGGGAAGTTTTGAACCAATCTGATATTGTTTTTCCTATTCACCCAGGTCTGTGTGACCCTTTCAATGGTTTGGATGAAAAATAAATGTTATGGTGGGCCCCACGTGGAGCCCACAGTGATGCATGTGTTGGTTGTACCACCGTCCAGGCGGACGGTGGTACCCACTGTAATGTATGTGTTTTACCCCCACCGTCCAGCGGACGGTGGAGCCCAATGTATGTTCCTCGCCGTCCACTCCCGTGGACGGTGGGACCCACCTGAGTTTTTGTATGCGCCTGAAACTTGGTCTGAACCCTCATTCAAGTGGGACACACATAATAGATGGGCTGGATTTGCAAACCACATCGCGGTGGGCCCTCAAAAATGGTTATGAAGGTTTTAATGGTGCACGACCCCTCTCCACTTCTGTATGTGGTGTGGCCCACACAAGTCACGAATTGACTTGATTTTTGAGACCTAGGCCCACGATGGGATGGTGTATCTGACTGATGGGTTTGATGTTTGACAAACATCAGCAGTGGGGTCCACTCGGCTTGAGCTCATGGGAGCTTAATTGTTAGCTCGAGCTCATTGTACCTTCTCCATATATATATATATATATATATATATATATATATATATATGTATATATATTTTATATAAGATTGTATATATTATGTATATTATATATATATAATATATATATTTATCATTTATATAATATTATATATTGTATACATTATGGCGGGCCTTGGAAATTTTAATGGTGGTTTGGCCCATTTGATCCATGTGATTAGGCCCACCTTAGTGCATATGTGAGGCCCATGTGATGGGGCCCATATTAATGTATTTGTGGCCCATTGTTGAGGCCCACCTTGATATTTATAAGGCCCATGTGATGGGGCCCATTCGATGTATTTGTGGCCCGTGGTTGGGGCCCACTTTGTATATAAAGCCCATGTTACGAGGCCCATTGTGAGGTATTTAAAGGCCCATGGGTTAAGGCCCATTGTAATGTATTAGGGCCCGTGGGTTGAGGCCTATTATGATGTATTTGGGGTTCATGGGTTAAGGCCCAATGGGATGTCCTTAGGGTCCATTGCAATGTGTGATTCCTCCATGGTCTGTCTAATGATGTTTTATGGCAGGCCATACCTTGGGAGCAATGTTGGTTTGACGTCCACATTGCAGGTATAGTGTTGGTTAAATGTCCGCATTATAACTCTCCCTAGGACCCATTAGTAAGCCCATACTTGTTGATAGCTCACCACTTTATAACATGTTTAATATAGCTCCATGATTCATACCCATACACATCATTTGTATGCTTGATATGAGGAATGTTTGATCATAGCATATACCTTCGGGCAGACTGTTACGGGCTCCCTGATAAGCGGAATTGCCCTGCATGAGCGCATGGTTTACGTAGGACTGTTGCATGACTGGTAGTGTGACTCATGCACTTGCATTGTGTGATTGTAGTTACTATATGTCCTAGCGACACTAGGGCCATAGCCTCCACAGACACATCGTGGGTGGCTGGATTGGATACCGAAAATATTTGGTTCTAGCATACGGGCGCCATAAATGTCCCTGGGTGAAAATCCCTAAACCCGATGGTACCAGAGGGTGACTCCAACGTCGAAACCGAGTGGATGTACGAGCGCATAAGGGCCGAATACCAGGAGACCGCTTCTCCCACTGTGTCGTGGTCGGTTGGAAAGGGGTGTGACCTTACCCGCCTGAGTGAGGGGGCAATTTTTAGGTTGAGTTTGACCAGCTTGAGGAATCGGTCCGCTATCGACGAGCCGGGCCCGATATTGGCAGGCGGATAGTGAGGTCTCTTTCGCTCTTTCAGTTGTGCGTCCGGATAGGGACGACAAGTTGGCGTAGAGTGTACTAGACCCCGGTGATTATCCAGATTAATAACTGTATTGACATGAGGATTGGCATGCTTGAGCTGCATTATGCATCGCATGGCCTTGATATGGCCGATATCATTTATATTCTGTACCGGTTAGCCTTGGTACGGCTGACTGCATTCATATACTCATTGGCACGATTCCGTATTACTCTGACCCTGCATTCTGAGCACGCTCATATTGCGCACACTTACACCACCCTCTAAGCTTTCCATAAGCTTATGCACGATTGATGCGTGCAGGTGACGCCAGAACGTAGCCGTAGACTCACCGCAGTTGGAGTGTGCAGCCGAGCTTCTGGAGTTTTTGTTATTTGCACTATCTTGTATTTTCTTTTATACACCTTGTACTCAAAGTTTTTGATCATAGTGGATTTTGTGATGGTGTTCTTATGGTTATTGTTCGTGGGTTATGCTTGTGGTTATGCTCATTACGAATCAAATTGATCATTAGAAATCCTCATTGTAGCATCCTAGGATCGGAACCTGGCGTATGGGCGCTGGGAACCGAGAATGGGGTTCTACGGAGGCTGTCGGCGCCGGATTCGGCGATCGGGAATTTTGTGAGCCCGGTTTCCGAGTTTGGGGCGTGACATCTGTCATCTTTCTCTCTGATTTATTCTCCTTAGTCTATCTATTTCCTTTGTCCTCTTATGACAAAAAGGGGGAGAATGGATATGTTCACTCGTGTTTTACTCAGGGGGAGTTTTGTATGTCTTATATGTATGGAAAATGGATATGTTGAATACTGATTTGCAGGTTCATGTTACTGTGCCAGTTGATAACAACTGGTGCATGATTCGTTAATCAGATATTCTGTGTTCTGTAAACATATCTTGGAAGTGTGTTTTGTCACTAATTTGACAAAGGGGGAGATCGTAAGTGCTATTGTTGATAGCCCCTTTTGTTGTCAAAATTATGGTGCCAAAGACACTGTTATGAAGCTTGCATATGTGAAGATCAAAGCGATACTCAAGATCAACTTTGTTGGACAAGCTCTGCTCACAATCTCAAGATCTCAAGAAGTGTTCAAGTTCCATCTCAAGATCTCAAGAAGTGTTTAAGTTCAATCTCAAGATCTCTAGAAGCTTTCAAGTTTGAACTACTTCAAGACTTCAAGTTTCACTACTTTCAAGGTCACTTGTCCTTAAGTTTCAATGTCCTTACTTCACTATTGAGGTATGATTGACCTTAGGTTGACCTTTAGAGTAGGCCACTTTGGATACATAATTCATATATTTTATATAAGTATGATTGGCCTGTTCTAAGACTAGTCCTGGACTTTGTTCGACTAGTCCTAGCATTGCTTCGACCTGTCTAAGGATTTCCTGGATCAGTCATAAGTTTGTTGTAAAATTCAAAAATTTTCTGTTAGGCTTCGACTAGTCCTAGGGACTATTCGACCAGTCATAGGAACAGTGTCGACAGGTTCTTCGATCAGTCGTAGACCTTCGACTCAAACTACAACGATGATTTGCACTTAGCTTCGACTAGTCGTGTGTGACCTTCGACCAGTCGAAGGAGACTTACGACCAGTCAAAGGTGCCCTACGACCAGTCGTAAAACCGTCTTATCTTATCGCACCTGAATTTTCAAATATCTGTTGGATCTTCGACCAGTCGTAGCGACTTAAGACCAGTCGAAGACGTGATTTATTCATACTATAAATAGAGCACGAATCTCAGAATAAAATAGATCATTGAAGCTAATTTAATTCGGCATTCTGAGAGATAAATCTGTGCTCCGTTTAAGCAAAGTGTGCTTATTTAATATTCTATTTCTTTAGCTTTGTTAATTGATTTTGTTTCTTGCATTCCAATCTAATCTGTAAAGAGGAAGTATTTATTTTCCTTTTACTGGAATCAAAATCAATTCAAGCTAGCCCATTTGTTTTAATTTAAAATCTATTAGAAATTAGAGCCATTATAAAGTGAGTATTGGACATTGAACTTTGACATTCAAATCTCTACTCCGATTTAGTTCTTCTGGGCTGCTACAACAAAGAAGAAATTTAGGTATTTTTCATTTATTGTAAATTCATTTATTTTGGTTTTATTTGAGGTTAAGCTAGAAAAATCTCAAATCTGTTGGTTATCTGAGGAGAGCCAGAAAACTCAGAAGTGAGGGTTTTTGAATTGTGTAAGCCCTTTGAAAAAGACACAATTGTAAAGGTTTTTGGTGAACCTGTGAAAACCTACTTGATAGTGAACGCTAATATCCCCTATGTGAGGATATTAGGAGTGGAGGAGCATTCTGTGTGGCTGTTGTTGAACAGTTGGTGTACACACAAGCGAACCACTATAACTCCTTGTGTTGAGTGGAAGTGTGCTTTATTTTCCTATCTTTGATTATTCTTTTATGGAATGTATGTGGATGTGAATGTTGTAATCATTTTAATTTCATGCTCAGTGGGGAATGGTGTAATAGTTTAGATATAATTTTCTGCAATTTATTTCAAGTTATTCCTTTATTTCTTTGAGCTTTAGATTCTCTAAATTGTTCTAATAAGGTTGCCCTACCATTTCTATGGTGCATGGTTGTCCTTAGAACAATCAATATTTGTGATTTCATTCTATTCCTCTATTCAGCTTCAATTTGTTTATTCCTAGAAAGTTTGAGTTCTTGATACAAAGACCTTTTTAGAAATCAGGTTGTCTTACCATAAACTTTGGTTTTTTGCGTAAGGTTGTCCTTAGAACAACTTTTGTATCATTCTCTTAATACTGGTTTATTGAGGTTTCTATTTAATTTCAGCATTGTGAATTGATTTACTTTATTTGGGTATTTCTTTATTCAAATTCCACTGTAATTATTTTAAATTTGGCATAGTCCTATTCACCCACCCTCTAGGACATATAGCTTGGCTTTTTCAATATCTGCTATAAGAAATGCGCGCCCTCGATCGATATCATCGATGGACCTCTGATCTTATTAATATTTGAATTCAGATCGTATCGGACGGTCATCGATATATCGAAGGAATTTTTGAGATTTTCATTAAAAAACAGGGGCGCCGAAAATCTGCCTGTCAATCTTATCGAGCCACTCTCGATGGACTCGAGATTTGAATATCGATGATATCGATATGTGTATCGATACATCGACAATTCGTCTAGATATGTTGTGAAGTTGCTGGACATATTTAGTGCTTATATCGATGATATCGATAGGTGTATCGATACATCGATAAATCCGTCCAGATGAATATTTAGTTGCTGGACACTTTTGGTCCTCTCATTGATAATATCGTTAAGGTATCGAGGACATCGACAGTGCAGGTCGATCATATCGAGGGTGCTTCGATAAAATTGACAAGGCGAGAAAAACTTAGAGATTTTCCTATTTTGTAAAAAGTTTTCTCACCCTAAAACCCTATGATTTCTAACTCATTTTTAAGGGTTTTCTTTACCTGGTGTTTTGGGTCACGGGATGTGAGGCTTTAGATTCACCTGTGACGAGCTTGTACACATCTGGTTGAGGCAGACGCTTGAATTGATCTTCCTATTGAGTTCTGTAGACAGTCTGACCCACCACTCACGTAAATTGACAAACCAGGGCACTTTCATGGACCCCACACTAGCTATATAGCTGTTGTAGGATGTCAGCAAGTGGGCCCTGATCATGAGGTCTGTATATATCCAGACCATCCATATAGTGGGCCAACAACCACAACAAATAGCTGTTGTGCTGATGTCTGCAAGTTTTGTGGGCCCCACCGCCAGGTATATGTTGCATCCAACCGTCCAGATAGCTGGACGATGGGGTGATGTATGTGTTTTATTCCAATCATCCAGATGGTTGGACGGTTGACCATCGTGATGTATCTGTTTCACATCCACGTTGTCCGTCCATCTGGACCGTGGACCACACCATAATATATGTGTTTTATCTCCACCATCCAGATTGCTAGACGGTGGGATGCATCGTGATGCATGTGCTTTATCAGCATTGCCTATCAAGTGGACCACACTGCAAGAATCAGTGGAGGATTAAGCGTCTATCAATGAACCCGTTTGGGGTCACAGAAGTTCTGGATCAATATGGAAATTTTTTTTCCTCTTAATCCAGGTCTTTGTGACCTTATGATCAGATCAGATGAAAAATAAACGTTATGGTGGGCCCCTGCCCTGCATGATGTGTTGTACACACACCATCCCTCCATGGGACCCCCCTCGATGTGTGGGATTTTATCCATCCCGTCTGTCCACATGGGCTGGACGTGGGCCGATCATGATGTACATGTTTTATCTGCACCGTCCATGGGACGTGGCCCCCACGTGATGTACGTGTTTGATCGAAACTACCCATATGTGAGGCCCAATCCGATGTATATGAGGCCCGATGTGTTGTATATAAGGCCCATGTGATGCGGCCCACTTGATGTGACCTATGTGATGCGGCCCATTGTGATATATGAGGCCCATATGATGGGACCTAATGTGGTATATTTGTGGCCCATTGATGAGGTCCAAAGTGATGTATTTAAGACCCATCTGGCGAGGCCCATTATGGTGTATTGTGGCCCATTTACCGAGGCCCATTATGATGTATATGTGGCCCATGAGTGAGGCCCGATGTTTTGTATATGAAGCCCATAAGATGAGGCCCGATGTGTTGTATATGAAGCCCATGTGATGCGGCCCATTGTGATGTGTATTAGGCCCATGAGATGCGGCCCATTGAGATTGTATGTGGTCCATTATGATTGTATGTAGCCCATTATGATTATGTGAGGCCCGTTGTGATTATATGAGGCCCATTATGATTATATGAGGCCCATGCGATGCGGCCCAGTTGATGTATATGAGGCCCATTGTAATGTATATTCGGCCCATGTAATGAGACCCATTATGATGTATATTCGGCCCATGTAATGAGGCCCATTGTGATGTATATGCGGCCCGTGTATAAGGCCCATTGTGATGTATACGAGGCCCATGTAGTGAGGCCCATTGTGATGTATGAGACCCTTCTGTAAGGCCTATTGAGATTGTATATGAGGCCCTTGTGTGAGGCCATGGGCCCACTATATGTTTGGCCCTATGAGGACCACTCCTTGGGAGTAGTGTTGGTTGAATGTCCACATTGTGACCTTCCCTTAGGCCCTTTGTTAGGCCGATTATCGATACCGATTATGAGTACGAGATAGTATAGCATCATAACACATGCCCATACACATCATCCGCATGCTTGATATGAGGAGTGATTGATCATAGCACATGCCATTGGGTGGATTATTATTGGACTCCCTGAGAGACGGAGTTGTCCCACATAAGCGCGCGGAACGCGCAAGTTTGATGCATGACTGGATAGTATGACTCATGCATCTCACATTTTGTGATATAACTACTGTACGCCCTAGCGACATCAGGGTTGTGGCTTCCACAAGCATATCGCGGATGGCTAGATAGGACACCAAAAATGTTTGGTTCGAGCATTTGGGCATGTTGGATGTCCATGGGTGAAAGTCTCTAAACCTCTGTGGCAAGGAGACGCTCCAACTTCTAGACCGAGTGGATATACATGAGCGCCCGAGTGCCGAATACTAGTAGGCCACGTCTCCCACTGTGTCGTGGTCGTTTGGAAGGGGGTGTGGCCTTATCTACCTGAGTGAGGGGGTTGTAAGCTAGGCTGAGTTTGACCAACTCCCAAATGGGTCCCTTATCGATGAACCGGGTAGGCATTTGTATACTTCTAGTAGGCGGGTAGTGAGGTCTTTTATACTTGCATGGTTATCCGGCTAGGGAGGCGGCAGCCAGTGTGGAGTGTACTAGACCCTGGTGATGATCCCAGATATGTACAATATTGATATGGGGACTTATTGAGCAGGAGTTGCATACTTAGCATTTTACTCATTCATTCATTCATTCATATCCACTCGGGCTGGTGGTGCGCAACTAATTGTTATGTGTACCTTCGCATTAGCAAGGATTTTGGTTGGGGCGTGCGACCAACCCGAGATCAGGAGTTTACCACATTGAGTCTGACTATCTAAATTCAGGTATGGGACTAGTTTGATAGAAGTCCTTTGTGATGGACCCCATAGCATACGATACTACGTACTATCATCCTGACTTCACACTCCAGCTTGGTCATTTCATTCACACCGCATATTGCATTACATCTGCGGCATATGGCATTTTGGGTTGCTATGTTTGTGTATTTATATGGCCTAGATGAGGTTGACAATATTTGTGGACCCGTCAGGATTTGCATATTGCTTTGTACCCCCAGTATATGACATTTGGCTTATTATACCTCCTCATTGCACAATTGATCTACATTGCTTCCTCAGTATATGATATTGGCTTATTATGTTTTTGCATCGCATATCCTGGATAAGGCTAATGGTATTTATGGACTTACCAACATATTTCTGCATTGCTCTGATATTGTATACTTGGGACTTACCTTGCCCACACACTTACACCACCCTCTAAGCTTTCTATAAGCTTATGCATGATAGATGCGTACAAGTGGCGTTAGGTTGTAGTAGCGTTGAGCTTGAAGCGTGCAGCTGTCTTCTGGAACTTCGATTTTCGATATATGTATTTTCCTTTCAACACTGTATTCAATTGTTTATATTAGTGGATATGTGATGATGATGTTGCCTTTGTGATTCGGGTAAACTTGTGGTTATGTTTTTTATGAAACAAATTTACACTGAAAATCCTCCTTGTAAGATCCCAGGATCGGAATCTGGCGTATGGGCGCTGGGAGCTGAGAATTGGGTACTATGGAGGCTATCAGCACCGGATTCGGCAATCAGGAATTTTGTGAACCTGTTTTCCGAGTTTGGGGCGTGACACACAATCCTAATAATGAAAAGAACATACTCAAAGCTATCGCAGATCTATTGTAATTTAAGTCACAACAAACCATTCAAAACTATGAATATTCCTTTTAATCAAACTAGAATCAAAGTCAGTTCAACGTAAATATGAATCAAAGCCATAAAAAGGACCTCGTCACGCTACAAGCTTCTCCTCTTAGCCCTAGCTAAGAGGTTTAGCCAACCATAAGCATGATTAACTAAGTCTCAAAGGAAAGCATTAAAGGAAGAAAGGCTGAAAAAGAAAAGGAAGAAAAACTTAATGACAACGGCCCACTCCACGGCTCTCTCTCTTTAATCTTCACCACGTCCACCTCATCTGATAATACCCTTCTCCACACTCTCTATCCTCCTTTTATAGCTATCCCAAGTCGGTAGCTGAAGTCGGTGGAGTGCGTAACCTTAGGATTGTGTGCAAGTGTTAAATGGTTTGCGCTTGACGGCTTTGGGAGAACCCCATGATCAAAGAATATTTGATCTGGCTTCTTGGTGGTGATAGGCTCCACCTTGGGCTCCATCTGAACAGTTCAAATGGGCCAACCGAGCTGAGATGGTGGGCCACATCTTCCGGAAATTTTCGAGCCGCGTCCAGACACTTCTTGCGCACGTACATGCGCTGAGGTGTTCGGTGGGCCCCTAATCAGTGCTGGCGGAAGAATCCACTCCGTTCATTGAATTCTCCTCGAAAAACCAGCCGGGAATGGGTACTTTTGCTCAAGTTTGGTGCGGCCCAAAGGATCAAATCTTCCTGCTGTTCATCCTGCATTTGATAGTGACCTTCGTGTGTGCATGTGCATGGCAGCAGATGGTCACTATGGTTATGGTCGGCCACACTGTCCGGATACATTGGACGGTTCAGATCAATGAAATGGTCTACGGTGGTGGGCCATCACAGGTCCCAGCGGACGTCTGTCTGCTCCTCTGCATAAGAGAATGAGATGGGTCGGGTCAAACGTCTTTAACCGAACTCCCTGGTTTAGCGTGCCTCCAGTGCATGCGCAGATCATGGGCATGCATCACAGGTGGGGTCCACGAAGATGTATTTTGTGAAGTCTACTCCGTCCATTCATTTTGGCTATCCAATTCATAGGTTGAGCCCAAAGTTGAGGCGTATCCAGAGATCAGGTAGGCCCCAAATCAGTGATCTATGGCTGATCTTTCCCGTTGGACCACTTCCACAACGATCCAAAGGTTGAAATTTTACGTGTACGGTTATTTTATGATCTTTAGCCTAGATATAAAGTTTTGAGCCAAACAGATGCTGGGAACCCTGTGATCTTGCATTCAGGACGATT
>JAJHSJ010000007.1:55145874-55199884 GCA_021015155.1 Magnolia officinalis
TACAAATCAAACATTTCTAACTACTCTGTTAAATGCGAGAATGAAATGACGTGATGCTGTATGCCCTTGCCAAACCACCCTCAAGCGACATCATCTTACGTTCGCGAATGCTTACTCCCTCAGTGCGCCACATCTACAAAGCACATGCGGTGCGATGATGCTCATGATTACCAAGTTTTTATTAGTCCATTTCAACCAGTAGTATTGGGAAACTAAGGTACCTCCCTTGTATCATTCCCAAACATGATCCATTCTAGGGTCATAATCCTAGCTAATCTCATACGATATTATGGTTTGAGAAGCGTAGTGAAGGCATCGCAAAGGGATCGTCACCCGTCGGCGTGGATACAGATATCTCATCTATGCGGCTCAATTGCTGGCCGTCAGCTCGAGTAAAGGTCTCACCGTACTCGGCTCAATCACTAGCCGTCAGCTCGAGTACAGGTCTCACCGTACTCGGCTCAACTCATACTCTAGTTGTTGTGAAAGACTCGTCGCCAATCACAGACCTTGGAGTACACTCGATGATACTACGGAGGACTCGTCGCCCGTCAGCACGAGCACAGGTCTCACCAACTCGGCTCTCGCTGTAAGTATTGACAGCTCGAATACAGTGTCCCATACCACCGTATTCGACTCACGAGTTTGGGTGCGCAATGGTCACTACGGGGAGGCACATGGCCCCAGCGTAGGCTGACAGTTCGACCACGGGTGTAACATTACCCACCATGCCCGGCTCATGCGACTAGCGGATCGAGGTACTATGGTTAAACGGGATCGCCACTGGTGGTAAGTTTGGTACCCTAGGTTCAAGCAAGTAGTAGCAACCAAACATGGTGAACACATAAATACATTTCGGTTTACTTGACGAGCCTGACTAGCTCGAGCGCACCACAAGTTGGGCGGTATGGAGCGCAAAAGCACTCCGTGTGGCAACCACTATTGCCAACCGAAGTACGACTTGGGTTTGCCAGACGCATCCTTTGTGGTGACATGCATCTCAGCCACACCTCAAGTCTAGTACCGAATGTTTGGACTATAGGCATAGTCCCAAACTCAACAGTTCTCATCAATAGTATGTGGAGTAAAGCATGATAAACAAGCAATACAAGCATGTTAGCAGGCATGTTATAAAGCATGAAGTAAAGCATGTTGTAAAGCATGTAGTAAAGCACTATACACCTAGGGATACAATTACATACACATCACAAGTGAGTGGTTATAGCGAACCACCGCATGGAGGGGATCCTACATGTCTCTAAGGGAGTCGGGAATCCCATATCAGCACCTCTCTAAGGCACTATACATAAAACATTTACTCACACAAGCATTTACACAAACACTTAGAATACACTATTCCAACATACATGACGTATGTTAGCAAATACGTGTAGGGCTGTCCCTTCGCCACGTGAGTATTTACCCATGTATATCATAATCATACAGCAAATAATCATTACAATTGTATTTCCAAAATTCAAACATATGCGGTATTTCTAGAATACACAATTTCAACATACTAAGCATTACAAACGAACATGTATTTCGGCGATTCCTTTCGCCAAACTAGTATTTTATCCATATATTATATAATCATACATTAAATAAACATGTCAAACATTTTTCTAAAAAAAATACATATACGGTATTTCTACGTATACCAAGAGTATGTGAATTCCATATTCTACAACGTTAATCGAAATAGGAAACGGAAAGCACTTTGTACATGTGCATTTACATGCAGATCATGAATCTATCATTATCTGACATTGAAGGCATTGAAACCGTAACTTATACACTTAAAGTCCTCACCTTTGCCCTTGGAATCCCAACGAATCAGCAAGGGTAGTAGAGCTTCCGTATACGAGAGTTTTCTAGCCTAGAGAGCGGAATCGGTTAGCCTTTACATAACCTACAACGAACCTACATCAAATCAGAACTAGGGTTAGGGTTTCTTACCTTCAAACGGAATAGATACTGCCGGAGGGAAAACGCCTGGAATGGAGCGGTGTAGGCCGTGCGAAACCAAAAGCAGTAGGAGGAAGATCACCTACAAACTCCAAGCTCTTCTCTCTCTTTTCTCTCTCTCTCTCTAGGGTTTTTCTCCCAAATTCGTATGGCTGTGAGAGGGGCTGTTCTAAGCCCCTTTTATAGCCAAAAATATCCCCAAAATAGACTCAGGTTCAAGGGTGACTGCTAACATAGGTATTCGTCACTTTTCCAGCTCAAAAGAGAGGTTCTGGTGGCCTCTTTGAGCCAAACGTCAGACTTAAGCTCACCACGCATGGATCTATGTGGTATTACATTTTTGACTCTATCGGATTCCCAGATCGCACGTGGCGGGACCACTTTCAGTTCAACGGTCAGTGGGCCACGATCAGAAATTCCAGTACATGTAAATGTTCTCTGAAATTTTTCTTAATCCGAGGGTGTAATTTGGTCTGATTCTGACGGTCAGGTTGCTTAATACTGACGCGTAAGCGAATGGTGCCAGATCACTATTCCAGATATTTATTTTGGGATGGGAATAGTGTTTTTCACACACCCTCGCTCCGGATTGAAACGAATGGCCATGGGACATCGGCCGGACCTGAATTTGAGATGTTGTCAAGCCCAGTGGGGCGGTCCTAGTTCCTTAGCTTCGTGTTAATCGGACTCCCGATGTGCGATCTAGACCTAATACGAAGTTTCGTTTCATTCCCGAGAGCAGCCGGGAAATGATGGTTGGTTCTAAACTTTAGGGTAACCTAGAGTCACTGATTCTGCAAGTTTTGGGTCTTGCAGATCGTATTTAAGTCATCCCAACGGATTTCATGGCTAACCAAGTTTAGTACTTAGTTACTTTGTTAAATTTCTAAAGGATTTAATCCTAATTGATTTCTGGTCGAGGTGGTACTCGAGCCAATGTACGGAAATTTACGGGTCGTTACACTACCGAAGACGAGGAAGAGCGCTATGACTCTATTTGGGTGATCGTGGACCGGTTAAAGAAATCGGCTCACTTCCTCCCGATTTATTAAAGTCACAAATTCTACAGACGAGTTAGTCAGGTTGTATATCAGGGAGATTGTACGTTTGCATGAGTTCCTTTCGAGATCGTGTGGACCGAGACACGCGATTCACATCTATCTTCTGGACTCGTATCCAGGAAGCGATGTGTGTGAAGCTGAAGTTTAGCACTGCGTTCCACCCATAGACCGACGGGCAGACGAAAACGGGTGAACCAGATTTTGGAGGATATGCTACAGGCTTGTGTTTTGGACTTTAAGGATAGTTGGAATGATTGTCTTTCGTATGCAAAGTTTGCCTACAATAACAGCTTTCAAGTGAGTATTGGCATGGCTCTTATGAGGCTTTGTATGGGCGCCCCTGTCGACCACCGCATTGCTAGGCAGAAGTTGGCTAGAGCAGTTTGATTGGCCCAGAGTAAGTACAGGCAACTTCAGAGAAGAT
This sequence comes from Magnolia officinalis, assembly GCA_021015155.1. NCBI lineage: Eukaryota > Viridiplantae > Streptophyta > Magnoliopsida > Magnoliales > Magnoliaceae > Magnolia > Magnolia officinalis. The sequence goes on from JAJHSJ010000007.1 coordinate 55,149,328, forward strand.
TGACATTATCAGGCATCGACTTCTTACAGCGTAGAGCAGATAGAAGAGCTACGCCAATACGAGGCGGCAACCGCTGGAGTTCAAAGTTGGAGATCTATGTTTCTTAGAGTTTCCCTTATGAAGGGAGTCCTTCGGTTTGGCAAGAAGGGAAAACTTACGCCGCGGTTCATTGACCCATTCCAGATATTAGACCGAGTGGGTGTGGTAGCTTATCGCTTGGCTTTGCCCACACCACTTGCTGGTGTACACAACGTATTTCATGTTTCCATGCTGAAAAAGTACATCCCTGATCCTTCCCACATTATCAAGTGGGAAACAGGTGCAGTTGAGTGAGGACACTACTTATATACTGCGACCGACACGTATTGTAGACAGGAAGGAGCAGGTGTTGCGTAGTAAGGTCATCCCACTTATGAAGGAATTATGGACGCATCACACTGAGGAAGAGGCTACTTAGGAGACAGAAGCCGAGGTCCATAAGAACTACCCTCAGCTTCTTGAGGAGTACGAAAATGTATTAATTTCGAGGATAAAATTTCTTTAAGGGGTAGATTGTAACGACTCGAAAAATTTCGTACAAAGACCCGAGTACCACCTCAGGCAGAAATCACTCAGGACTGAATCCTTTAGAAATTAGACAAAAATTAACTAAGTGCTAGACTAGATTAGCTATGAAATCCGCTTGATCCACTTTAAATACGAACTGGAAGACCCAAAACTTGCAGAATCATTAACGCTATATTACCCTGAAATCTAGGTTCAATCTCATTACCCTGTTGCTCTCAGGAGCACATTGAAATTTTGTATCAGACCTAAACCGCACGTCGAAAGTCCGATGACCATGAAACTAAACACTTATGACCGCTTTACTGGGCTTGAAAACTATCTCGGAATCAAATCTAGATGTTATCTAGAAACGCACAACTTGAGCCCGGAGCGAAGTGTGTGAGAAACGCGAATATCTTTAGAAATTCAACTCAGATTTAAGTGATTTGGGTCATTCACTTGGTGGCCAAATTCTAAGGTTTTAGACCGTCGGAATCTGACCAAATTATACCATCGGATTAGGGAAATTTTCATACACATCTCAGTGTACTTGTGGCCCTGATCGAGTGGCGATGACCGTTAAATTGAAACTGGTCCACCACGGTCGATCTGTAAATCCGATCGGATCAAAAACTTAGCCTGACCTTGATCCATGGTCAGGGAGCTTAAGTCTAACCGTACGCAGAAAAGGGGCCTCCAGAAGTGCTTCGTTGAGCTGAAACAGATGCTCTTTGGACATAACCTAAGTATACGTTGGCCCTGGGGTCATTCCCATCAGTTCTAGGCCTATATAAGGACCTTAAACCCTCTCCCTCTCACTTCACATGAATTTTCTAAACCCTAAGAAAGAGAAGAAAGAAAAGAGAGAGAAAGAGAGAGAGAGAGAAGTGGGGATTCTTCCTGGGATTCGATCCCGTCGTTTCTCGCACTTAGCTACCCTACCTGCATCGCTATTCTGGCGATTTCGACGTTATACTTGGGTAAGGAAACCTAACCCTAATTTGGCTTAGGGTTTCTGATAATGCTAGTTATGAAATGGCTAACCTAACTCATGTTATAGGTTGCAAATCCGTCGTTGACAAAGACTTAACGTCTAAAACAACTCTGTTACGCGTTTATCGGCATAAGGTGCAGACTATAGACGTATAGGTTATAGTTTTCAAAGCTTTCAATGTTGGATAATGATAGATTCCTGATGTGGATGTTATTTCACATGCAAAATACGATGTTTGTTTTGCGTTTCAGTTATATATGAAATTTGTGGAGTTTAGCGTATTCTGTGTATTTGTAGAAAAATGCCGTATACGTACAAAATATGAAAGTGTGTTTGCCATGATTAACTACTGTGTGTATATGCTTATTATATGTGTAATAACTCCTCAACGAAAGGATTCGCCCTAATACATGTTTTGGCCAACATACGTTATGTATGTTAATACATGTAGTCTAAGTGTTTGTAAAAATGCTTGTATAAGTACTTAGTAAATAGTGCTTTGGGTGGGTGTCAGATAGGATTCTCAACTACCTTAGCTAGTTTAATCGCTTTACTTATGAAATGTATGTGTTTGAATTTCCTGTTTAAGTTATATTTTATGACATGCTTGTTAACATGTTTGAACTACTTGGTTAACTTGCTCTGATTACTCCACATGCTTACTGGTTAAGGATTGAATGTGATTAGGGCTATGTTATAGTCCAGGCAATTGGTAACAGGCTTTGAGTTCGTGGCTGAGATTTATTTGCCACGTAGGACGTGTTTGACGAACCCGAGCCGTACTAGAGTTGTCGACAGTGGTTAGGCCACACAGAGTGCTTACGCACTTCATGTCGATCAACTCGTTGTGCGCTTGTACTAGTCGGGCTCGTCAAGTAACCCGATTGACCCGATGTATGTTCACCATGTTTGGACGCTATGCTTGAACCTAAGGTACCAAACTCACCAGTGAAAGCCCCGTTAACTTTGGTACCTCGATCCAGTAAGACTCATGAGCCGGATATGATGGTATGGGACACTGTGGTCGAGCTGTCGGCCTACGGCGGGGTGACGAGTCCACCCGTAGTGACCAGTGAGCAACACCGCCTCGTGATCCAAATACGGTGGTATGGGACACTATATTCGAGCTGTCGGCCTACAATGATAAGGTGACGAGCCCTTTGTAGTGACCTCGAGCATACTCTGAGTCTGCATTGAGGCGACTAGCCTTTCCATAGCAACTAGAGTATAAACTGGGACTACACTGCATCGAGGCAACGAGCCCTTTGTAGTGACCTAAAATCGTAACATCGTATGAGATTTGCTACGATTGACGACCCTAGAATGGATCATTGTTTGGAAAATGATATAAGGGAGGTACCTTAGTTTCCCAATCCTATTGTATGAAAAGGACTAATAAGAACTTGGTAATCACGCTCATAACATCGCACTGCATGCCGCGACCGTAAGATAGTGTCGCACGAGGGAGTGTAGGCGAGGGCATGCATCATGAATACATTTCATCCTTGCATTAATAAGAGTATCTAGGAATGTCTTATATGTCTGCTTTATCATTACTGCTTGACTGAGTTGATAACATGTTAAACTTTGTACTATGATTCCACTAAGTTGATCACTCACTCCCACGTTCTGGGAAGGTGTTCTAAACACCCACCAGACTCTGTCTTAGGTGCAGATGACGATGCGACTCTGGAGGCACAGCTGGATTACGATGGTGATCAGGATGCGTTCTCGTATATGCAGTTCTCCGGCAGTTTCGCTTAGGCCATCCTGATCGACGGAGCTACAGGGCTTATCATTGTAGTCAAACTATTTTTGACATTTTGACTCTTGAACTATTACATGTATATGGTGATTCAGTGATGTGTTCATACTCTGGAGACTGATAGTGATCTTTTTAGCTCATATACGTTTATATACATCTTTCAGTCTTCCGCTTATGTTGTATAAACTGATCTGGAGTATGGATTACTATTTGGTATAATCTCACTCATGATTAATGCACTAACACAGACACATTTTAATCATAAGCATATATGTTACATAAGTGATGTTTTGGAACTCGGGAGTTGAGTTGCTACTCGACCCCCGATTTTCAGGGCGTTACATGGATTGGCAACCCTTCGACCAATCCTCCACTCAAAAGACGTTGAGTGTTGTCACGAACCCACCTAGGCATGAAACACTCACAACCTTTAAACAACTAAACAAAACTAAACATAAGAAGGAAAACTAAGAAAATTTTAAAAAATTTAAGAGATCTTTTAAAAAAATAAGAGAGAGAATTAGAAAGAGGTTACCGGATCGGAGATTGCTACGTTAGAATCTTACAAAATAGAAAACCATGTTAGATTTTAAAAACAAATTCAGAAAAAAATCATAACCTAGAAACAAAGCAGAAAGTTAATCCTAATCTTAACTTATTTCTAATACTAATTAAATTCAGAAAAACATAGTCGTAGTCCCCGGCAATGACACCAAAAACTTGTTCACAATCCCAAGTGTAGGGTTGCAATGTAGTAATAATCTTGGTGAGACCATGGTCGAATCCACAGGGACTGAACTTGTACGTATTTTGAAATAACTAGAACTAGAAGTAGAAGATCTAAATCTGAATTCTAGAATAGTTGAAAGTGATTATGAATAAGGTTGATTAAAACTTGTGAATTTAAAGGTGGAAACTAGGGTGTCAAGGATCCACTTGTAGCTATTAAGATGCTACATTACTTGATTCAAGAGACACAATTGGAATTAGAGTCCTATCTTATCCAGTTGGGGGAAGAGATGATCAAATCTCTGAACTTCTCATTAATTTAGCCTCAATGGAGGAGAATTGTGAAGATTGGAAGGGATTCCGTCACCCAACAATGCCCATGAGATGATGACAAACAACAGGATTTACCAATCCCACAATCTCAAAGAAGAAAGAAGATGTTCAAAGCTTTCGCAGCATCTATTGTAATTTGAGTCACGACAAACCATAGAAAACTAAAAATATTCCTTAAAATCAACTAGAAATCAATGAAGTTCAATATAAACATGAATCAAAGCAAGATAAACATCTTAATCACGCTATAAGCTTCACCTCTTAGCCCTAGATAAGAGGTTTAGTTAACCATAGACATGATTGAACCAAAATCTCTTAAAGAAAGCATAAAAACAATTAAGGAAGAAGAAGAAAAATTCTTGGCGGTGGCTTTCTACCCTTTGGCTCCACTCCTCAAACCCTAAATGATACCGAGGAATGTCTTAGGGACTCCTATTTATAGTCGTCAAGCTCCACCTTACGCACCGACTTGGAATTTCCGCAATCTGATCGTGAAATCGCCTCAATTTACACAGCCGGGTTACGCATCGGTAGGACTGAAGTTGAATCTGAAGTCGAGTCCGAACTTAGAAAGGATTCTATTTCAGCAGTTGCCTGATTTCAGTCAGACCAAGATGGGTTCGATCAGACTGAACCTAAGTTGTTGGTCAAACCAAACTAACTCCAAAATTCATCATTCTTCACTAGAGCTTTTGTGCACTTTTGGTCACACTGAATCCTCCTTTCGGTTGGACCGAACTGGGTTTCGGTCAGACTGAATTGAGTTTCGGTTAAACCGAATTAGCTTTTAAATTTCAGCGTTGGCTGTTGGACTGTTTTATGCGATTTCGGTCGGACCGAACATGGGTTCGGTAGGAACGAACTTGTCTGTTTTCTGCTACAGATTTTGAAGTCTTTCAAGTCCTTTCTTCATCCTTTTACTTGGTTTCCTTGGATCTTGGCATGTGAATCCTTCATTTTTGGTCTCTTAAGATCCATCCATTGCCTTGGTGATTCTTGAGCATTAAATTCATGCTTTTAGCATTCTTTTCAATCCAAGCTCTCAGATTCACCTTGCAACACAAACATGTATAAAATATACCAATAAGCATTATCATGTTTGTATGAGCTGTGATGTATAAAGCACCCTTAGTTGTCAAATTTCGATGAGACAAAACAGTTTAGAGTGTGACTTGTTCATGTGATGGAAAGTTCACCTTCAAGTGAAACAAGACGGAAAGTTCACCTTCAAGATCATCGTATGAAGTTTGAAAGTGCAAGACATGAAGATAGTACTACAAGTTTGAGATCTACTTCTACTTCAAGTTCAAGACCAAGCTATTATTTCAAGTCCACTTCAAGTGGAAGATCTACTGAACGTTATTGAACATTTAAGTGGTAATTTCAAGGTATATATTTTAATGTCCAATAATTACAAGTATAACTGACCCTAGAAAGACCTTAGACATAGGTCCTTTCATATGTTAATCATTCAGCGGTTAGGCTAAGTTTGACTAGTCCAAACCTAAGTTCGACTAGTCCAAGAAATGCTTCGACCAATCCAAGATTCAAACTCAAATTTAGAGTTTTTCTAGTAGTTCTTCGACCAGTCTAGCACTGTGCTCGACCAGTCATGGACACTCGCTCGACCAGTTGTGGGGAGCTCGACTCGAACTCCTATACCATATTTCATGCTCCCTCGACCAATCGAAGGCTATGCTCAACCAGTCAATCAGGTCACTCGACCAGTCGAACGTGAGTTTTATCTGATCGTGCCCAAAATTTGAAATTTGGTTGATTCTTCGACTAGTCAAAGGTCAGTTTATCCAATCACGCCCAAATTTTGAAATTTGGTTGATTCTTCGACCAGTCGAAGGAACACTTTTTTAGCCTATAAATAGAGGTCTTTTCTCACTCCGATTTCATTCATAAAAGCCACAAAAAGCCTCTGCATTGAGAGACAAAAGTCACCGTCATTATCAAGCTAGAATCCGGTAATTTTAGATCTTTTTATAGCTTGTTTGTTTTTGTAATTCCTTGATCTCTAGTTTGTGAATCTGATATTTTAAAAGAAAATTTTTACTCTACTTTGTGAGATCTAAGGAATTTAAACAAGTAACCCAAGGTTTGAGTTAATTTAAAATCTATTTAGAACCTAGAACCCCTTGATTATGTTTATTGGACATTGAACATCTATACATCAAGTGAAGCGGTTTTACGGGCTACATCAAACAGTGTCTTTAAAAGAAGATAAGTACTCTTTGTTTATTTGTTTTTAGTTTTTTAGATATCCAGAAAATCTTTGTATTGGTTTTGACAGAGATAAACCAGAAAATCTCAGCGCGGGGTTTTGATTGTGATAGTTCATTTGAAAACATAACTGTATAGGTTTTAAGGTGAACCTGAGAAAACCTTGATCATTAGTGAACGCCAATATCACATGGGTTGTGATTATTGGGAGTGGAGTAGGTGTGGCTGTTTGAGAACAGTTGGTGTACACACCGAACCACTATAACTCCTAGTGTTTTGTGGTGGATGATGTATGTGATGTATGTGTATTGAATGATTGTAATATTTTCATGTACATGTGGTAAATTCTTGTAATAGATAGCTTCCTTCCTTTGCCTCTTGTTTTAGTTTGTGATCTTGATCCTTACTGCGTTCAAGAAATCAGGTTGTCCTACCTAAAACATCTGTTTTTTTGTGTAAGGTTGTCCTTTGAACAGGGTTTGAATTAATTTCTCAATACTATTACAATTGAGATCTCTGATTGTTTCAGATTTATTTAATATTTCAATTCATTATTTTTCAATTTGGCATAGTCCTATTCACCCCCCCCCCCCCCCCAGGACTGAGAGCTCACCCTTTTCAATGTTCATAAAACTAAGATATAAATAGGGGAGAATATGCAATAGTTAACACTCAATAGGAACTTCATGAATGCTTTCTTCTCGTTGTGATTGTTTGATCAATAGAATTCCTTGATCTACCACTGACTACGGGCATGGTAGATGCTTTGAACTCTCTATAATCAATTCAATAAGACTGTTATACATGGATTATTACTATGAATGTCTAGATTTATATTGAAATTGTTTATGATGTTTTAACCACTCTATCATCCAACTGGATAAATTAGGACTTCGATTCAAGTTGAAGTTTTGATTGAATCAAGTAAGGATGCATTAAGATGACTACAAGTGGATCCTTGGTGCTCTAGTCTCCATAATTCTAATCGTTTTAATTCACAACAACTTCTCTTTAAATTACAATATTAAGTTTAGTTGCTGATCCTAAATTTAAAATAACTTAGAAAATCACACACATAAAGTCCCTATTGGTTAGACCTCGGTCTCACCGAGTTATTACTACATCTCAACCCTACACTTGGGGTAATAAGCGAACAAGTTTTTGGCGGCATTGGTAGGGACTGCATTGTGTTTTCTAGATTATTCTATTTATAGAAATAATATAGGAATTAAGACTAACTTTTTTAGATTTTCTAATTAAGTTAGGATTTTCCCAGATTAACATTGTTTCTATATTTATTACTAATTTGAATTTTCTATTTTGTAGCATCTAACTTAGAAGTTCTTCTTTGGTAATATTCTTCTAACTTTTCTCTTTTTCTGATTTTCTAGTTTCTGAATTTCTATTTTTAGAAGTAGTTTGTTTAGAACTAGAAGTGTGTTGAGTGTTTCATGCCCAAGTGGGTATGTGACACCACTTACGTCTTTTGAGAGAAGGAGGATTGCTTGAAGGGTTGCTTATCCATCACCGGATTACAAATCACTTAATATCCTCTGAGTTAATTGAAGTGATGGCTACAAACCAACCTCAAACATCTGACTGAGGAAGTTCAAGATGAAAATGACGTGCATAATGCTCCCCCGCCTAGAACATTGTGAGATTACTTACAACCGGTAAGGGCGAGTACACCTTCCTGCATAATTTTTCCACTTAAAGCAGGAAACAAGGACTTTAAGCCGAGAGTGATACAACTCCTTCCCAAATTTCAAGGTGTAACACCCCGTACTTTCCTGTGTGCTCGAGTATTAGTATTATAAACTATATTAGTATGTTTGATTGAAGGTGCAAATAACCTATTTTATTCACCATCATTTGATAAATCTAGACCCACCATTTAATTTTAATAGTTAGAATAACAAAAACTTCATATATAACCGTTAATTTAAATAAATCAATAACCGAACGTTAAGACTCACGTACTGTGGCCCACTTACAAATTTAAAATGATCTAATCCTTCAAATTAAAGCCCAATGAATAGATGGCATTGATCGATGTGTGACCCACGTAAATAATATATAAACTAATAATAATAATGATAATAATTATATATATATATCTAAATATAAATAAGTAATTTACATTTGATAATCCTATGAAACATGGCCAAAAGAGAGAACCATCTGATTAAATATAAATAGATGATATAATAACAAAATTAATAATACCAATGATATTAAAAACAAAGTAAAAATGATATTTAATATTACGCGTATGTAATATGCCATCTGATCTATAATCTGACAATTAAACTCTAGTTAAGTGGTTCCTTGGACTCTGTTTACCGTTGATGTTCAATCTCGAAATGATCAAACCATCGGATCAACAAAAATCTACAATTAAGGGGCCTAAACCTAAATTTTTGGGCCATCTGACGGATGGATCCACGGGAAAATTAGTCTGATGGTCTTACAGTAGTAGTAGAGTCAGATTAACAGAATAGATAGATCAAAGACATCACTGTGGGCCCTACACAAGCTTTGTGTGCACCAGGAACAATACTCCTGCAACACACCAAACCCGTCTACACGGTTTGACTGTGATGACCCGCTGAAATCTGAAAAGGAGGATTTCCTCCTCTTTTCCTTCTTTAGTTCTCCCGCCTGGCTTCCGTTTAAACGGAAAGCTTCCATTTGCGTCATCTGTGGCCCACCCTCCGATCACATCTAGAAGATCCAGACCATCCATCGTGTAGACAGGCTCGTTCTAATCAAGACCCTAACCATTTATGGCTGATTATCCTCACACATGCACACACACTCAATTAAAAATTGAGTTACACACGATGCTTTTCCGAAAACAAAAGTCCATTTCTAGCTGTCAGATTGGCAATCCGTGTACTTACATCCCCATCCATCCTAATCGTTCATTTCAAGAGATCTCAGCCATCAAAACCAATCACGTGGATTAGGGTTGAGTTAGAAAGAAAGTGTTGCATATAAATAGGAAGTTTTCAATTTCCTTACCCTTTCTCTTTCAGAGAGAGAACCCTAGAATCCATCCTAACCATTCCAGTTCAATCTAGATGATATTGGGATGCCAAAACATCCATCCGAGCCATCTGATTTCATATCTTCCACAACAAACTATGGTGCATTGAGAAAATCAACCGATAGCTTCAAACTCGAGAACCACTAGGAAAACCATCTCCAAGCTTCAAAATCATTGGTCTGAAAGCTTCATAGATCAAATCTGAGTCGTCCAAGAGCAGTGGAATCGAGGAAGATGCATCCGATTGAAGAATGCCATGAAAGCTCCATCACCTTCCTCGTCAAGCAACACTAGCCGCTGATCTCCTTTCGGCCATCAATTGTAGATTCGTTTCATCCATTAGGTAGCCCATGTATGTTACATTCAATCAACAATGAAATCCCCAACACAGATTGCAAGCATAATCGATGTTTTCCAGTCCAAGACAGTAAACGGATTTGAAGCGAATTGTGTGTGAATACTGCCGAGTCGACTCAACCCACCTGAACTGAGTCAAGTCCTGTTGTGTTTGGCATCTGTAATGGACGTAGATGGAAGATGAATAAAGAAAGAAGGAAGGCTGAGAAGAAGAGTGAGAGAAGAAGATGGAAGGAGAGAGAGAGAGAGAGCACCGTCTAGCCGACTACCGCACTAAGTCAGCTCAGTTCAGTCCGAGTCTGGGTCGAGTCCAGACCCATCCATGCTGAGAAAGGAAGAGAGAGAGAGTAGAGAGAGAAGAGGAGATGAAAGGAGAAATGAGAGAGAAGGAGACAGGGGGTGCGGCTACTACTGCCACACCGAGTCGAGTAGAGAGGTAAGGCCATTATTGGTCGCTGGATCTAGACTAAGTCTGGACCGAGTTGGGTTGGCCTGGTTTAGGCCTAGTTGGAATTCCAATCAAAAGGTAGAGAGAGTAAGAGAAAGAAGAAGGAAAAAGGGAGAAGATAGAGAGAGAATGGATGGGTGGTTGAGCTCCTGCCGAGTCAACTCAGTTGAGCTATCAGGCCGACTCGGCAGATTTATTGGAGCGGGTTGAGTTGGCCAGTTGTTGGTTGAGTAGGAAAGAAAAGGAATACAAGAGGGATAAGGGAGAAAGAGAGAGTGGAGGTGTTGCCTAGGTTGTTACTGAGTCAACTCGACAAGTCCCACCAAGATTGTCGAGGTTGAGATCATTGGAGGCCAAGTCAAGTTAAATTGGATTAATCTCAACTAGGTGAGCCAACTTCATTTCAATTCCATGACAAATCTTGTCTAATTAAGGTATTATTTCCTAAATTTTTATTTAATTCGTAAGGATTTAAATGTCATATGCGTAGATCTTCTTTACTTGGATTGATTCAAGTCCAAGTTGGATTGTTGTGGATGTTGAGCAGGTTTATGCATACTAGAGGGGTTCAAGATGATTTCGTCTTGACTTGACCAAGGTGAGGGATATCCCACATGGCTTCCTCATTTCATGGAATTTTAAGATAGTTTGAACTTAAATGTATAATAACATTATGATTGTGTGAATGGTAATTATGTCTCTTCTAATTTTAATCAATGATCATGCCCCTAATCCATCTTATAAGAATTGTGTTACACTCATTATGCTACACTTACAATTGCTTATATCCATGTACACTCCCACTAGTTACATCATGAGGTAAGAGATCTTGTTTTCATTTGAAAAATGAATTGCTACATTACCCTTATCCATGTTAGAATAGTCTTAGAATATCAAACATATTAAGTTAGTCCTTAGTTTCTTCTTTGGATGAAATATATGTGAACTATTATATTAATTTCTATAATTCATGTCATACAATTGCTCTACAATTAACAACTGTGTTTAGAAGTTAACCTTGCATTCTCTATGTTTTCCTTGTAATGGTTTGATTTGTATATAGCCTTGTTTAAGGTGAAAAGAGACTTGATGCTTCTATTTCTTTTATCTCACAAGTGGTGCAAAGAATGCCAAGGGTGGACTATCACCTTTCTTTAAGAAGGGTAGTGGACTTGTTATTAATTTAGTATGCTTGAAATGTCACATTTGTGGGTCCTCACTTCTACCTAAAGAAAACAATTGGATTTGTATCGAGCTCATATTTGAATGCTAAATATCCTATTAAAAGACCACAAGTCTTAGCCATGCTTATGAGAGTAATCTTGATAATCATATAGAATGTGCACGAGCATCATGGTACATGACATTCACACATGACATATGACCTTTTTCAAGTTCTCAATGTAAGCCACACTCTGTTTGATTTACTGAAAGTTCTAACACTTTAGTTTAATTCACAGAATCTGTGATTTGGGTCACTTTGGGCGCTTTTCTTTACATTAAGCTTTTTCGGGATTAGACACTCCCCGGCCGTACCCCGTATATTTTTTCAGGAGATATCCTTAGGCGCACTCACCTACATGGTCTTTTCCGGGTAGCTAGTTCTCCTTGGGCGTACCTTAAGTATTTTTCCAGGCAACTAGTCATCCTTAGGGCGACCCCTTTATTTTGACAGTTGGATGTGCATCCCCAGATCTGGGACTTGAGCATACATTCATACATTTATTTACAAGTTCATGTTATTCTCTTTATTATTTGAATACGTTGGTTTAAACTGTTTTGAAATTATATGATATGCATGAATCTGTGAGGAAAATTCTCACTGAGTTTTCACTCACCCAATCGTGCAGTTGCACCTAATAGACACAGGTATGATGAACAGGTGGAGACCCCTATGATGGGATTCCAGGGACGGCTGAGGTAGAGTTTGGTGAGGAAGAGTTCTCTGTGAATGTTGTTGAGTCATTGGAGCTCTAGGATTTACTTGCTTTTGTACTTCAGATTTTGTATTTTGGTTGAATTGTAATAATAATTCCCTACTATGAGATTTCATTTTTCTTTCCTTTACTTGTATTGAACTCCCTTGTTGTTTCTCATAATATCTTTAGCTTACGTAGTAGTTACCACACTTCATGTCATGAGAATTACCATTTATGTAACACCCCGTACCTTCAGTACATGGGTGTTACCTTTTAAACCCACACTAAAATAAAAATTATTTGGGTTAACCAAAAATTTGTCTCGACATACAGAGGATGGGGATTCTGGTCGATATTAAAGCCATCCATCAAGGTATCTAAAAGCCAGAACACGCCCTATGACAGTCAAGAAGGTACGAGTAACCAAACACTCTAAATTAACGCCCTTGTGTCGATAGATATTGTTGCAACACACTTGTCGCCACCATGTGAGAACGAGTTCATGGTAAACCACGCTTTCATTGTAACTAATGCACTATATTAACGGTTGAAAAAGTTTGTCAAGCCCACCTGATCGACAAATCATAATATATGGGCCAATGATAGCCCAAGAGTGTATGTAACGGCCCACCTGGGCCTCACCATCACCCCAGTATGGGCTAGGGTCTCCGTGAAGGGTCCCCAATACAAACAGATGGAATAGATTGAGTCACTAACATTTCAGTGGGTCCCTTCATGACGCATGTGCATAAAAAACACTTAGGTGCCAAGTACACCAAATCCCTTAGCTCGGTCAAACATGCCTTGACCGACCCCCTTTGCAAGACGCAAATATCTCCCACCAACAAGGGTCCAAACTGACTCACTTCAAGCCCCTAGGTGGCCCACCATGCCCACTTTCTGGACCATCTGTGTCGTCTAATCTCTTCGTGGGACTCACACGAACAAAACGGTATAGCCGTTTGGTCACTTACAAGCAGAGGAAGAAGATTGAGTGTCACCATCCATTCTTGCCTAGAAACCACCCGACCGAGGTCTGTGGGAGGAAGGAGAGAGAGAGAACTGCCTTCCTCTTTGGGAGGAGTAAATCCCGGCCGTCCACCATGGGGACGATCTCAGCCGTCCCTTGTTTCTCTCTCCCTCTATAAAACAAGCACTGTAGCCCTGGGAAATGGGCGAGAAGGAAGAAAGTGGACGGTGAAGCTGAAAACCGATCCCCTGTTCTTAAACTTAGGTGAGGAAGGCAGCTACTACCAATGTTTTCTATTATGTCTTCTTCATTTCTTTTCTTTTTCCCTTCCCTTCTCTTTGTAGCTTCAGGTGATGCCTGCCTGGACCAGAACCAGGCCAAATAATGGTTGAGTTCGGTCCGACTGCGGTGAGGTTGTGTAACATCCCGGATTTTTGCCAATTTGGGATTAGATGTCCTTAGGCGATGGGTTGCTCTTAATACCTTATTATTTCGTCAGAACTGAACCCCACAGTCTAAAATCGCTTCTGAACCCATTTCCTTCACAAATCCCACCCTTCACTACCTTGTGCCTTCAATTTTTCAAAGCACTTTCGCCCTAGACACTAACTTAAACTAGCTAAGTAGTAAAACTTGGATCACTTTATATACAAACTACAAAGGCCTAAGTACCATCTCAACCAGAAAACAATTAGGATTAAATCCTTTAGAAATTTAACAAAGTTAACTAAGTGCAAACTCGATTAGCCATGAAATCCGTTGGGATCGCTTTAAATACGATCTGCAAGACCCAAAACTTGTAAAACATGTGACTCTAGGTTACCCTAAAGTCTAGAGCCAAACTCATTACCCGTCTGCTCTCGGGACTGAAACGAAACTTCGTATGAGGTCTAGATCGCACATCGGGAGTCCGATTAACACGAAGCTAAGGAACCAGGACCGCCCCACTGGGCTTGACAATCATCTCAAAAATCAGGCGATTCCGATGTCCCACGGCCATTTATTTCGATCCGGAGCGAGGGTGTGTGAAAAACACTATTCCTTTTGAAAATAAAATATCTGGAATAGTGATCTGGCACCTTTCGCTTGCGCATCAGTATTAAGCAACCAGACCGTCAGAATCAGACCAAATTACACCCTCGGATCAGGAAAAATTTCAGGAACATTTACATGTACTTGGAATTTCGGATCATGGCCCACTACCGTTGAACTGAAAGTGGCCCGCCACGTGCGATCTGGGAATCCGATCGAGTCAAAAACGTAATCCCTCATAGGTCCATGTGTGGTGAGCTTAAGTCTGACGTTTGTCTCAAGGAGGGCCACCAGAACCTCTCTTTTGAGCTGGAAAAGTGACGAAATACCTATATTAGCAGTAACCTTTGAACAGGAGTCTATTTCGGTGAGTTTTGAGGCTATATAAGGACCTTAAACCCTCTCCCATTCCAGCCATATGAATTTGGATTTGAGAGAGGGAAAAGAGAGAGAAAGTGAGGGAGAAGTGGGAGAATCTCCCTGCCGTCCTTCCCTGCTGCTATCCATGCTCCACCGCATCCTTCTTGACGCTTTTCCGGCGTTTCCGGCGTCGTTTCTAGGTAAGAAACCCTAACCCTAATCTGTTTTGGGGTTTAGACTGTTGTAGGTTGTGAAGTAGCTAACCTATTTCGTTCTATAGGTCGCCTAGTTGCCGTATACGGAAGCTTAGCAAACCTATCAACTCCGTTACGATTCTACGACAAAAGGTGCAGACTTTAGGTGTATAGGTTACGTTTTTCAACGCTTTCAATGTCAGATAATGATAGATTCATGATCTGCATGCAATTGCACATGTACAAAGTGCTTTCCGTTTCCTGTTTCGATTAACATTGTAGAATATGGAATTTCACATACTCTAGATATACGTAGAAATACCGTATACGTATTTTTTTTGGAGAAGTGTTTGACATGTTTATTTAATGTATGATTATACTATATATGGATAAAATACTAGTTTGGCGAAAGGAATCGCCGTAATACATGTTCACTTGTAAATGCTACGTATGTTGAAATTGTGTATTCTAGAAATACTGTATACGTATAAATTTTGGAGATGTATGTATCATGATTATTTGCTGTAGTAATATATTATACATGGATAAAATACTAGCTTGGCTAAAGGATAGTCCTAATACATGTTTTACTAACATACACCATGTATGTTGTAATAGTGTATTCTAAGTGTTTGTGGAAATGGCTGAATGAGTATAGAATTCTCATTCGTGCTCGCCATGACTAATTGTCATGGATTCATGATTGATGTATTGGCGATACCCCCCTTTGACGAAAGGATTTGCCCTAAGTCACGCCACGGCCAAAATACACTATATATGCTAAAATGTGTGGCCCAAGTGTTTGTGGAAATGACTGAATGAATATGGAACTCGGATTCCTGCTTGCCATGACTATCCGTCGTGGGTGTACGCGTGTTATGATTGGGGCAACTCCCTAGTGAAAGGATTTGGCCTAATGCCTATGTGATCGACATATGTCATGTATGTTGATGTATGTTTGTTTAAGTGTTTCTTGAAATGTCTGAATGAGTAGTAGTTAGCAAATTGTAAAGTATAAGGGTGTTGAGATATGATTCTCAACCTCTTTTAACTATGTGTATGATCTCCTTTGATAGTTGTGTGATTAGGAATTGAACATGTACAAACTCATGCTTGTGTTGTGATTCATAACATGCTCAACTGCTTTATGATTTTAACTATGTGATGCATATGTTAAATTTATATTTATGTTGTATGATCCGTCATGGGTGATGGGGGAGCGGAGCAACGAGTGCGTGCAACAGCCCTGACAGCCCTAAACGGATAATACCCGACTGATTGTATGATTTGAATCCTGATCTATTACTGCTTTATATCTCTGTAATTGATTGTGTTTGGGGCTATGATTATAGTCCAGGCAATCGGTAACGAGATTGAACTCGTGGCTGAGATTCATTTGCCACGTGGGATGTGTTCGACGAACTCGAGTCGTGCGTTGCCTGTCGGCAGTGGCTAGGCCACAAGAAGTTGTTTATGCACTTCATGTCGTGCAGCTCAACGGGCGATCGTGCTAGTCGAGCTCATCAAGTAACCCGATCTGCCTTATTCATGTTCACCCTGTTTGGTCGCTACTGCTTGAACCTAGGGTACCAAACTTACCAGTGGCGATCCCCGTTTAACCATGGTACCTAGATCCGCTAAGTCGCATGAGCCGGGCATGGTGGTAGGGACACCGTGGTTGAGCTGTCGGCCTACGCTGGGGCCATGTGCCTCCCCGTAGTGACCATTGCGCAATCAACTCGTGAGCCGAATATGGTGGTATGGGACACTGTATTCGAGCTGTCGATACTTCGGCGAGAGCCGAGTACGGTGAGATCTGTGCTCGTGCTGACGGGCGACGAGTCCTCCGTGGTATCATCGAGTACACTCCAAGGGTCTGTGATTGGCCACGAGTCTTTCACAGCAACTAGAGTGTGAGTTGAGCCGAGTACGGTGAGACCTGTACTTGAGCTGACGGCTAGTGATTGAGCCGAGTACGGTGAGACCTGTACTCGAGCTGACGGCCAGCAATTGAGCCGCATACGGTGAGATCTGTATCCGCGCTGACGGGTGATGAGCCCTTTGCGATGCCTTCACTACGCTTCTCAAACCATAACATCGTATGAGAATAACTAGGATTGACGACCCTAGAATGGATCATGTTTGGGAATGATACAAGGGAGGTACCTTAGTTTCCTAATACTGCTGTTTGAAATGGACTAATAAAAACTTGGTAATCATGAGCATCATCGCACCGCATGTGCTTTGTAGATGTGGCGCACTGAGGGAGTAAGCATTCGCGAACGTAAGATGATGTCGCTTGAGGGTGGTTTGGCAAGGGCATACAGCATCATGTCATTTCATTCTTGCATTTAATAAGAGTAGTTAGAATTGTTTGATTTGTACCGCTTTATCATTACTGCTTGATTGAATTGATAACATGTTAACCTATGCCTTATTGTTCCACTGAGTTGATCACTCACTCCCACGTTACGGGACGGTGTTCCGAACACCCACCAGATTTGTTGAATTTCAGGTGATGGCGATGCTTGTGAAGCAGAGCCGGACTACTTCTGTGATGATAGGAGGAGTTCTCCTATCTGTATCTCTCTGGCAGGTCAATGAAGACCTGATATTGTATTGACGGGGTATGGTACATGGGATAGGAGGCATTACACTTCCTCACATTTGGTATATTCTAGAACTGCACTTATATTTATTTAACCTGGTAATGTTATCACACTCTGGAGACTCATCATAGGTTATCTATTTTATCTATCTATCACAGTCTTCCGCTTGCAAATTTAACTGTCTCTGGAGTATGATATGCTGTTTTGGCTTAATCTCACTCATGTTCAACGCACGAATACTGTCAACATCCAATCATCATTCATTTTGTTGCATAAGTGATGTTCTGGAACTCGGGAGTTGAGTTTATGCTCGACCCCCGATTTTCAGGGCGTTACAAGATGGTATCAGAGCATGATTTTGATTAAACCGGACCTGGGTTATGGTCACACTACGCACTCTGACGCACTTTGACTTAGGAGGGAGCGACGGAATGTAGAAACAGTCTTAGGCATCCCTGTTCAATCCAACGGCTAATTCACTGAAAACGAACGCCGAAATCGAGTCTGTATTCAACCATGGTCGCACGAGTCGACCTTAAAATGTTTCTAGGTTGTCTAGTGAAGGGTCTAGATCACAATCCACCTCATCCCAATCATGGAGAATCAGGAAAATGTGTGATAAACGTGATGAGGATAACTACTTCGAATCCTTGGAGCTTCTCTGGACTCCTCCCAGAGACTTCTCGAATCTACAAGAGGAGAAAGCAGAAAATAGAAATAAATTCTAATAAATTCGAAACTGATTAATGAATGACTAAAAAAAAAAAAAAAAACAAGTTCATAACCCTTTAAACAAGGATACCAGGTAATGGGAAAGAAATCAGGAACAAACTACAACTAAAACTTCTAGATTTCGCGACTTATTATAGGGTCGTGATGTCTACTAAGTGCTCAAGACTTTCAGCCAAAAATAGTAAGTGTCCTATTTGATTTCATAAACCATTCTCCTAATTATTCTAAGCTCTTTACACGAGGCGCACAACTCCTAAAGCCCAACGATGAAGAGTAATTAAACTAAAACTACCATTTTTAGCAAAACAAAATTGAAACGGGGAAATGACCGTCAATCGGAGGGTTTTCTCGCAATTCCGGGCTGCGCAACCCGACATAGCGGGTTGGTTGGCTTCATTAGCTCGTTCTACCCCAAATTCATATATTTTACGTCAGATAACCCATCCCGGATTGCAAGATATGTCTAGTTGTCCCGAAAATACCCAAAATAGAGCGAATCGGAGTCGGGGGCCCCTCCACGTTAATACACTAAGCCCCCGGGTCGAACCAGGGTGCATTTGGCACCTTGGGACCTTGGTGAATACACCCCACCGGAGGCGGCGCGGCTCCGGCCAAGTCCGGCCGCGGTGGCGCCGCGGCTCGGGCGGCGGACCGCGGCTGGGATGCTTTTCCGGCGAGATTCCGGCCATGGGGTTGGTCGGCCTGACCCCCCTACCCCCTGGCACGTGCCATTTTGGCATTTGTTTGGGATTTTTAGGTCTGGAAGCCCCCTCTCTCTCAAACGCCCCTCCCATCTCTCTTTTCCTCCTATTCTTGCTTTTCTCTCTCAAACCTCCACTCCAATCGCCCATTCGTTATTTCCTGTCCAACCTTACATCACTCCATCGTTTACAGCCGCACCTACCTTCTACCCTCTTCGTTTTCTCTCATTTGGACGCCTACACGCCCCCTTGAAGCTCTAAAATCGTGTAAGCTCCCTAAGCCATCCTACTTTTCCAATTTCCTTCTCCATTCGCTGTCTTTGGGGCCTTTACAACATCTGTTGAGGCTCACATCTGTGGAGAACCAAACCTCCAGCCCTTTTCTCTCTCTCCATCACTTTTCATTCGCTTTTCCATGGCTCTACCCGAACATGTACGGCCATTCTCTTGGATGTCTAATCATCCATACTGCTGCCTCGTAGTTCGCATGGGCTACTGTCTTAGGGTGCTTATGATTTCATGTTGATGATTGTAGTTGTTGGTAGAATATTTTAGATATTTGAGGACGTTTAAGGCCCGTCTGGCCAATTGCATTAGGAGAGTTTAGGGTGGATAGAAGGTAACAATAAATGTATGTGTAAGGTATGGCCCTAGGTTGGTTGTATCCCATGTTTTCTAATACCATGTTTGGAATGTATACAATAAAGAGTATACCCTAGGTTGTTCCTCTTACACTTAGGAGTTCCGATTCCTGGGATTGGAAATCCCATCTCACACTTTCCAACACATGGCTCATTTTCCAAAGCCTATAAAATTAATTTTTATCCCACCCACCCACCTACCAACCATGTCACTCCCAATCCCGAGGTAGAACTAGTAATGCGGTCCCATTCAATACAACTTAAGACCACTGGCCTAATAGTGTTGAAGTGATAAAGTCCCTTGATATACATTAGCCCACCACACTCTGATAGCTTAAGCTTTTAGAGTAAATGGTTGTTTGACAAATATGGCCCATAGAGTTTGGACCTAGAGCAGTGCTTTGACAGACCTGACGATATAGGCAATCCAACCAGAACCCCCTCAGTTGGTTTGAGCATATGTGAAATGCTCGGGCGTAGTTAAATTCAACTACAGGCAGCTCAATTCCAATTAGACAACTTTAACCCTAAGTAATAAAACCTTTCCTTGTATTAGGAATGAAGTGAAATCATCTAGCATAGAGGCATAGACTTTAAATCACAACTAGTGGATTACCGCTACGCATACGTTGAGCCTAGGCTGCTGACTAGACTAAGAAATATAAACGACTAACAATACTAAGATAATTGAGTGATGGACGTAGTTAGTTGGCTTGAATAGGTTGGAACGAGACCCCGTTCCTTTGTTGAATCCTCTCGATACCCATAGGTATCAATGCCATCGTACACATCGTCGATGAAAGGCAGACCAATGTATTTCCCATTTCATGTCAAGGATAGGTTATAAATTACACCTTGTTCCGACATACGGATCAGGGCATAGCTCTTGAGCCTCGAGGGTGAAAATAAATTTTTAAGGGGGGTAGAACATTATGAGCCCAATCTAGTTAGGTCACCTGATATGCCTCTTTGATCTGGGTGGCGCAGCGGAAACGCGGTGGACCCTACCCCACTGGCCCAGGATCGAAACGGTGCTCGTTGAGTACGAGCATTATAGAAGCCCTAGCAAGTTCTACTATAAGGAACCGTTTTAGGATGATCTAGTACGATTTGATTCACCATTTCCTGGGACATAGATAATAATGAGGACTCTCTTAGACTAAGACTTAAAGGGCAGCCTTAGAATAAACAATTTGAGCCTTTCAATGATGGACATTCCCTACTCTTAGAGATTGATCGGACTACGGAGTTACTGAAATATACAACTGCGAAACATTCGCGGCTTGACCCAATTCTCAATCCTGGGTGACTACCAATGGACTCACTGCTTGGCTGAGCAGAAGACCAGGATCCACCAGGATTCGGAAGGGATACGCTGAGCTTTCTACCTTGGCCCGGTAGATGATCGATGTATCAGGATTAAGCCCACCATAAACGTCTCTCCGTGTTGGTCAAACAATGAAAACAGCTGTCTTACTAGAGATAATTGGGATTTGTCGTCAAGACTCCTAATAGGTAAATAAATAAATGGTAGCAAACCATCAGGGTAAGAGAAATGGATAAAGAATTAAGTTTTAAGGGGGGTAGACTAAAATGAACCTGCTGGTATTTACCCTACCACGCGTAGAAACTTGAAATCAATAAGTCTTAGGCAAATGAAATAATAGAAATTTTCCCTTATTACCCTTAGCCAATTTCGGGGGCGAAATTTTGTTTTAAGGGGGGTAGATTGTAACATCCCGGATTTTTGCCAATTTGGGAGTAGATGTCCTTAGGCGATGGGTTGCTCTTAATACCTTATTATTTCGTCAGAACTGAACCCCACAGTCTAAAATCGCTTCTGAACCCATTTCCTTCACAAATCCCACCCTTCACTACCTTGTGCCTTCAATTTTTCAAAGCACTTTCGCCCTAGACACTAACTTAAACTAGCTAAGTAGTAAAACTTGGATCACTTTATATACAAACTACAAAGGCCTAAGTACCATCTCAACCAGAAAACAATTAGGATTAAATCCTTTAGAAATTTAACAAAGTTAACTAAGTGCAAACTCGATTAGCCATGAAATCCGTTGGGATCGCTTTAAATACGATCTGCAAGACCCAAAACTTGTAAAACATGTGACTCTAGGTTACCCTAAAGTCTAGAGCCAAACTCATTACCCGTCTGCTCTCGGGACTGAAACGAAACTTCGTATGAGGTCTAGATCGCACATCGGGAGTCCGATTAACACGAAGCTAAGGAACCAGGACCGCCCCACTGGGCTTGACAATCATCTCAAAAATCAGGCGATTCCGATGTCCCACGGCCATTTATTTCGATCCGGAGCGAGGGTGTGTGAAAACACTATTCCTTTTGAAAATAAAATATCTGGAATAGTGATCTGGCACCTTTCGCTTGCGCATCAGTATTAAGCAACCAGACCGTCAGAATCAGACCAAATTACACCCTCGGATCAGGAAAAATTTCAGGAACATTTACATGTACTTGGAATTTCGGATCGTGGCCCACTGACCGTTGAACTGAAAGTGGCCCGCCACGTGCGATCTGGGAATCCGATCGAGTCAAAAACGTAATCCCTCATAGATCCATGTGTGGTGAGCTTAAGTCTGACGTTTGGCTCAAGGAGGGCCACCAGAACCTCTCTTTTGAGCTGGAAAAGTGACGAAATACCTATATTAGCAGTAACCTTTGAACAGGAGTCTATTTCGGTGAGTTTTGAGGCTATATAAGGACCTTAAACCCTCTCCCATTCCAGCCATACGAATTTGGATTTGAGAGAGGGAAAAGAGAGAGAAAGTGAGGGAGAAGTGGGAGAATCTCCCTGCCGTCCTTCCCTGCTGCTATCCATGCTCCACCGCATCCTTCTTGACGCTTTTCCGGCGTTTCCGGCGTCGTTTCTAGGTAAGAAACCCTAACCCTAATCTGTTTTGGGGTTTAGACTGTTGTAGGTTGTGAAGTAGCTAACCTATTTCGTTCTATAGGTCGCCTAGTTGCCGTATACGGAAGCTTAGCAAACCTATCAACTCCGTTACGATTCTACGACAAAAGGTGCGGACTTTAGGTGTATAGGTTACGTTTTTCAACGCTTTCAATGTCAGATAATGATAGATTCATGATCTGCATGCAATTGCACATGTACAAAGTGCTTTCCGTTTCCTGTTTCGATTAACATTGTAGAATATGGAATTTCACATACTCTAGATATACGTAGAAATACCGTATACGTATTTTTTTTGGAGAAGTGTTTGACATGTTTATTTAATGTATGATTATACTATATATGGATAAAATACTAGTTTGGCGAAAGGAATCGCCGTAATACATGTTCACTTGTAAATGCTACGTATGTTGAAATTGTGTATTCTAGAAATACTGTATACGTATAAATTTTGGAGATGTATGTATCATGATTATTTGCTGTAGTAATATATTATACATGGATAAAATACTAGCTTGGCTAAAGGATAGCCCTAATACATGTTTTACTAACATACACCATGTATGTTGTAATAGTGTATTCTAAGTGTTTGTGGAAATGGCTGAATGAGTATAGAATTCTCATTCGTGCTCGCCATGACTAATTGTCATGGATTCATGATTGATGTATTGGCGATACCCCCCTTTGACGAAAGGATTTGCCCTAAGTCACGCCACGGCCAAAATACACTATATATGCTAAAATGTGTGGCCCAAGTGTTTGTGGAAATGACTGAATGAATATGGAACTCGGATTCCTGCTTGCCATGACTATCCGTCGTGGGTGTACGCGTGTTATGATTGGGGCAACTCCCTAGTGAAAGGATTTGGCCTAATGCCTATGTGATCGACATATGTCGTGTATGTTGATGTATGTTTGTTTAAGTGTTTCTTGAAATGTCTGAATGAGTAGTAGTTAGCAAATTGTAAAGTATAAGGGTGTTGAGATATGATTCTCAACCTCTTTTAACTATGTGTATGATCTCCTTTGATAGTTGTGTGATTAGGAATTGAACATGTACAAACTCATGCTTGTGTTGTGATTCATAACATGCTCAACTGCTTTATGATTTTAACTATGTGATGCATATGTTAAATTTATATTTATGTTGTATGATCCGTCATGGGTGATGGGGAGCGGAGCAACGAGTGCGTGCAACAGCCCTGGCAGCCCTAAACGGATAATACCCGACTGATTGTATGATTTGAATCCTGATCTATTACTGCTTTATATCTCTGTAATTGATTGTGTTTGGGGCTATGATTATAGTCCAGGCAATCGGTAACGAGATTGAACTCGTGGCTGAGATTCATTTGCCACGTGGGATGTGTTCGACGAACTCGAGTCGTGCGTTGCCTGTCGGCAGTGGCTAGGCCACAAGAAGTTGTTTATGCACTTCATGTCGTGCAGCTCAACGGGCGATCGTGCTAGTCGAGCTCATCAAGTAACCCGATCTGCCTTATGCATGTTCACCCTGTTTGGTCGCTACTGCTTGAACCTAGGGTACCAAACTTACCAGTGGCGATCCCCGTTTAACCATGGTACCTAGATCCGCTAAGTCGCATGAGCCGGGCATGGTGGTAGGGGACACCGTGGTTGAGCTGTCGGCCTACGCTGGGGCCATGTGCCTCCCCGTAGTGACCATTGCGCAATCAACTCGTGAGCCGAATATGGTGGTATGGGACACTGTATTCGAGCTGTCGATACTTCGGCGAGAGCCGAGTACGGTGAGATCTGTGCTCGTGCTGACGGGCGACGAGTCCTCCGTGGTATCATCGAGTACACTCCAAGGGTCTGTGATTGGCCACGAGTCTTTCACAGCAACTAGAGTGTGAGTTGAGCCGAGTACGGTGAGACCTGTACTTGAGCTGACGGCTAGTGATTGAGCCGAGTACGGTGAGACCTGTACTCGAGCTGACGGCCAGTAATTGAGCCGCATACGGTGAGATCTGTATCCGCGCTGACGGGTGATGAGCCCTTTGCGATGCCTTCACTACGCTTCTCAAACCATAACATCGTATGAGAATAACTAGGATTGACGACCCTAGAATGGATCATGTTTGGGAATGATACAAGGGAGGTACCTTAGTTTCCTAATACTGCTGTTTGAAATGGACTAATAAAAACTTGGTAATCATGAGCATCATCGCACCGCATGTGCTTTGTAGATGTGGCGCACTGAGGGAGTAAGCATTCGCGAACGTAAGATGATGTCGCTTGAGGGTGGTTTGGCAAGGGCATACAGCATCATGTCATTTCATTCTTGCATTTAATAAGAGTAGTTAGAATTGTTTGATTTGTACCGCTTTATCATTACTGCTTGATTGAATTGATAACATGTTAACCTATGCCTTATTGTTCCACTGAGTTGATCACTCACTCCCACGTTACGGGACGGTGTTCCGAACACCCACCAGATTTGTTGAATTTCAGGTGATGGCGATGCTTGTAAGCAGAGCCGGACTACTTCTGTGATGATAGGAGGAGTTCTCCTATCTGTATCTCTCTAGCAGGTCAATGAAGACCTGATATTGTATTGACGGGGCTATGGTACATGGGATAGGAGGCATTACACTTCCTCACATTTGGTATATTCTAGAACTGCACTTATATTTATTTAACCTGGTAATGTTATCACACTCTGGAGACTCATCATAGGTTATCTATTTTATCTATCTATCACAGTCTTCCGCTTGCAAATTTAACTGTCTCTGGAGTATGATATGCTGTTTTGGCTTAATCTCACTCATGTTCAACGCACGAATACTGTCAACATCCAATCATCATTCATTTTGTTGCATAAGTGATGTTCTGGAACTCGGGAGTTGAGTTTATGCTCGACCACCGATTTTCAGGGCGTTACAGGTTGGGTCGAGCCAAACAATGGCCCGTTTCAGACCACATATCAGGCCCCAGTTAATGTTGATTTGAGCTCTCTATAGATCTTCGAACCAGCTCAGAAAATCAGCTAATCAATGGCTGTGCAATGGACCGGAAAGACCGGCCAGTTTGGTCCCTGTTTTGGAGTGGAGCTGAGCCGGTCCATGGTGTTGTTTTGATGTTTGAACTAGGCCCGACAATAGCCATATTCCGAACTGAATCCAAGCCTATTAAACAACTGAAATTCTGGCCCAGACCAGCCCTCAAAATGACTGTGAGCTGGGCCGAGGAACAGACCAAATAGAAGCCGCACATCAAACTGAAATCATGCCTAACAGTGGTTGAGTTCGGGGCTACAATGGTGGCAGAAAAACCACTTTAAACAGTCTCTGTAATGGACTGTGAGAGACTGTAACTAGCTTATGAGGACAGCTTCCTGCTGGTGCAAGTTCAGGGTCCTGTTTTGAGCTGGGAACTAGCTAACAGATGGCCGAGTTTTGCAACTTGATGCGGACCGTGAGTGGGCCGCACCCTGTTGAAAGAAGATGGGCCGCACCATTAGATAGTCTCAGTGGGCCACGCCATGTGAACGGTTGGGACATGAGTAGGGTCCCAAGGATCCAGCTGCAGCAGAGCCTAACAAGGAAACAGCTCCAATAAGGAGCTTGCCTCCACGTAAAGAGCTGGTGGGCCCTGTACGAATGTCGTGGGCCACCTACTGTGTATCCACACCGCTCACTGTCTTCCTCTTGAAATTTTGACCGTGAATGGTGATCTTGGATCATCTGACGATGTGACCCACCTAGATAAGCAAGCCTTAAAAATAGCCGAACGGTCTTCTTTCGATCGCCGTAAAGACCACGTGATTGTGCATGGCCAAGAAAGGTCAACAGGTTCCGAAGGGTTTTCCTCCCTCTACCTGATGAGTGGTTCAGATCCACCTTTCACTCAATGGTGGTGGCGTGCAAGGAAAAGACGGAACCTCTGTTCTACCAGAGTCGATGCACGTCGACTCCGTGTAAGCACGATGACTGCATTAGCTATGGGCCCCGATCTGGATGTAAGATCGGGCCTCAAGTAGACCCTGGTTCCAGTCCATGCACGGGTCCGGTCGATGCAGGGAACCGGGATCGGTGGTGGAACGACGGCCGTTCTTTTCCTTTTCCTTTCTTTTACATTACAGTTAGTGGGCTGTCTACCTGCTTGCGCCTGCAAATTGCAGGTGGGCCTCACTTAAAACGCCAAGGTGGGCTGCATGATCAGGCCATCTCACATGGCAGCTGAGTCCCTGGCCCCGTGTGGAGCCCACATATGGATGGGATCCACTTTGTTCTACATACGTGGTGCCTACTAATCACATGGGACCCACCTGTGCAGAAAATACACGGTGCATGTAAGGGACGCTCGCCTGTCAATCAGTCCACGTGAACTGATTGCAAAAAGTTGGGATCTCACCGTGGCTGATGAGTCTTGGAAATCTGAATGGTCCACATGGAGCAGAACCTCATGAAACCCCCTGGTTCCAATTTTTACTTTGAACCAAAACTTCAATGGGCCATGATTGATGCAAATAGCTTCTTCCCTTGAAATCGCATTTATCTTTGTTATGGCCCACCGGAATCTTAGACCAAGGTGAAAATTCACCCCCTAAGGTTTCTTGGGATTTCGCATCTTATGGACCGATCAGATTCGGCACCCATGACACGTGTGTAGGTGCATAAGGGAGCATGCCTCATATATATACATATACATATGTACATGTATGCATGCATCTGTACGTGCATGAAACTTTTATATAAGGTGCCTCATACACATAAGCATGATTGCACCTAGGACCGTCCATCCACTTCAAAACTACACCGAACCTCTTTACCTCATCCTAACCGTCCATCAACGAACAAGAAATGTTGGACGGTTACTATATAGGTTTAAAGAGAATGTGAAAAGGCCAAGCTATATGTCCTATAAGGGGGGGGGGTGAATAGGACTATGCCAAATTAAAATAAAATCAGCGAAAATAAAGTAAACCAATAGCCTTACAATTATAAATCAATTCACAATGCTGAAATCAAATCACCTTGATAAATAAGTATTGAGAGATTGATACAAATTCAGTTCTAAGGACAACCTTACACCATAATAAACAAGGGCTTATGGTAGGACAACCTTATTTCTAGAACATCTTTTGGATCAAGGACTCAATTTTAATAGAAATAAATGAATAGCAAGGAATTGAAATTAAATGCAGAAATATAGATCTAAATTATTACAACAATCCCCACACTTGCTTGAAATGTAAATAGTTAGAACATTCACATCCACATGTACATTCCACACAATTGAATGATAAAAGATATGAAAATTAAGCAAGCATTCAATCCACAAGATAAAGAGTTATAGTGGTTTGCCTGTGTGTACACCAACTGTCTTTCAACAGCCACACAGAATGCTACTCCACTCCTAATATCATCACACAGGGGATATTAGCGTTCACTATCAAATAGGTTTTCACAGGTTCACCGAAAACCTTTACAATTGTGTCTTTTCACTCGGGCTTACACAATTCAAAAGCCCCTCTTTTCTGAGTTTTCTGGCTCTCCTTAGATAACCAATACAATGAGATTTTTCTGGCTTAACCTCAAACAAAACCAAAAGTAATGAAATTTTACAGAATTGTAAAATACCTGGATTTCTCCTTTTCGTAGCAGCCCGGTAGAACCAATTGGAGTAGATGATTGAATGTCAAAGTTCAATTTTCAATACTCACTTTAATATGGTTCTAAATTCTAATAGATTTTAGATTTTAACTAGTTGGGCGTAGCTATATTTGATTTTGATTCCAAGAAGAAGGAATAAGGTAATTACTCTTTTTAAATAAGATTGGAATACAAAAACAAAATCAAATTAAATAAGCTAGCAAAAAGGAATATTAAATAAGCACAACGTAGCTTAAAATAAACACAGACTTATCTCAGAGTGATCACTTGAAATTTCTTGAATTGAATCGAGTTGAATTGTGAAAACTCTGAATTTCGTGTTCAATTTATAGAAACAAAAATCGCATCTACGACTGGTCTTAGAAACCTACGACTGGTCGTAGCTCTAACAGATATTTGAAATATTGAGCGCGATCTTTGAAAGTCGTTCCACGACTGGGCGTGGGAAGCCTACGACTGGTCGTGGGTCACCTACGACTGGTCGTAGCTCTCTACGACTGGTCGTAGGACCATAGATTAGGTTGTTGGACTTTGAGTCGTAGCTCTACGACTGGTCGAGAATGAGTCGAAGACACTCCTACGACCGGTCGAAGGACCTCCAGGACTGGTCGTGGGTGTACTAAAAAATTCTGAAAATCTTCAACAACTTAGGACTGGTCGTGGAATTTCTTGGACTAGTCGAACCAATGCTAGGACTGGTCGAACAGGAGCTAGGACTGGTCGTAGAATAGACTAAACTTATGTACAATAAACATTTGATTTATGTATCCAAAGTGACCTACTTGTAAGGTCAACCTAAGGTCAGTCAAACCTGAAACATGTCGTATGGATATTGAACTTCAACCATTCAACGAATGTAGATATTTGAACCATATCAGGCTTGAGATCTTGAACTTGTTGTAGCTTTAATCTTGAGATCTTCATCAGCGTGAAAACTACTTCAGGCGTTGCTTATTAGTCTTGAAGTCATTTCTTGAGTTATTTCTTGAGACTTGAACTTCAACATTGTAGCTTCTTGAGACTTGAACTTCAACATTGTAGCTTTAAACATTGATAGGATGGTGAAGTACACTTTGTATTTCTTAAAGACATCCAATGTCATGAAGTGTTTATGCAGTGTCTTGAATACATATAAATCACCATACAAACACAAGACACAGATAGATGTTTTGACACAACAAAATTTGACAACCAAAGGAGCATGAGACCATAACACTTACAGAATGATATGTTGATAAATACGATGCTTTGTGTGGTGGGCCCATGTGGGACCCACGTGACATGGTACCAGGTGCATGCAAGATATAATATATAAATAAGCAATGCATGTAACGTTAATGTATTATTTAAATATATAGCAGATGCATGGATAAGTGATATTTAGATATATATTAGGGGCATGTGGGGTGGGTCTAATGATCAGGTGGACCACGTCAAAGGATTTCATACGTATTTGGTGTGCTCTCGGTTGCTCGGATATGGATGGGCACTGGCCGATCTCCCATATTCATGTGTAACCATGCATAATGGACTGCTAGGTTGGACTAGGGTAAGGCTCGGTCCAGGCCTTGGCTAATTAAGCTAGGTCTCACCCTAAGCCACATATAGGAGAGTTTGTCATCAAATTGTCAACTTATAAATGTAACTCCTATCTTGGAAATTAATTCAGGAAGCCCCTCGCTTGGCACTAGACCACTAATTAGCCGCAGGAAACCGAACCAAGGAGCTGTAACCCTTTAGGTGATGATTCTTTCCCCTTAAGCTTTCCACCCTTAACTAGACCAGAAATGACAGCTTTATTAGTACAAATGGTTAGCTAGGCTAATAATACCCTGTGTGTAGAAATAAATTGTATCCACTTGATTCATCCGTTTAATATGATAATTCTTATGCTTACTATTGTTTAGATCCTTGATTTTTCTGAACCGCCTAAGTGAATAATTTAGCCATCTATGTCATGTAAATTTGGTTGTTGTATATTGATAAAAATATATGTGTCATTTCTTATTCCCGCTTCATATCGTAATATATGTTGCTATGACACACATACTACTAAAATCTCTCCATGGGAAGTCCTAGCAAAGGAGAGTCCGTGCTTAGGGTATAACTAGATTGGTTGTGACATAAGTAGGCCCCTGACATGGAGGTTTTGGTTGTGACGCTTGACCATAGGGTTTACCATCCATGTGTGATTTCACCTGACTGACTTGCAGGTGGACTTCTTACCATATCCAAATATCGTTATTTACTCGCTTTTGAAACCATTCATGCTGACCTGTGTAAATCGCCACTTTTGGTAATTTCAACATTTCACCCCTAGTTGGCATTGGTGGTAGTCCCTTATGTTGAATTGATTGACCACATGTTAGTGGGTGCTACACACACCCTAAGACGGTAGTCTCATGGGCCGAGGATGGTGGAATGGGACACTTGCCCAAGCCGTCGGCCTACGCTGGGTCATGTGCTCCCCATAGTGACCGTGAGCTTATTTAAATTGGCTGGTTGCAATTGGACTAATAACGAGATAATAATCATGCATGCATGGCACAGACCAACATCTATTGTTGACATATGTAACATACAGATTCACCTATTTGGATGTCTTACCCAAGGCATTAACCACCATTTCTTGTTATAGTACATAGTTGCCTGTCTGGATGTTTTTTCCTGAGGCACAGACCGTCTGGATGTCTTACCCGGGTCGATGATTGCATGGGTGATGACCCCTATGTCCGCCTGGATGTTTTACCCAGGACAACATTTGCATTTACTCATCCATGCACTTAATACAACTGCATCTACTATGTTTTGGATTACCTATATTCTTTTATGTTATTTTCTTATTTAGGGCGGCGGTGTGTAATCTTAGCGGGAGATCACACTGAGTTGGCCACTCACTCATCAATATTCAACCATACACAGGACATAGGGATAGAGAGACTTGAGTGGCCTAGGATATTATTACTGTTTGGGTTTTATCTATACTACGCTTGGTTCCGTAATCGCACTTTGATTTGGGATTGATTATCTGTTTGCTTATCAGTTAACACCTGGGTTTTTAAGAGACGAGTGATATACACGGGTCTCGAAAACTGGGGCATTACAATTTATTAGTTATATGATGGTCCATTTTATAACGTAATACTCAGGCTCTCAATGAGGAGTGGCTATCCTCGGGTTATGAGAACCAGGGTATTACACATGGTTTAGATTCTGAAAGCCCATACTTGCAAGTAAAGGAATTTAATGAGATAGTCGCCACTCTACAGTTAATAATGTTATTGAAGATGTTTTAAGACTGAAATTGTTTCCATTCTCATTGAAAGAAAAGGCTAATGTCAAGCCCCAAACTTGAAAAACGGGCTCACAAAATTTTCGATCGTCGAATCCGGTGCCGATAGCCTCCGTAGTACCCCATTCTCGGCTCCCATCGCCCATACGCCAGATTCCCGTCCTGGGATCTTACAAGGAGGATTTTCAATATGAATTTTTTTTTCTTGTAATAGAGCATAACCACAAGCATAACCAACTCACAAAACAATATCACCACATATCCACCATATCAAAAACTTTTAAGTACAATGTGGAAAGGGAAATACAAGGTGATCAAGAACTCCAAAATAGTCAAATGCGCACTCCTGCCTCAACGCTGCTGCTTTCCAACACTACTTGCACGCAATGGTCGTGTATAAGCTTATAAAAGCTTAGAGGGTGGTGTACGTGTGTGCACAAGGCGAGTGTCAAGTATACAATATTAGAGTAATATGAAAATATGTGATAAGTCCATGAATACAACCAGTCGTACCAAGGCTATGTGATGCAATGCATGAATGCTATCGGTCATACCAAGGCCATGCGATGTGAGGCTTATGTAGCCAAATGTCATATGCGAGATGCAATACAAGCGTGTCAGTACTCATCAAGTACACATATCAGTGTAGTTCCTCTCTAGATATCACTGGGGTCTAATACACCTCACACTGACTGCCTCCTCCCTAACTGCACGGTCAAGCAAGTGGAAGAGACCATACTATCCGCCTGACCAGTAGTCTGCCAATACTTACTCGACTCATCGATAGCAGACTCATTTGCGAGCTGGTCAAACTCAGCCCAACTTATAGTCCCCTCACTCAGGCAGATAAGGCCACACCCCCTTCCAACTAATCACAACATAGTGGGAGACACGACCTACTGGTATTCGGCACTCGGGCGCTCATGTATCCACTCGGTCTAGACGTTGGAGCATCCCTTGGTACAAAAAGGTTATGGGATTTTCACCCAAGGACATCGTAAGTGCCCGTAATGCTAGAGCCAATATTTTCGGTATCCGATATGACCATCCACGATGTGCCTGTGGAGGCCACGGCCCCGATGTCTCTAGGGCGTGCAGTGAATCACGACACATAATGAGAAATGCATGAGTCACAACGTCAGTCATGCAGCAATCTCGCGTGTACCATGCGCTCATGTCGGGCACTCCGTCTCATAAGGAGTCCCGTAAATGTCTCAACCCAACGACTTATGCTATGATCAAACATTCCTCATATCAAGCATATATTAATGCGTATGCGCATGAATCATAGAAGTGTACTAAGCATGTTATAAAGTAATGAACTATCCTTACACCGAAGATGGGCCTAGACGGCCTACACATAACCCAGTATGGGCCTATTAATGGGCCCTAAGGAGATTTATAATGCGGACATTAAACAAACATTATTCTTACAATGTGAACGTCAAACCAACATTGCTCCCAAGGCATGACCCATCGTAAACATCATTACATAAACCATGTTGGGATCACACATTGCAATGGACCTTAGGTACATCCCATTGGGCCTAAAATACATCAAACGGACCGTATCACATGGACCTTACATTCATCAAATGGGCCGCATTAATGGGCCCCACCAACGGGCCTTATGTACATTCCAAAGGGCCATAACCCATGGGCCTTAGAATACATCAAAATGGCCTAATCACATGGGCCTTATGTATCTCAAATGGACCACACCAATTGGGCCCCATGCATACCAAATGGACCACACCCAAATATAAGTGGAGATGGTGATTTTTCCACCATTAAGTTCCCAAAGCCCACCCTAACATTTATTTTCTATCCAATCTGGTCATAAGGTCACATAGACCTGGATTAAGAGGAAACACATTTCCTAATAATCCAAACTTTTGTGACAACAAAGGATTTCAATGGCAGGGACTCAATCCCCACTACTATTTGTTATGTGGTCCACTTGATCCTAGATCTGCCTCATTCTTTAACTCATGCCATAAAATGATCTTTTAAAATGGATAGACGGTTTGGATGCAACATATGCATCATGGTGGATCCCACTGTCCAAACAGTGGACAGTGGTGAGATCACGGGGTTCCACCATCCATGTGGACAGTGTGCATGAACAGATGCATCATAGTAGGCTCCACCGTCCTCCTAGACGTGGGAATACAACACATATATCGCTGTGGGTCCCACGTGGGCCCACTATAATGTTTCCTGTGATGTGGGCCCACCTGAGCATCAGATGGGTCTGAGCTTTGGAGGGGGCCCACTTCAGGAAGTGGCCCACCCTTTGAACAGTTTAGATGACAAACATACATCATGGTGGGGCCCACGGCTGGGGCGATGGGTCCCTGCCCACCCGCCTACAGCAGTCGCTGCCTGCGCCTCTGGCAGCAGCAGTGCCTGCTTGTAACGCCCTGAAATTCGGGGGTCGAGTATGAACTCAACTCCCGAGTTCCAACGCATCACTTATGCAACATACACAATGTCGGTTAAATGTTGTCTGAGTTAGCGCAATAAACATGAATGAGATCAAACCAAACAGTAATTCATACCCAGTTCAATTGCATTTAAAAACAGCGGAAGACTGAAATTTTATATACAAGTATGTAAAGTAACAAAATTTTCTGAACTTCAGGGTATGAGCACTAGCTGAGCACCAATATACATGTAAAGTTTGTAAATTAAAAACCCAAAATACATCCTCAAAAGAGGCCCCAAAAGTCCCGCGATGCAGCCGGCCTAGGCGTAGCCGTCAGAATACTGCATGAAAGAGAACTCCTCCTGGTCCTCGTCAACGTCGGGCTCTGGCTCCTGAACCAAGGCGCCCTCTAATCCTGCAACAGAGTCTGGTTGGTGTGTACAACACCGTCCCGTATCGTGGGAGTGAGTAGCTAACTCAGTGGAACAATAATGCATAAGTTAACATGTTATCAAATCAACCAAGCAGTAATGATAAAGCAGTACAAATCAAGCATTTCTAACTACTCTTGTTAAATGCAAAAATGATATGACATGATGCTGTATGCCCTTGCCAAACCACCCTCAAGCGACATCATCTTACGTTCGCGAATGCTTAACCCCTCAACTCCCGCGCCACATCTACAAAGCACATGCGGTGCGATGATGCTCGTGATTGCCAAGTTATTATTAGTCCATTTCAATCAGCAGTATTGGGAAACTAAGGTACCTCCCTTGTATCATTCCCAACATGATCCATTCTAGGGTCGTCAGTCCTAGTTATTCTCATACGATGTTATGGTTTGAGAAGCTTAGTGATGGCATCACAACAGGTTCGTCACCCCGTCAGCGCGGATACAGATCTCACCGTATGCGGCTCAATTGCTGGCCGTCAGCTCGTTAGTACAGTCTCACCGTACTCGGCTCAATCACTAGCCGTCAGCTCAAGTACAGGTCTCACCGTACTCGGCTCAACTCACACTCTAGTTACTGTGAAAGGCTCGTGGCCAATCACAGATACTTAAAGTACACTCGATGATACCACGGAGGACTCGTCGCCCGTCAGCACGAGCACAGATCTCACCGTACTCGGCTCTCGCCGAAGTATCGACAGCTCGAATACAGTGTCCCATACCACCGTATTCGGCTCACGAGATAGTTGCGCAATGGTCACTATGGGGAGGCACATGGCCCCAGCATAGGCCGACAGCTCGACCACGGTGTCCCATACCACCATGCTCGGCTCATGCGTCTTAGCGGATCTAGGTACCATGGTTAAACAGGAATCACCACTGGTAAGTTTGGTACCCTAGGTTCAAGCAGTAGCGACCAAACAAGGTGAACATACAACGACACTTCGGTTCAAGTGGCGAGCCTGACTAGCTCGAGCGCACCACAAGTTGAGCGATATGGAGCGCAAAAGCACTCCGCGTGGCCAACCACTATCGCCAACCGAAGTACGACTCGGGTTCGCCGGACCCGTCCTTTGTGGCGACATGAATCTCAGCCACAATCACAAGTCTGGTACCGAGTGCTTGGACTATAAACATAGTCCCAACTCAAACAGTTTTCATCGCTAGCATGTGAGGTAAAGCATGGTAAACAAGCAATACAAGCATGTTAGTCGGCATGTTATAAAGCATAAAGTAAGACATGAAGTAAAGCATGTTACAAGCATGTTGAGAAGCATGTTACAAAGCATATTGTAATGCATGTACTGAAGCACTATCCCCATAGGGATAGAATTGTGTGTGCACTACAATTAAGTGGTTGCGGTGAACCACCGCATGGAGGGGATCCTACATGTCTCTAAGGGAGTTGGAGAATCCATATCAGCGCCTATCTAAGGCACTAGTACATGTACATGTACACCTACATGCACATACACAAACACTTAGAATATACGTTTCCAACATACACGACGTATGTTAGGCAAGTTCGTGATTGGGCTGTCCCTAAGCCCCGGGAGTATTTTTCCCGCATATATCGTATTCATACAACAAATACTCATTACAATTACATAACCAAATCCGCACGCATGCGGGATTTCTAGAATACGCAATTTCGACATACATGGCATTTACACATGAACATATATTTTTGCGATCTCTTTCGCCAAACTAGTATTTTATCCACACATGATATAATCAAACATTAAATAAACATGTCAAACATTTTCTCAACAAAATACGTATACGGTATTTCTACGTATATCAAGAGCATGTAAAATTCCATAATCTTTATCGCTAATCGAAACAGGAAACGGAAAGCACTTTGTACATGTGCATTTGCATGCAGATCATGAATCTATCATTAGCTGCCATTGAAAGCGTTGAAAACCGTAACTTATACGCTTAAAGTCCTCACCTCAGCCCTTGGAATTCCAACGAATCAGCAAGAAGGTTGGTGCTTCCGTATACGGGAGTTTCTTAGCCTAAAGATCGCATTCGATTAGTCTTTCCTTAACCTATCACTAATTAGGCTCAAATCAGACCTAGGGTTAGGGTTTCTTACCTTCAAATGGGGTGGAAACCGCCGGGAAACCACTTGGAATAGCGCGGTGTAGGCCGTGGGAGAGGTGGAAGCAGCAGGAGGAAGATCGGCTTCGATCTCCACAAGTTCTCTCTCTTTTCTCTCTTTCTCTCTTAGGGTTTTAACCCAAATTCGTATGGCTGTGAGAGGGGCTGTTCTAAGCCCCTTTTATAGCCACAAACCTTCCCAAATTAGACTCAGGTTCAAGGGCAACTGCTTACATAGGCATTTCGCCAATTTCCAAGCTCAAAAGGGGTGTTCTGGTGGCCCTCTTTGAGCCAAACGTCGGACTTAAGCTCACCCACTGCGGATCCACGTGGGATTACGTTTTCGGCTCGATCGGATTCCCAGATCGCACGTGGCGGACCACTCTCAGTTCAACGGTCCGTGGGCCACGATCGGAATTTCTGAGTACATGTAAATGTTCCTGAAATTTTTCTTAATCCGAGGGTGTAATTTGGTCTGATTCCGACGGTCAGGTTGCTTAATACTGACGTGCAACCGAAAGGTGCCAGATCACTATTCCAGATATTTCTCTTGAATGGAAATAGTGTTTTCACACACTCCCTCGCTCCGGAGTGAAAATAATGGCCGTGGGACATCGGAATCATCTGATTTTTGAGATGATTGTCAAGCCCAGTGGGGCGGTCCTGGTTCCTTAGCTTCATGTTAATCGGACTCCCGATGTGCGATCTAGACCCCATACGAAGTTTCGTTTCAGTCCCGAGAGCAGACGGGTAATGAGTTTGGCTCTAGACTTTAGGGTAACCTAGAGTCACCAATTCTGCAAGTTTGGGTCTTGCAGATCGTATTTAAGCGATCCCAACGGATTTCATGATTTACCGAGTTTAGTACTTAGTTAACTTTGTTAAATTCTAAAGGATTTAATCCTATGTGATTTCTGGTCGAGGTGTACTCGGCCCAATGTACGGAAATTTTCAGGTCGTTACACTGCTACATTGATTTTTTTAAAAGAACTTTTCTTCGGTTTTTCATGTATAAGGCCCGCATCAATACGATCTGCCCCACCCCCATGATTCTACAGTCCGTACCAATCCTCAAGCCCAATATTAGGCATCTTCGGCGTGTAGAAAATTTGAATATGAATTTGAATGGTAAAAAATCACTTTTGTTAAGGTATGGCCACTTTGATACTATTGAAAGGCCAAGCTATATGTCTAGAGGGAGGGGGGGGGGAATAGGACAATGCCAAATTAAACTTTAAATGCGGAATTGAAGTACGATAGCTTATAAAAATAAAGAACACACTTTAATAAATAAATCAAAAAACTAAATGTAACAATCCTTAAATAAAGAGCTTGATACTACTGTTTGTTCTAAGGACAACTTTTTCACTACCAAAAAAATGACCAATGATACGGACTATAGAGGTTTACAGCTACGGATTTAGTCCGTAGCTATTAGCTACGGATATAATCCGTAGCTAAAACTTACTTAATCTGTAGCTAATGCATACCTCCAAATATGACTTTATTAGAGAATGATGATGCTTAAGGGGCTCCATGGGGCCCATTGCAATATATTTTTTTTTATCTAATCCGTCCATAAATTTTGAAATATTATTTAAGTGCATGAGCCAAATAATTAGAAAGATCAAAAGTTTAGGTGGACCACACCATGAGAAAGAAGGAAAACATAAATTTATATCGTTAATATATGGTGTGGTCCACCTAAATCTTTGATCTAACTCATTTTTTGGATTTATCCTAAAAGGAGCCGTTAAAGTGAATGGACGGAGTGGATAGTTAACATACACAATGGTGGGCCCCACAAGTCCTAAAATAATTCTTCCTAAAATCCCGTCCGCCCGCGCACCTCTCCCGCGCACCCCATTTCACAAAAGGGAATCCTCTCTCTCTCTCTCTCTCTCTCTCTCTCTCTCTCTCTCTCTCTCTCTCTCTCTCTCTCTCTCTCTCTCTCTCTCTCTCTCTCTCCTCTCTCTCTCTCTCCCCTCACCTCTCTCGCCCTCTCTCCCGCCTCTCCTCCCCCTCCCTCTCATTCTCTCTCTCTCTCCCTCGCACTCAGCCCTCTCTCGATCTCTCGCGCTGCCTCACCCTCTCTCTATCTCTCAGCCTCATTTCCCTCTCTCTGTTTCCCAACCTCTCTGTCTCTCTGCTAGGGTTTTCAAAACCCCCTTTTGCTGCAAGAAGGAGAAGAAGGAGAAGAAGAACGGTTAGTCTCTCTCTCTCTCTCTCTCTCTCTCTCTCTCTCTCTCTCTCTCTCTCTCCTCTCTGTGTGACCATTTTTATGCATTCACCGCCGCACAAAGACAGTGCGCCGCACGTTGTTATCCAACTGTTTTTATGAAATGGTTTTTCGTGGAAAGTTGTTTGGATGGCATTTTTATATAAGAAAAATGAGGATTTCAAATCCCCTGGAATGCTTGGCACCGTAAAGTTGTTTGGATGGCATTTATTATATAAGAAAAATGAGGATTTCAAAATGAGGGCTTCAAATCCCCTCAAACAGGGGGTTTGTTGGCTGAGGATTTCAAATCCTCACTTGGATGAGGATTCACACCAAATTTCAGGCCATTCCCAAACTCTGCCCAACTGCAAATTTCTTGACAACTCTAGAAGAACTTGTAGCATTTTTGGCGAGCTTATCTGAAATACGACTCTGAAGAATAGCTCTAGAAAATACTGCATCATTACCAAGTTGTTCTTTGCAGTCAGCTATCGGGCCCAAATGTAGGGAAAATGGGAAATGGGTTTTGGATGGTGAGGATTGAATTTGATGGTTCTGAGGTTTGATTCTTTTTAATTTGATTGATTTTGGGAGTTTTTTAGTGTGAGTTGATGTTGGTGTGAAATGAGTTTTTTCTTGGGTTGAATTTAGGTTTGGAATTTGAATTGAGGCATGTTGATGTAGAAAATAAGTGGAGAATGTGAGATGGATTTGAGTGGTGTGTTATGGTGGATTTGAGGGGAACTGAGATTAGTGGTGTGGTTGAGGTTTGGGATTTGAATTGGGATTTATCGATGGGTTTGAAAGGAAATTATGAGAAAATAGGATATGGGTTTTGGATTTTCAGCTTTGGATTTAATGGATGTGGGTTTGATATGAATTTGGAGTGTTTGGGGGATTGGCTTGCTGGGGAACTAATTTTTTTCTTTTTCATTTAGTGGTGTGGATTTTCTTGGCACCATTGAAACACCAGTCTTCCTTGGCACCATTCACTGATGTCAAGAAAGTTCAATATTGAAGTAATCCTCTGTTGTTCTCTTTTTTTTTTTTCTGGTTGGTCGAAATGAATAATTCTCTGAATTTGATCTGATGTGTCATTCATTCATTTGAACTGTTGCTGCCAAGGGAAGAACCAAACCTCTCTCTCTCTCTCTCTCTCTCTCTCTCTCTCTCTCTCTCTCTCTCTCTCTCTCTCTCTCTCTCTCTCTCTCATTTCAGGAGAATAACACTTATCCCTTTTGCGTTGATGCATACCAAAAAAAGACACATTTAAAAGACTGAGGTCCTAACTTGTCACGAGAAGGTCCCAATGCATGAACAAAACCCACACACCCAAACACTTTAGGAGGGATGCTAAATAGAGCATAAGTGAAGCTTTAAGATATGAATAGGGTAACTAGTTCCAAGAGAAGGTGAAGGCATCCTATTTATCATGTAGGTTGCAGTTAGCACTGCCTCATCCTAGTAGATCTTTGGAGCTTTTTTTCCTAGTAACGTAGATTGAGTTACCTCAAGGAGGTGCTGATTTTTGCGTTTTCTTTTGGAAGATAAGTAGAACTCTTTATTTCCTCCAAAAGGACACATGGCCCAAATAATACGAGAGGGGGCCCACACTTCGAGCCAGGGAAAAGGAAAAAAGAAAAGGAAAAGGAAAAAGAGAAAGAGGATGGAACTTACACCCTAGTTCAGGGAGGCACCCACACCCCAGGCCAAGGAAAGGAAGAAAATCCACACCACTAAATTATAGGAGGCTGGGTTAGTAAGTTTGACTTGGGTTTTTGAGGGGTTTGGAGGGAAATTATAGGAGGATGGACCATGGCTTGTTTGGATTTCGATCTTGCTTCCTACCTCTCTATTTGCATTATACGTCGGTCAGTAGAGGTTTCCTGAACAATGAATAACAGAAACTTATTCAACTTCCTTCATAGCATACATGTGACAAATGTCTGGGGTGATTTAAGCTATTTTTCTAGTCAGGTGGTCCACAATCAGCAGGTTAATTGTCAAATGTTTGCCATGTGTTCCATGAGATGGCTGCATAGTATTTATGTGACTCAAGCTTGCATATTAGCTTCCTCCATAGATGAACACCATTTGAAGGTCATCCGCACTAATATGTATGTGTTTCTCTAATACTAATTTATGCTTATGATTATATACACCTCCATTTAAAAATATTAATGACCATGGCTTGTTTGGATTTGGTTGGTTTGGGGTTTTTTGTGTGTGTTTGGATTTAGTTGATTTGGAGTTTTTGATAGTGTGTTTGGATTTGATTGAATTGGGATGTTGCATTCTGGAGTAGTTGATTTGATTTGATTTGATTTTTTTTTTTTCCAGAGTCTTTTGATTTTGAAATGCAGTTAGTTGATGTTGTAAGGGAGGTGTCCATGTTGTTTTCTTCTTCATTTGTGAATGGCTATTGAATTGAATTGAACATTTTCCTTTGCATCAAAAGAGTGGAGATGTTGTTGGTGTTTTTGAATAGGAATGAAACTCTAGTGATTGTGAAAAAAAAAAAAAAAAAGCTATCGGGCACAAATTATCATCACCTACCTATTAAATGTTCAGATACACTCAATACCAAATGTCCTCGTTTACAAAAAAAGAATAAACAAAGGCATATTCAAAACTACAAAAGAAAATTAAAAAGAAGAAAGAAAGAAAGAAAGAAAGAAAGAAAACTGTTCAAAATTTGAATATCTATGTTAAATAACATTTGTATTTTATACTACTTATATAGATCTTAACTATGTTAAATATCTATTCCTATCCATAAATTTTAAATTATTAAATATAGAGTTAGTCAAGTCGAATTTTTGAGTCAACCCAACCCTGCTGGATATCTAGTGAGTTGAGTTAAATCATCATAACATCTTATCTCTCATCAGCGGCTGTTATAATTCCTTCCAACTATCTGGAAATTCCCTGCAACCCCAGAATCAGATTCTTCCTTTGGTGGACATGTCTCTTGGTAGAATCCTCACCAACGACAGATCCATAAGTATATCCAAGTAGACCCTTATTTCCTGCACTGTAATTCAGCATTGGAATTGAAATGATTGAACACAAAAAGATTTAGCAATGTTGGGAGTGAGAATTCAAATAGACCCAATTGGTAGAAATTCATTCTTCAGCTCTTTTTGCCTGGCCATAGATGAACATAGTAAAATGCGCTAGAGCGGTGTAGGTGATTCCTCAATCATTTGAATAGTATATTGGTGGGAGTGGTAGTGGAGCTGATCTAATTAGAGATCATCACAAACAATTAATACATTGTTGGGTATTTCAAGTTCGATGAACAAAGTAAAATGCATTTCTGCACCAGCAATTGGGTGATTCTCTTCTAAATTAAGCCAAATTCAATGATTGCATCGTGTTGTTGAATTGCAAATTTCCACTCCAAAGCATTCCTAAGTCTGACTTGTGGGCACATGTTCAGAGAAGCAAATGCAGCAGAAGATATTTTAGCCATTCTTTTGGCATCTCAGTATCAAAAATAGAGAGAACAAGTAGGTGAGCCACATACATTTGAAAAATTACGGATAGTAATAGATATTTAACATAGTTAAGATCTGTATAAGTAGTATAAAATACAAATGTTAGCTGGTACAGTCCACTTTGAAAATTCCCTAACACATGAAGCAGTCAGGTCTAGTAATCAGGTGAGCCACATACATTTGCTGAACAGGTGTTTATTTTAGTGTTATATTAGTGTTCTGTAAATGGATGGCTGAAGGAATATGACTAGTTTTGTTGGGGAAGAGAGGTCTACTTTACCGTGTCCTCAGCTTTCTGAGTTGACAGTTCTACTTATGTTGAGCCATACTTTGAAAATGGGCCATTTTATTAGCTGTCCATTGACACGCCAATATACATGCTGCTAATGATGAATTTACTATCCCTGTCATCAGGA
Source organism: Magnolia officinalis (assembly GCA_021015155.1). NCBI lineage: Eukaryota > Viridiplantae > Streptophyta > Magnoliopsida > Magnoliales > Magnoliaceae > Magnolia > Magnolia officinalis. The sequence continues at coordinate 55,191,928 of JAJHSJ010000007.1, forward strand.
TTATGGGCTGCATGTGATTAATGGCCCAGGTCCCACGCATGCTACGTGTCATGGTTTCTGGAGTTTATCAGTTTGAACAAATGAGGCTCATATGTCAGTGATCCATTTCATCCAAGGTGAGGCCTGTGACATCAGTGGTTTGCATCAATGAATCATGTGACCCAGGCCAGACCTTAGGTGCTGGATCCTTCTAACTAGGTGCTGCTCCCATTCAAATCCCGGCATTGGATACTCGATCTTGCTTCCTACCTCTTTATTCTTGTTTACATTTTGAAAGAAATGCTTCCCTGCTCCCGCACCGAATTTGTTGCCGCTTTTCTTTGTGCTTCTTGCAACTATAGGCCGGCCTCTCTTTCTTTTCTTTTGCGTTCCTTTTTAGCTTGAATAAATTGGTGGTTATCCTTTTAAAAAAAATGGAGTTGGACTTTCTGATTTGTACAACATTAGAAATAATAACTATGAAAATATCTTTCAAAATTCATTGTTCCACCAAGATCCACAGCCATATTAACCTATAAAACCGAAAATATGGGTATTTTTTTCAGCTCCCCTCCCTGCACTTAATGCTGAAAATGGTGGTCGATTAAAATTTCTTTTCACTTTTGATTAAAATATCCCTAAGATTATTTCAAATTACAAGCACTTTACGTTTTCAGCACTTGATTTATTTTCAGAGCTTATTTTTCAGTTTATCAGATGACAACTTAGATTTGTGTAAAACTTCTCGTTGACTAAAGATCTTCTAGATGTTTCTTGTGTTGTATAGTCTTACCAGATTATATAGAACCCAGATCTAGTGTTGTTCTTTTTTTTTTTTAGCTGCCAAAATTAGCTGTTTGGTTGCTTATATTTCTGTCTAATCACCTATGTTGAATTAATATGATCACACCTGGCATGGGATTTGTAGTGTATTCAACAGTTGTCTGGAAACCCTAGTGCAGAATTCTTTGAGCATATTGATGGTTACTGATGGCATCCACTGATATTTTGTTTCTAAATAGGATTGTCTTGAATTACTGAACAATCTTCTCCGTAACAATACATCCGGCCAGGTTTGTGGCTTTTAAAGATGCCTAGTCCCAATATGCTTTTGTGGTGATTACTTAAAACAATTTGTGCAGTGCAGATTTTACTTGAAGGTGAGTCCTGCTCATGCAATTTGATGGGCCAAACAAAACCTTGAATTTGATTGAGCATTGTATATTTCATTGACCAAGGTGTACTTGTATTATGCATCTCTGCCAAACACCATGATATTTTCTGTAGTTCCTACACAATTTCATCATTATTATTGTTATTGTTATTATTATTATTATTTTGAAGAACGTAGTATGTACACCTTTTGTTGGAGGCAACTCATGGAAGGCAACTGCTTTTCAGGTGAAGGCAAGCATTGTTTTGATTGAGACTGTAGAAGTTCAGAAAGGAATTGTAGAGCTTGTGTCAAGACACGTAATTAAGAAGCTTGTTATGGAAGCAGCACCGGACAAGTAAGTATTTTTCCTTGGACAATATCAACCTGAATATGATTTTACTCTGAAGGACTTTCCACTCATATGGATTTGGCAAGTGAATCACCTGATGTAACCTTGTGACTTTTGAGATATAACTCAAATGCATGAAGCTGTGAAATAAAAAAGAGAATAACCAAATTATGTTCCTGCTTTTGTGGGTATAGACATCAAACAATAATAGTTATTTCACAAATACTCAGAACGAGCACTGTCCTTCTTTACATCATTTACAGAACTTCAAGATAACTGTTTGTGTCTATGCACACGGGCAGAACTTTGTTTAAATGTTCATATTTGATATCAGCATCTTTAACATAAATTATCAATGGCTGGCAATTCAAAGAAAAAAAACGAATATATAAATAACTGTATAAATGAATCGTGTTGTTTGATTCCTTAGGAGCATGTGCAAAGTCACAAACATGAATATGAGGTGTAAATCTACCATGGAGAAATGCCATGGCTATTCACACAGAGAGATGGAAGAGGTGAATAGCAGGACATGTGCTCATGTGGTACATTTGTGTGACAATCATTAGGCAGGGCCAATGGTTACCATGCCTTGGGTCATAAATCAAGCCAATCCAGTCATCAGGTGGTCATACTTGCTTGAGGAAAATGAATGGTTAAGAAAGAAACCACCAACCACCTATATTCAGCATACATGTAGGGATATCTTGCACGCATGTTCCACTTTGGTGTATGTGTTGCAATTCACCTCTTCATTCTCTCCTCTCATGAACGATTTTAGCATTTCTCCATATACACTAAAAGAAACATGTAATTGTCTAAGTCTTTTATCCACAAAATGTATCGAGAGAGTTTTCTAAGGCAAGTTACCCCAAAGAGTGTTAAGAGACCCGTTCACAAGTCACTTGCTGTGCATAGTAAGGATCTTAGACAAGCGGAACAACATTTATACAACCATCATTCTCTGGATTATTTGTAACTTGAGCATATTTCCATGCATCCATCAGTGAAATTGAAATTTAGTTCCCAAGGATTGGGACTTGAGGATTGGAGCATATTTCCATGCATCCTAAACCTATAACCTAAACCTATAATCATAGTCATAAATGCATGTGTTTAGAATTAGATTCGTGAATGAGTGAAAAATAATAATAATTATTATTTTTTTTTGTAAGGTGCAGGTTTAAAATGAACCCCGTGGTTAATCAGGATCCGGCTATAACAGATAGGGAGTGGATGACACTAAGTTTTCCGAACCCTCTTTTTATTTCTGGAATCAAAAGCTTTGCGAAGTTTGCACGAGAACACCTTCCTGGTAGAGAAACCATTCTTTGTCCATGTGCCACTTGTAGATGTTTACGATTACCGGTTTCTTATGATGATTTGGAAATACATCTAATGAAAAATGGATTTGACTCAAGCTATAGGGTTTGGGACATGCATGGCGAGCATGTATCACCTAAGCGTACTGAATGTGCATCAAGTTCCAACAATACCACACAATATCCTAAACTTAAATGAGGTTCACAACGTGATTGTTCAAGAACTTGGTGGTAATAACCTAGATGAAGTTGTACAGGATGAGCCGAATGTGACCCCTGTAGTCGAAGGCGTCTTTGGGGAAAATGAAACTGATGAGTTTGAAGAAAATCTACGAGACGCAATGACTGAGCTATACCCAGGGGCCCAAGATTTCACTGTGCTGACTTTTATTGTACAACTTTTCAAATTAAAGGTGAACCATGGATGGAGCGAAAAAAGCTTTACAGAGCTCCTTCAACTACTAAAGAAGGTGTTACCTTCTGGTAACAAGGCCCCTACTAATACCTACCAAGCGAAGAAGATCATTACAAAGTTGGGTCTTGATTATGTGAAGATCCATGCTTGTCCAAATGACTGTATCTTGTACTGGAAAGAGAACGAGATGAAAACCAGTTGTCCAACTTGTAAAGCTCCTAGGTTCAAGATAGAAATGAATGTTGAGAAAAAACAATCTCGAGTACCTGCCAAGGTGTTAAGGTATTTTCCATTAACACCAAGGCTACAAAGAATGTTCAGTGTGCCATGGTTAGCGAAAGAAATGTCCTGGCACTCAACCAGAAAATTGCAACCTGAAAAGATGGAGCATCCGGCTGATTCTATTGCATGGAAGAATCTTGATGAGAAGTATATGGATTTTTCAGCTGAGCCTCGCAATGTTCGATTGGGCCTGGCTACAGATGGGTTTAACCCATTCGGTGCTTTCACTACAGCTCATAGTTCATGGCCCGTTATGTGTGTGACGTACAACCTTCCGCCAAAGCTTTGCATGAAACCTCAGTTTACTATGTTGGCTTTGCTCATTGAGGGACCACAACAACCAGGAAAGGATATTGATGTTTTCTTACGACCATTGATTGATGAATTGCAAGACTTATGGCATAAAGGGGTCATGACGCTTGATGCATATAATAAAAATAAATTCAAGATGCGTGCCGTTTTGCTCTGGACAATCCATGACTTTCCAGCATATGGTAATGTTTCTGGTTGTAGGACCAAGGGTAAGTATGGTTGTCCTGTATGTGGTCCTAACACAGATTCCTTGCGACTCCAATATGGAAAAAAACATGTTTATATGGGTCACAGACGATGGTTGCCAATGTCAGACCAGGCAAGAAAGGACACAAGTGCTGGCACATTCAATAAGAAGGTAGAGATACGACGTCAACCCATTCGTCTGGACGGGATTGAGGTCGAAAGACAAACTGCGAACCTGCATATGCAATGGGGGAAGACTGAGAAAGGAATTGAGGGGTATTGATGGAGGCCGACAAGAGCTAACGGGTGTTGTTGAATCACCGTGGTTCTTTAAACGGTCTATATTATTTGATCTAGAGTATTGGAAAGATATTCCGGTGCGTCACAACCTTGATGTTATGCATGTCGAGAAAAATATATGTGAAATCCTTATCGCCTTGTTGTTGAACACACCTGGCAAGACCAAGGATGATGCTAATGCGCGCAGGGACCTGAAACAATTGAGAATTAAGAAGCGTCTATGGCTAAAAAAGATCAATGGCAAGATGATTCAGAAACAAGGTCCTTTTTGTTTAAGAAAGAAGAGAAAAAGCTTTTTATTCAGACTTTGCATGACCTGTGTGTTCCAGTCGGTTTTAGTGCAAATTGGAAGACCATCATAAAGGAGATTGCGTGGATTTAAAGGGAATGAAGTCTCATTCTTACCATGTGTTTGATGCAACATTTGCTCCCAGTTCTCATCCAGCATGCATTCAGGGATAGGAGGGTCATTCGTCCTATAATTACAAGCTTTTGCACCTTCTTTAATGCCTTGTGCTCAACAACAGTAGACGTTCAAACGCTCCTCACTCTTGAGAGGGGTATGGCTAGGACCTTATGTCAGCTTGAGATTATATGCCCTCCATCTATATTTGTTGTGATGATGCATCTGTCCATCCACTTGGCTTACGAGGCTCGTATATGTGGTCCTGTATACTATCGATGGATGTATCCATTCGAAAGGTACGCTATAAGTTTAGTAAGAATAATTCGGCTTAACATCTACAGTTGTATGTATTTGTAATGTATCATTATCTTTGTCAGGTTCATGAAGACATTTAAGGCCTATGTCCGTAACAAGACGCGACCTGAGGGTTGCATTGCAGAACAATATATCCAAGAGGAGACGATTATATATTGCAACCAATACAAAGGAAAACAAAAAACAAGCCTCTTGGAAAAATTGGAAAAACGGTTTGATGGAGTCATTTCAGGACTACAAAAGTTGCAAGATGTCGTTGATGACAATAACAATGATGACGATGTTGGTCCAATAGGTTCAGGTCAAAGTGTTATCCTAGCGGGTATCGAATACGAACAGGCTCGTACATGGGTACTGAAGAGTCATCCCAGCTATGATGTGTGGGAAGGGTATGCACAATTAGCTCATTTGTATATATTTTCTTTACTTTATGCGATTTCAATATAACAATGGTATCAAATAATGCGCAGGAAACACAAAGATTTCTTGCAGCGATGTTACAGGAGGACCAACAGGGTGCCTAGTTTGGATGAATTGATACCTTGGTTGAAGAGGCAACCAGAGTTTAACGAATCTGACGATAAAGAATTTAAAGATATAGTGAGAGGACCTCTAGCTTTTTGTACTCAATACAATAATATTGTATTAATGGTTTTCTCTTTGTCACTAAGGACTATGAGGAGAATAAAACGAACCAAAACAGTGGGATTATGACAGAGGGTATGACCACCTTTCGATCTAGTGCTAAGGATATGAATACAGTGGATGAAAATCAACCTTACTACGGAGTCCTTCGTAGAATTATCCAATTGGAGTACAGAACAGGGTACAAGCCCGTCTTATTTAAGTGTGATTGGGTTAAGGTGACGCATCATGGTGTTTCTTTTGATGTTGAAGCGAATCTGAGATTAGTAAATTTGTCCAGTCTTTACAGTTCAGACAAATTGGGTGACGAGCCGTTCATTCTTGCGGAGCATGCCACACAAGTTTTCTACTCCAGAGATCCAAAAAATCCTGAATGGCATGTGGTATTGGAAGTTCCAAAAAAGATTTTTATCGAAGAAGAGACATGCCATCTATCGGAACGGTTTAAGGATGTAACTGATGCCGATGCAGGACCTAATCTCACCTCATTAGCAATTGTTGATGAGTTGATATTCAATGAACCTGAAGACATCAGTGTTGTAGTCGAGAAAACCAAGAAAAGAAAGCGGTCAAGGAGAATCTCTTGAATTGTTAATATTTTCTAAGCATGTAACAATATGATATTTAGTAGAGGAAATCCAATCAAGGTATGGATAATGTAGTGAATTGTTTGTACTTTATCTGTTATTGAAGTTATTATTTTAATCATTAGTGTTTTTATTTTATTTTATTTAATTTAAACAGGCACATGGATTCACAATCAGAGGCATTGGGTGTGCACTTGACCGAGACTATAGATGCAGCAAGACCAAAGGTAATATGATAGTTCTCCTTAATTAGATATGTAAATTTCAATTTTCTTATCATTTGAGGGTAATCAACGATGTGTATATATAACTGTTACTCTTTTTATGTTTGTTGTGCCAGCTTCTTCTTCTTCGTCAAGAAAGAGAGGTCCTACTAGGGGTGCTTTTTTACATGAGCAACCTGATAGGAAAAAAGTCCTAAAGACGAATGAATTCGGACAACCGAATGAGGATTGTCCTGAACAAAAGCAATTTGCATCGCATATCGGTATCCTCACCCGTACTCATATCCCGATCACATACCAGGACTTTCGCCAGGTGCCTCATGCACACATTCAAATGATCATAGAGTCATTGTCACGGGCTTATGAGTATGAGGGTCAAAGTTGGGATGCGAGTCTTACATACGTAACAAAACGCATCAAGGAAACATGGCGGAATTACAAGAAAAGGTTGACTGCAAAATATATTAAAGACAAAGATCCTGCAGTTGTGAGAGATAGTCCTGCCCCCCCTGGTATCCCTATGGAGGATTGGTTAGTCTTCGTGAATCAACATACCACTGAGGAATTCAAGAAATCAAGTGAAAGGAATAAAGTCAATCGGTCCAAGCTAACGCGACCTGCGTGTCTTGGGAGGAACAGCATGGCTGTTATTCGCCATCAGATGGTATGTATTATTTATTTATAATATAGGTATTATAGTTTAATATTGAATTTACTTTTGAATTATCATCTAACTCCATTAATATGTAATGTGCCAAAGGCGAAGGAGAAGAATCTTACCTCTTGATGCCGAGATAGGTAGATGTGATGTTTACTTAAGAGCCCATACAAGCAAGGACAAAGTTGTCCAGTATCCTGAACTTGTTGTAAGGACATCCCCTTCTACTTCTAACCAGTACCTTTATGAGATGCCAATGTATAACTTTGAATTATTTTACATCCATTTGTATTTTGTCGCAGGAAAAATTAGATGAGCTTTATTCTAGCAATCCTTCTTCTAAGATTACCGGCGTTGACGATGCCCTTACACAGGTAATAATAAAATTAAAAATTACAGTGAGATTCATGGTAATTATGAATTTTCTAATAACTTGATTCGCAATGTCTTACAGTTGGTTGGTTCTGACAGTAGAGGACGAATGCGGGGTCTAGGTTGCTCGATAACCAAGACAGGACTGAAGATGTCAGCCCCTGCCCGTTCAAAGGTAGAGAATTTGACAAAGAAAGAGATGGCCTAGTGCAAGAGATATTTGATATAAAGAAATCATTGTCCAAGATGGAGGCCTGGATGGAGATGCAGCAACACGCACAACCTACGCAAACCCTCATCACCAACATTGCTAAATCTGCTCAGGCTCGTCGGTATGCAAGGTAAAATTTGGTATTGTATTGAACTTACCATTATTTTATAACGATAACATACTAATGCCATTTTTATATGTGTACATGTAGCCGGATGTTATATATATCGGTAAGAGA
>JAJHSJ010000007.1:55199984-55249020 GCA_021015155.1 Magnolia officinalis
AATGATCTTCTCAAGGCAGTTGTTAGGGCACTTGATGAGGGCCCATTCAGATGTTCAATCAGATCACAGGCAGGAAAATGTGCTAACATGCAAGGTTCAGGATGTGGCAACCGTTGATCAAGAGAATGATAATGGCTGTTACAAGGGAGCAAATGCGGAAGCTACTCAGGTTTCTGAACATGATCATATTAATGGATCATCTGATTAAATGGGAAATGAACTGTGCATATGCTACGTATGCAATTCGGTTTTATATCAACATCATCATCATCAAGCCTGGTCCCAACCAACTGGGGTTGGCTACATGAATCCTTCTCCGCCATTCCACTCTATCAAGGGCCATAACTTCAGTTAGACCATAGATCAATCAGTACAGTTTTATATACAAACTGATATTGTAATTTGAACATGAAATGATGAGATCATGGATGCATAAATTATATTATATGCATGTTATTGCATAAATCAGAGTATAAGTTTCTCCAATTTAAATATAAAATAACATTACAACTTAGAACTATAACTTCAGATCAGTGGAAATACAGAACTGGATCACAAATGTCCGACAGTTCAGAACTGAAAATGTGGTTGGCGATGTTGGTACTGTTTTTACCACTCCAGAGAGAGCAGGTCTCATTCTAAACAATGAATACTCAGGGTACTCTCATCGTGAAGGTTGCGGACCTGCCCTATCAGCAGCTAACCAAGAAGCATAATCATGTATTTACATATAATTGCAATAATCCTAGTTCTTATGCATTCATTCCACTTTTTTTTTACTTTTTTTTTTACATTATGAAATCAAATCATAATGAGTAAATATAAAAGCGTAAGCTACATATATCTAGATGATGAATAAGTAACAGCACTCATGTAAAATAATTGAAAGTTTGCACATTAAGGTCAAACATAAACTTAATTAATGAGGCATATACTTTTCAAGAAACAATAACACAATGGCCCATGCTATAATGCCTTAAAAGCTTCCACATTGGAGGTTACCTAGAATCAGGTGAGTCGTATCCAAATGATGCTGAAGAATTGAAACCTGTATCGTTGAAAGGGATCGATTCAAGCAAACCAAGAAAACTAGCAAAGTCGTCGGGGTTCATGCACTGGCCTTTGGCACCTTCGATATCCATCCCAAAGTGCAAACACAAATTTTTATCATTGTACAGACCTAAAGATCCTCCACCTGAAGTCATATACACAGCAATTAGACAGCCTTCATACCGACATTAAGAAGAAAAGCTGAGCCCATCGTGTAGTGCAATAGTGACGAGTTGTGTGGACCCCATCGTGATGTTTGTATGAAATCCACTCCATCCATTAGAAAATGGCCCCTTGTGTTTGTCCATGGCCCAAAATCAAGCCGATCCATCACCTAGGTGGGCCCAATGTTTTTCCATATCGTTATAGCGTAATGTATCGAAACCTTGGGATATGGATACATATCAGCTATCGCCCAAGATATATCATGGTATCGTGTAATTTATCGTTGTTGTTGGGAAACATGGAGAAACATTGGGAAATTGGTAGAATTTTTCAATGAAACATTAGGCATTGTTAAGAAAGACACCAGTAAACACTTGGAAATATATACACATATATATATATATATATATATAGAGAGAGAGAGAGATCAGCTGCGCACCAGTTCGCACGTCATTACGTGCGAACCTTGCTATCAACCGTCGGATAAGGTAGACGGTCTGGATGAAGGCGCTCTTATAGGCGAGTTTAAAAGAGCGAGTTTCCGTCTCTAGCACGCCTCCTCTCCTCTCTGAAGGATGCGGTGGAAGCCTTTCATATGAAGTTCTTCCGCTGGGATGTAGGTGGGTCCCACCAAGACGTTAGTGATAAATTCACACGTCCATACATTTTTAAAAATAATTTTATGGTATGAACCCAAAAACTAAGGTAGATCAAAATCTCAAGTGGGCCACACAGTGTTGATTGAACTCTCACCGTTAAAAACTTCCTGGGGCTACCAAAGTTTTGGATCAAGCTGATATTTGTTTTTTGCCATCATCCATATCTGTATGACCTAATCTACAGGTTGGATGTCAAATAAACATCACGGTGGGCCCTAAAAAAATTTTAACGGTGAGAATCATTATCACCGCTGCTTCCTGTGGTGTGGTCCACTTAAGATTTGGATCTGCCTCAGTTTTGGGATAATGCCCTGAAATGATAAGAAAAAATGGATGGACGGTGTGGATAAACCCATACATCATGTGACCACTCAAAACTCCTGCCCATTCATAGCTGGAGACGGGCAGCGGTAGGACGCGATCCGGGCCGATTTCGCGATAAGTTATCGAATGCGGATTAACTGTTGACAGGTTGAGCAACGTGACTGGATCCATCATGATGTATGTGTTACATCCACACCGTCCATCCATTTGGAGAGATTATTTTAGGGCATAAAGCAAAGATTAAGGCAGATCCAAAGTTGTAGTGGACCCCACCACATAAAACAGTGGGGAGAGTGACGCCCACCGTTGGAAACTTCCTAAGGTTCACCATTATGTTTATTTGAGATCCAAACTGTTCATAAGTTAACGCAGACATGAAAGAAGGGAAAACATAAATATCAGCTTGATCGAAAACTTTTGTGGCCCTTAGAAGTTTTTAACGGTGGCGTCACTTTCCCCATTGTTTTTTGTGGTGGGCCACTAAAGCTTTGTATGTGGCTCATTCTTTGGATTATGACCTAAAATGATCTCTCCAAATGGATCGACGGTGTGGATACTAAATATGCACCATGGTGGGGCCCACAGAACCTGATAACGTCACTTTGGTAGGGAGTCGGCTACTCAACCTATCCATGGCTAATCTGGACGCGGATTGGCTACAGACAGGTTGAGTATTGAGAATGGGAAGCGGATTGGCTGGTGTACCACACCTCAGCTATATAGCTAGTGTATTGACGTTCTGCGTCAGTTCTGGGGTCCCATTATAAGGTGTGTTATATCCAAACCGTCCATCCATTTGGCGAGCTTGTCTTAAGGCTTGAGACGAAAAATAAGATAGATCTAAAGATCAAGTGGAACACATTGAAACAAACAGTGGGGGATTGAACGTCTACCATTGAAACCCTTTTGGGGGTCACAGAAGCTTCCGATCAATATGAAATTTGTTTTTCCTCTTCATCCATGTATTTTTGACCTTATTAACATTGAATGGAACATAAACGTTATGTTGGGCCCTACAAAGTTTTTAACGGCGCAAATCATTATCCTCGCTGCTATTTTTGGTGTGGTCCATTTGAGCTTTGGATATGATTCATTATTTTTCAAATGCTCTAAAATTATCTTGAAAAATGAATGAACAGCATGGATATAATAAATACATCATTTTCGGGCCATGTAACTTTCATCTCATTTGAACCATTCGTACAACTCAAATCTCGAGGAGCGTCGACGCTCGTCTTCGCACGACACGGATCTACACCAGCTTATATAGTTGGTGTGAGGTACACCAGCCAATCCGCTTCCCCGAGAATGCTACTGAAGTGACATCACCAAGTTCTAGGGGCCCCACCATGATGTATGTTTTGTATCCATGTCGTCCATCCATATGGAGAGATCATTTTAGGGTAAGATCCAAAGAATGAGTCACATCCAAAGCTCCAGTGGACCCCACCACAGAAAACAGTGGGAGAGTGACACCACCGTTAAAAACTTCTAAAGGCCACAAAAGTTTTCGATCAAGCTGATATTGGTGTTTTCCCTTCTTTAATGTCTTTGTTAACTTTTTAACAGTTTGGATTTCGAAAAAAATCATGGTGGGCCCTAGGAAAGTTTCAAACGGTGGGCATCAATCTTCCCGCTGTTTTCTATGGTGGGGTCTGTTAAAGCTTTGGATCTTCCTCATTCTTTGGCTCATGCCTTAAAATGATATCTCCAAATGGATGAACGTTGTGGATACAGCACATACATCATAGTAGGTCCACATAACTTGGTGACGTCACTTCAGTAGCGAGTCTCGCTACTCAACCTGTCAATATATAATGCGCGTCCAGCTAATCCGCTTCCGAAGTTCCTTTGCACGTGTCACGGACGTCTAATCTGAACGGTCCATTTGATGCGGAATCCCATGAAACATCAAGGGTCAAATTTTCACCCTAATAAAAAAATTCTGATGGGCCATAGTAAACAGAAATGCAAATCAGGGAGGATACTGTTTTCATTTTTTATGGCCCACAAAAGTTTTGGATCAAAGTAAAAATTGGGCCTAGGAGGTTTCATGAGGTGGTGCTTCACGTGTACCGTTCAAATTTTGTAGTCACATCACTTATTATAACTTCCCAAAAAAAGTTCCCACGAGTGTGCGAACTGGTGCGCAGCTTTCGGTGTCTACAGAGGGGACGAGGATTGCGTCCTACTGCCGCCCGTCTTCAGCTATGAATGGATAGAAGTTTTGAGTGGTCACATGATGCATGGTTTTTATCCACACCGTCTGTCCATCTTTTCTTATCATTTCAAGGCATTATCCCAAAACTGAGACAGATCCAAATCTCAAGTGGGCCACACCACAAGAAGCAGCGATGATAACAATTCTCACCATTAATTTTTTTTAGGGCCCACTGTGATGTTTATTTGACATACAACCTGTAGATTACGTCATATAGATATGGATGATGGCAAAAAGCAAATATTAGCTTGATCCAAAACAAATTTAGCCCCGAGAAGTTTAGACTGGATGAGATGTTTGGACTAATTTCTTACAACAACACATGCTTTTAAGGTCTCATTAAATGTAAGCTTGTTATGTATGCATTCTTTTTGCAATTTTTTTTATTTCTAAATATACAAATATGTACATTTTAACATCTCCTGAAGTTTCACTGAAAATTCCACTGTTTTTCCCATGTTTCCCCACATTTCCGTTATCAGCGATATTATCAGCGATATCGATATTGTTTCCATATCCTTGGCCAGCGATACCGATACTTCGAACACGCTAAGATTGTAATTGATTTGGGAAAAATTAGACATTTCGATTTTTCTCCAATTTTTTACAACTTGGCCCATCTCCCCCAAATCTTGAAATCAAAGCTCCAAATCCAAAAATTTACATGAGGAATCATGAATTTCTTACGATTTACACTTTTTGCAACATATAAAAATGAAAAAAGAATCAAAACTAAAAAATACGCAACTTTTATAATCCAGTCCTAAGAAGCTTCCGATCGCAATTTCAAATAACTTTTGAAGATTTTCTTCCAATAAACTAGAATGGATTGGTCGAAATCACCTTAAGATGTTCTAGGAAGATTTATTTATTTTTTGGCAAAAAAAAAAAATTATTTTTTGTGAATTTTTAAGGATTTTCTAAACAAAACAGCGGTGGTTTCCTTTTATCCCTTTGATATCGCACTCAGTATCGATATATCACACAGTACATTAAAAATTTATAAAGGGGGAGTGTGGATAGATTGCATGATATCCATGATATATCGCGCGATATATTACACAATACCATGAAAAAAGGATATTAAAGTTAGGTTTTGTATCGCCAAGCTAGGATAAAAGATATATCGCGGGATATATCGGTGACATTGCAAGATATTGAAAACACTGGATGGGCTACACTGTAGGAAACAGTGGGGATGATGCGCCACCCTTGATTGAGTTGGGGCCCATGTGAGTGTTAGAATGGCCTGATTCTTGGCATGTCCCTTCATCATGGTGGGATAAATAAAGTGAAGGGGCTAAACTGCGTATATGCATAATGGTGTCACCAAACACAATAAACGGTGGGCAACCCTCTCTCAATTGTGCATGTTGTGTGGCCCACCTAAGTGATGCATTGGCTAGATTTTTGGGCTCAAGGCCCAACTTGAGGTTTAAACTACCGTAGCTTATGGTAATGCCGACAAGAGATTGATTGTATTTATGCTTATGGTAGTGTCGACATGATATTGACAGTATCGTCGCTTATGGTAGTGTTGATGGCTACTACTGGATCATTCCCATGTATGCATGCATGTATTTATGAATGTGTGTATTATGGTGCGACATTTATGGATGAATTTATGCATACATGTGTGTATGTATGAATTCAATAAAGCCAAAACCTTATGGAAAAAATCATCATAAAGTTCATGCATATTAATCTTTGCAGCTAAAGGAAACATCAAGCATGTCAAGTAAACATAAAATGAATATAACATTGGACAGTTAGATAATTATGAGAAAAGATTCAAAAAACCAATGGTGTAAACGTAAAAGAATAACATGGGGCACTAGCAGGTGAAACTTACTATGATGGTGCCCAAGCCATTAGGTAAAGCTTGTGGTAGATCATAAACGTCATTTTTCATATCATCCCTTTGCGCATGAAAACATAATCAATGTTTTCATTAAGATTCTCGGATAAATAAAAGCAACCAATTTTTTTCTGTGGCCCTTCAACCTTCAACAAGAAAAAGCCCCAATAGCATTAAGACAAGTAATGCATTAAGCATTACAAAATAAATTTTGGAATATTTTTAAACTAAAATCATTGGAAGCATACAAGAATAAATCACATATCTACATTACGAACATCTAAAGATCTATAAATGATCTAAATAGTTTCTTTTCTTCCTTTTTAACTGCTTTTTTTTTTTCCAAAATAAAAAGATTTGGCAATGAAATTTATGGAATAGATGATAGTTTAATTTTTAGTGAAATGAAGAGGAAAGTTCATGAGATAAAATGAATCTAAGAGAATATAATTTATGTTCAGCCCATTTACATCCAAGAGATTGTGGACCTCTAATAGATAAAATGAATCTTAAATTTGGTGGCTGAAAAAAGTTGCTTCTTTCCTTCCAAGGAAAACTAGAACTGTTTAACTCTACCCATGTGTCTCTCCACCTGTTTTGGTCTAATAAGTTTCTTTTGCCCAAGAATTGCATGGAAATCATGGAAAGCATCCCTAGCAGAAGGGGTTCCAAGAACCATGTTTTGCATATTGTTGGAAATGGAGATTTGGCCAAGAACCGTGTTTTCTTTGGGCTGATCATTGGTTACAAGGTGGTAGATTGCTTGATAGATTTGTTTCTAGAGCAGGATATGACCTTGACTTGAACAAAAATTTTGGTCAGCTATCTGACAGCTAATGGCGGATCCCAACTCCTATGTCCTCTGATCTCATTGAAAGTATTCAAAGATCAGGAACGTTCAGATCTTCAGCATCCAGAGATGAATAATCTGGTGCCCTGACTCTCAAGGCAGATTCTGTGACTCAGATTTGGAAATTTGTACAAGCTGTAGTGCGCCGGTCCCTTGGGCTGAAGAAATCTGATTTCAATGAAACATACCAAAGCATCCTATAGATGCTTAGATGGGGATTCTTGACAAATTAAAAACCATGGATATTTTAAGAGCGAGACAAATCATCAATGACGTTTTGTGCCCTTTCTGCAGTCAGCCCACTGAATCTAGCAGCCATCCGTCATTTGAGTGCAATTGGACAAACTAGCTTTGGAGGCAAATACAAGCTAAGTTTGGCATAGACATGGAATGAAGCAGGGATCTTATATCCACTTTCTCTAACTTCATAGGAAAGCTCTAGTGCAAGCTCGCTTTTACAGCAGTGTGGCATATTTGGCAGGAAAGAACAGGAGTGTTTTTTTTTTTTTTTTTGGTCCTTGAAGGATCAACTCTAATGAAGCTACAATCTCTCAAAAATAAATTAATTAATAAATTAAATAATAAAATAATAAAAACTCCAAGGAAGCTATAATCCATTGTCTTCGAAGACATCCATGCCAACGATATGTTTGTCCTAAGCCAAGTCCTCGTCTCCACGCCTCTAGCCAATCAGCTACTTGGAATCTCCCCACATCATTAGAATCCCTCAACCTCATCGTCAACAAAGCCAGCAGTCCAATTTGATTCCAAGCTGGTGTTTAGCTGCCTGCTTGAAAAATGACTGTAGCACTGGAATGATTTGCTGGTCTCCAAATTGGTGAAGGTCCATGCCCAAGACCAACTCAAAACTTGGAACAAAAGCTCAATATATAATCATCAACATGGTTTACAGCTAGAATTCAGAGAACGTTCACACCCAAGACAACTGGAAACTTGATCAAGTATACAATTAAACTCCTCGACAAGGTTTGAAACGTGGATAGGAAACTGCAAGTACTCGATTGCGTCAATCAAACTTTTGCGAGATTACAATTGATATAATATTTATACAACTCCAAAAGGCAAAATCTCTTCTTTTTTTTCTTTTTTTTTGTTTATTCTACCAATGCCAAAAAGCTAGGACAGGGCTTTGATGATTATGATGATGAGATGACAATTACCTTCTTTTTTTTTTTGGAGGGGGGGAGGAAATTTTTATTAAAAAAGAAGCCCATAAGGAAACAAAACAAAGGACTTGAACCCGAGCAAAAGAGAATACACCCAACAAAACCAAAACAATCAAGAAGCCAATACTTCCAACTTCACCCTTCTAAAGACCTTTGTCGCCAACCCGCTTTACATTCCAAAAGCATTGGTTATTCCATTCTCCCCAAAGAGCCCAAAGGCCGGCCAACAACACTAACCTCTACATCCACTTTCCTTTTTTTCCCATCCCTCCCCATGCTACACAACGAGAAAGCCCAAGATAGTCCCCCTCATACCCATGAGCCTTTGAAGAAATCAAGAAGCCCTCCACACAATTTTGGCAAAAGAACAACAATAAATAAATGGTAGACTGACTTAGCATCTTACAGAACATGCTACAATTGTTGGTGATGACCATCAACCTCTTTTGAAGATTATCAATAATGAGCATCTTATTCCTTCCCACCAACCAAGCAAAGACCGCAACATTGGGAGGGGCACCGTAGTGCCACACAAAGGCAATGTGGTGACAACACCCCAACAAAGATTTAGAGATCAAGCCACATGAGGAGTGAACCAAAAATTTTGCAACATATCCTTGCACCACGAAATCGCATCCTTCTCACCTACCAAGGATCAGAAATCTTGAAGCCGAGCTAGAAGCTAGGTGAAATCATTCACCCCCTCATCCGTCAAGTTCCTTCTCCACATGAGGACCACATAACATCAGCACCAGAGAAAGAAAAGCATCAAACAATAGAGGATTCTGCCACCAAAGAGAACCTAGCTAGCCTTAGAAACTTGTCACACGGTGGACCCTCTCCAAGCCACATGTCTTCCCAAAATGCACCCCGCACTCATCATGCAACACCACCGCCTTACAAAGGCTGGACGCTCTATATCGAGATGATTCCCTAACCCACCACCCCCATTTCTCGACACCATATTTGTTTGCAATCACCACTCTCCATAAGCACCCTTCTTCTATCTCAAACCTCCACATCCACTGATGCAAGACAACTAACTACTTGCTCTAAAAGCTCAAACTGATAGAGCGTGGCAAATCAATCCATTTATCTCATAGCTCAGGTCAGGCCCTCGGCCGAACCCCCTTCGTGGGCCCCACTTCACATGGGTCTCAGCTCACACAGGCCGCCCACCCCACTTGAGCCCGTTGTGAAAATGCCCCTGCATTAATCACCCCCCGATGAGGAGTCTCGAACACGAGACCCCCCACTCGGATACCACTTTTAACGCTGGACAACTAACCACTTGCTTTAAAAGCTCGAACTGATAGAGCGTTGCAAATCAATCCCTTTATCTCATAGCACAAGTCAGGCCCTCAGCTGAAACCCCCGCGTGGTCCCCACTTCACATAGGTCTCACACCGCCTCACACAGACTGCCACTCCAAGTGTGCCCCCACTTCACACAAGCCACCCCACTCGAGCCTGGTGTGAAAATGCCCCTGCATTATCCACCAAGTAAGACAAGTTCACGACCTCGGACCTCCAACCTTCTAATTTTGACTCTTGCTTCCTCGTAAGGTTTGCACACTTCATCCCTCTCCAATAAATGGAACTTGCGATTTTCTCCAGATTCTTGCCAAAGGAAAACCCTCACAGCTTCTCCAACCTAGCCAACACCAACTTCAGGCATCTAAACAATAGCATGAAGTAGAGAGGCAGATTCAATGGTGCAACTTTACTGAGCATAATCCTAACCCTACCAAGCCCATGAGAGATTTTTGCTCTTCCACCTCGACGACTTCCTCCCCATTCTTTCAATGACCTTGTCCCACAAGTGCTCCGCCAGTTTGCTCACAGGAATCTGGAAGGTGGAGAGAGAGTGAGAGGGGGGGGAAAGCGATGCAAGATATGGGAGGAGACGGTGGGAGAAGGGGCGATGGGTGATTGGACGAAGGTTCAAGGCAAGAAGAATGATTCGAAGAAGAGAGGCGTGGGCACAATGGAGCTATCGGAGCTTCCAACGTTGTTCGTTGACAGCTTCCTCGACAGATGGCTTCCAATCACTTCTCCAAAGTCTTCGACAGGTGGGGAATGTTATGGAAGTGATCATTCCTCGAGATTGAAACTCCTCTTATTGCAGTTTGCCTTCATCCATATGAGCTTGGAGGAGGAGGTGGAGACTGGAGAGGGCCATTAGCTATTGCACACCAAAAGCTTTAAAGGAAAGAAACTCAAGGTTCATAGGGCCCATTTTGGTCCAGAGGTTAAAAACATAAGGGATGAGAAAAAAAGTGAAACAAAGAGGCAGAAAACCGAAAGGAGAAGCTTGATAATAAGGGGAAATCATTCCAGAAGGATGAAGAGGAAATCAGCAGGAAAAAGCCATGACTCCTTCAGAGATGTTGTAGTAGGGGAGAAGCATCATTAGAGTCTGTAGGGGGTGGAAGAAAACCACCAACAGAAATTGCAGGGGAAAGAAGTAGAAGAGGAGAAATGGATTTGGACTGAAAGCACTGCCGAAGAATCGATGGTTCACATTAGGCCGAAAGTAATAAAAGATGCATTGAATACTCTTCAATGGTCGTCAGTTGCAGAAACCACTGATAAGGCCGCTCTATCACAACTTTGGTGTTGGATCAAAGATATTACAAGTTTACAACTTAATGGATGCAAATTTTACCGTAAAAGTGATAGATTCAAACGAGGTATGGATTCACTACAAGGCTGGGGCGAATTTGGATAAAGCAGTGATAGCGGAAGCCATTTTCAAAGAAGGGCCCATTAAATAGATCAAGAAATGGTCGGAAAGATCACACTTAAGAAGGAAAGAAATCTAGTTCTTGATATGGGGAATCCTTATGGAGCTATGGTTTCGCGAAATATTCATGGTGATCGGATCATGTCTGGGCGAAGTGGTGGCAATCGACCTTTGTGATGGAAGACGAAGAAGAAATCAAGGTAGCTTGAGTGTGCAGTAAGAAGAAGAGAGCTCTTGCAGACCCTTTTTCTATCAAGGTGTGGTGTTGGGGAGAGAGGTTGGAGTTGAGGGTAGAGAGA
Source organism: Magnolia officinalis (assembly GCA_021015155.1). Taxonomy (NCBI): domain Eukaryota; kingdom Viridiplantae; phylum Streptophyta; class Magnoliopsida; order Magnoliales; family Magnoliaceae; genus Magnolia; species Magnolia officinalis. The sequence goes on from JAJHSJ010000007.1 coordinate 55,211,343, forward strand.
AATCATGGGAGGTACCGCAATGATGGGGGGAGGTCTAAAGCAGAGGAGAAACTAGAAGATCTTCAGTGAGAGGCTTTGGTGGTTACGATAGGGAAAAAAGAGCACAATTTCTGTGCTTCAAAGACTCACCGATCGCGGAGGCAAGTGTGCGCGCATCTCCTATTGGTGGAGATGGGGTTAATGAGGAAGGAACAACAAAGATTCGTAGCATGGCAACGGGTATAACATGGGAATAGGAGAGTGCCTCACACTTCTCCAAGCCTATTGTCATCAATGGGCTCAGATTCCGAACCTATAGAAGATGATACACGTTACCATGCTCGCTAGTTGTTTCGAGCAGTCGCCTTAGGCAATGTGGCAGGGTGAGAGGAGAGAGATGGCTGATGTGTCGGTTTAGGTCTCATTCGATCTAGCTTTTTCAAATATGACCAATAATGAGGTCAGAGGACAAGTGTCATTGGTCAGCTCATGGTAGGGACAATATTGAGGTAAGAAAAAAGAAGGCATTAGGATGGTGACACGTGGAGGAGATGGGCCTCACAATTCCCTCGCAATTGTTCTCGCCAGCATGACATGGGACTCTTTCCCCCCCTGTAATTTATTGAAGACAGAAGATAGTTTGCCTTTTAAAGGAAGATGAAGGTGAGAAGGGTACTTGCAACGAGCTTCGGATGAGCTGTCGCATCTCTATAAACAATAAATGCTTACAAATCTCTGCAGCAAGATCCAGTTGAAACAAAGAGGATGTTTATGGGAGCCTAAACTCGGAAGAGATAAGACAGTCACACAAGGTCCGAAAGAGAGAAGATTTTAGACTGCCAAAGGAATTTGCAAATTGCAAAGGTAAGGATGATGATGCTGGAAATGTTAAATCCTAAGGTGGATATCCCAGAGGAGGCTCTAATCATCGCCCTGCTTCGTGCTACAAAGGTGAAAGACAATGTAGAGTCTGATTCAGCTACGGACTCCAGAAGGCAAGCTGCTCCCAACCGTAGTAATACGTTAACTAACGATTAGATTCGGTGGTCCAAGAATGTTCTGGAAAGAGTGGGAGGGATGGTCGGTTTATCTTTCGGGGCCTGGGAGGAAGATGTTTACAATTTCTTCCAGTTTGTTCAAGGCAAAGGGGCTCAAAGGCAGTAGGAAGCTCAACTAATGAAGGGCAAAAATATCCCAGAGGTTGGAGAGAGCTTCCAAGTTTAGAATTCTCAATCAATTATAATTCTTCGAGCAAATCACGCAAGGAAAGAGGGCAAGAGGGGGTAAAGCCAGTGATCAATGATAGTTCTCTCTTAGAATGATAGTGGATTGGGCTGAAAATTCAAAAAGGCCTGCATTAGGAAAATGTACAAGAAATCAAAAGCAGATGTCATCAAGCTTCAGGAAACTAAGCTTTAGTCAATCAAAAATGTATGTTGAACTCTCTTTGGCAAATTCAAAACAAAGTGTGGGTTGCTTTGAATGCTTTTGGATCTACAGGAGATATTGTTGTTGCCTAGAATTTGGAGGCGTGGAGAAAAGAAGACAGTTTCTCAGGTACGTTCACAGTTTCGGTCATCTTACAGGATCTCTCTTCAGGATGTTAGTGACTATTCACTGTTGTGTATGGACCTTGTATTCGAAGTCGGAGAGATCAGTTATGGCCTAAGCTAAACGGCACCAAACGGACATTAGATTTACCATTGTGCGTTGGAGGTGATTTCAATGTAGTTCATTTCCCATTTAAAAAGTCCAAGAGAGGAGTTATTACTTGTAGCATGAAGAAATCTAAGATGGTGGTGTAGGACAACTAACCACTTGCTCTAAAAGCTCGAACTGATAGAGCATGGCGAATCAATCCCTTTATCTCATAGCCCAGGCCCCATATCTCATGGTTTAGGTCCTCGACCGAACCCCCCTCATAGGCCCCACATCACATGGGTTCTGCCTCACACGAGCCACCTACCTCACACGAGCTGCCCACCCCGAGTGTGCCCCTGTATGCCACGGGCCACCCCACTCGAGCCCGATGTGAAAATGTCCATGCATTAATCACCCCCGGTGAGGAGTCTCAAACATGAGACCTCCCGCTCTGATACCACTTTTATGTAGGACAACTAACCACTTGCTCTAAAAGCTCGAACTAATAAAGCATAGCGAGTCAATCCCTTTTATCTCATAGCCCAGGCCCCACATCTAATGGGTTATGTCCTTGGCCAGACCCCCCTCGTGGACCCCACATCACTGGGTTCTGCCTCACAAGAGTCACCCACCTCACACGGGCTGCCCACCCTGAGTGTGCCCTTGCATCCCACAGGCCACCCCACTCGAGCCCGGTGTGAAAATGCCCCTGCATCAGATGGATAACGTCACATGAGTTGGTTGAACTCTGATAGGGTTGTAAATTTTACTTTAACAAATAATCAAGTATAAATTATTCTTTCGCACCTCAACAGATTTTTTCTTTCAATAGAATGGCTTGAAAAGTTTCCTCTTGTTAGTCAGCATGGCTTTTCGAGGCCTATATTTAACCATTGCCCTATTGTGTTGGAGTCGGATGTTGAAAATTGGGGTCCAAGGCCATTTAAATTTGAATTAACCGGAATGGAGATTGAAGACTTTAAGTATTGGTTATTGATTGGTGGGCATCATTCATGGTGGATGGTTTCATGGGTTTTAGATTGAGTCAAAAGCTTAAACTTCTACAGGAAAGATAAAAGTTTATTAGAAAGATGTTCTTAGTGCCAGAGAGGCATAATTCAACACCATTCTGAAGGAGATTCACGAGTTCAATGTTAAGGAGGCAGGTCATCTGACAGCAGAAGGGGATAAGAGAATAGCTTTATCCTTGAAATATGCTTCTTACTCAAAAGAGGAGAAAATTAGGTGGCGGCAAAGATCTATGTTGTTATGACTTGAAGGGGACAGGAATTATGCGGTTCTTCCACAATATGGCTAGCGCCCGAGCACAAGTAAATAGAATTAGCAATTTGGTTGTGGACGGCATTAGAACTTTGAAACAAGGCAGATCTATGACTCCATTGTTAGTTATTACAAGAATTTGTTGTCATGTATGGACAAGGTTGCGCTTAGATAACTTGAATTTTTTGCATTTCTTGAGTGAGGATGCAACTTATCTTCAAAAGCCAATTTCAGAAGAAGGAAGTTACGACTCAATGTGTGGAGACAAAGCTCCAAGTCTAGATGGTTATCCGATGATGTTTATTCAGAAATTTTGACAGCCAATTAAAGGTGATGCGATGGACTTTATTTGTAAGTTCTATGAGCGAAGCCGGCTCTCAAATGATCTCGACGCGACATTTATTGCTCTTATCCTTTTTTTTCATTTTCATTTTCTTTTTCTTTTTTTTTTAAGAGCTTTGTTGATCTTATCCTTAAGATTGAAGGGGTGGAATTGCTGAAGGTTTTGAGGCCAATTAGAGCCTGTAGAAAATTTTGTCCAAAGTTTTGACCTTAGATTTTGGGGAGTTCTCTCATAGATCATTTCAAAGAATCAAGGTGCTTTTGTTTCAGATAGACAGATTTTGGATAGTGCTCTCATCACTCACGAATGTATCGACTCCAGGAATAGGGAAGGGAAAAATTGGTTAGAGTGCAAACTCGACATAGTAAAGCATACAATCATGTGGATTGGGAATTTTCAGATTACATCAGTGTTCGAAATATCAGTATCCCGTTATCTATCGCATCCTTGGAATACAAATACATATCGGTTATCACACAGGATATATCGTTTGTTAAAAAAGACATCAATACACACTTTTAAATCAAAACATCTCAAAAAAGGAAGTGCACATAATAGGTTTCCTTTATATAGGGTCCTAAGCTATGCGCTATCTAACTGAACTAATGCAACTATATTCAAATTGAATGCATAACCATTAGAGTGTATGTGATGACCATTTCATCAAACACTCCTAAATACTTAAAATTAGTATCAATTGGCAGCTGGTTGAAGGGAAATTTAAAAATAATAATATTTTAATAATTTTTAATTAAAAATAATTTTTATGTTTTGAAAATAGGCAAGGACTTAACAAAATAGGCAAGGCCATCCTATGTTGTCTACAGGACAAGGGTGCACCTCCACCATCGCCAAGTTCCGACGACTAGTCATACATGTAGTCGTCTTTTAGTTTGCCTTGTTGTTGTTCTTCTTGTTTTAATGTATAGCCTTGATAGGCTTAGTGATATGGTAGAGTGGTTGGTATGCTTTAGTGTTTGGAACCTTGCTTAGATTAGCTCGCATGCATTTTCTGTCATGCTCCACAGTCAAGCGTTTGGGATTGAACACTACCCCTATGGGTGTATTGTGAGTCCTTATCGCGACAAGGACCTTCTCCGACATTACCAAACTTTGTAAGGATTGTCGATAGGCTTAGAAAGCAGAGCGGTGCGTATTAACTTGATATTCTACCCGCTCATAGGCACGACGGAGGCTGGTGGACTAATAGTCCACTGGCCCATGGTCGAAGGAAATTGATCCAGGTTATACGTAAGGTTAGGTCACTAAATAAGAGTTGGATCTTCCTTAGAAGGTCAGTAATGAAGTCGTCGAAGGAAAGAAAGTAGGATACAAGTATTAAACCAATTCGTATGAAAGAATAGGCCTAAAAAGGGATTATAAAAATAGTATGGTAACTAGAGATGACAAATATGTTGTAAATAATAGAAGGGTCGAAACAGAAAAAAAAAAAAAAAAAAAAAAAAATTCTACACTTTTGAGTTGCCAATAGGCGGGTCATATCTTTTCATATTAAAGTTTAGTATGTGGTGTCTATTTAGGAATTATTTATAATCATACTAGGGATTATCCTGTGATTAAATTTGATTATACGTAAAGATATATATATTTTTAGTTGTTTTTGTACAAATAAATTAGAACCCTCAGGTAGGATTAAGTTTCATAGTTTAATATTCCGTAAGAAAGAACTTATTATCCACTAAGTTAAACATATGTTAAACAAGAACTCTCATTGAACAAGACCCAAGGGACAACCTTATAAACATGATGCTTGAACCTCCTAGCGAATTATAATACTCCTTAAATACTTAGGATGATCAGATTTCGGAATTTCATAACCATATCCCTACGAGGCATTCGCGGCTTAACTCAATTCTCAATCCTGGTCGCGGCTTAACTCAATTCTCAATCCTGGGTGATTACCAAAGGACTCACTGCTTTGACCGAGCAAAAGACCAGGATCCATCAGGATTAGGAAGGGATACAATGTGTTGTCTGCCCTGGTCAGGCGGGCAATCGACGTATCAGGTTCGAGCCTACCACAACTGACTTTCCGTATTAGCCCAATCATAAAGGGTCGAACATACCACCCTTAAGTAAACTTTATCATCAAATACTTAGCACGATAATAATGATTTGGACATTTGTTTTCAAACCTTAAGGATAGACATCTTTAGGGGGGTAGACCATTATGAGCTAGGCTAGTGTAGTTGTTATACACCCTAACACGTATATAAACCTGAAACCAACAGAACTAACCTGAAAACCTTTACTTATTACCCTTAGACAATTTTGGGGACAAAATTTTTCTTTAAGGAGGGTAGATTGTAATGTCCCGGAAAAATCCATACAAAGACCCGAGTACCACCTCAGGCAGAAATCACTCAGGACCAAATCCTTTAGAATTAGACGAAAATAACTAAGTGTTAAACAAGATTAGCTGTGAAATTCGCTTGAACCACTTTAAATACGAACTGCAAGACCCAAAACTTGTAGAATCATTAACGCTACATTACCCTGAAACTTAGGATCAATCTCAAAACCCAGTTGCTCTCGGGAGCACATTGAAACTTCATATCGGACCTGGACCGCGCGTCGAAAGTCCGATTACTGCGAAACTAAACGATTATGACCAACTTGCTGGGCTTGACGACTATCTCGGAAATCAAGTCCTAATGATACCCAGAAACGCACAACTTGAGCCCGGAGCGAAGTGTGTGAGAAACGCGAATATCTTTAGAAATTGAGCTCAGATTTAAGTGATTTGGGTCGTTCGCTTGCAGGCCAAATCTAAGCTTTCAGACCATCAGAATCTGACCCAATTACACTCTCGGATCAGGAAAAATTTCCAACACATGTCAGTATACTTGTGGACCTGATCGAGTGCCGGTGACCGCTGAACTGAAACTGGTCCGCCACGGTCGATTTGTAAATCCTATCGGACCGAAAACTTAACTCAACCTAGATCCAATGCCAGGGATCTTAAGTCCGACCGCACGCAGAAAAGGGGCCTCCAGAAGTGCTCCGTTGAGCCGAAACAGATGGGTTTTGGCTATAACTTAAGTATACCATGGCCTTGGGGCTATTCCGGTCAGTTCTGGGCCTATATAAGGACCTTAAACCCTCTCTCTCTCTCTTTCATTCCATACGAATTTGGAAAACCTAGGAGAGAAGAGAGCAAAGAGAGAAGGAAAGAGAGAGAAAGTGAGAGAGAAAGTGGGAGAGAGTTCTTAGGATTCGATCCCATCGCTCCACGGGCTTAGCTACCGTTTCTGCATCGCTATTCCGGCGATTCCGACTCCGTTCGTAGGTGAGAAAACCTAACCCTAATCTGTTTTAGGGTTTCCAATAGTGTAAGTGAGGAAATAGCTAACCTATTTCATGCTATAGGTGACCGTTGTGCCGTAGACAAAGGCTTTGTGTTTAAACCGAGTTCGTTATGAGTCTACCGGCGAAAGGTGCGGACTATAAACGTTTAGGTTATGGTTTTCAAGGCTTTCAATATCAGTAATGGTTTATGACTGACTTGATTGCTACCATATACCCTTAGATACGATGTTTTCCATATATTACATGTGTATGAACTATGCTTATTAACTATGCATTCCATGTGTTTGTTGAAATGTTTGAATGGGTATGGAATTTGGATTCGTGCTTGCCATGATTATCCATCATGGATATATGCTTGTTGTGTTTGTGGCAAGTCCTTTGTAAAAGGGCTTGCCAGGATATATGTTATAACTAGTCTAATACATGTATGATGAAAGGAGTAGTCTAAGTGTTTGTAAAAATTTCTGAATGAAAGTAAAGAACCAGCATTGGCGTTTGCCATGACTTGTAACCTAGGATACATATTTGTTGTATGTAAGGCGACTCCTTTGTGAATGGATTTGCCCTAATATACGTTATAACCAACATATGTCATGTATGTTGAAGTGCGTAGTTTAAGCGTTCGATAAAATGTTTGAATGAGTAATTGAATTGCGAAATGCCTATATTAAAGGTGTTGAGACGAGATCCTCAATTACCTTAGCTATGTGAGTAAATCCTTTCTCATAACTTAGACCCAACTACGTGATTTAAGTATGAAATGCATATGTGTGATGTTATGTTTATTCTGTTAATGCTCAAATGATTGTAGTGACTGAATTGTATGTTCAATACTGTCATAACTAGCACATGTGATTATCTGTTACATTTGGAGTGTGAATGGGACTACACGATAGTCCAGGCAATCAGTAATGGTTTCCGATCGAGTGGTCGAATCGTTTCGCCACACAAGACACGTTCAATGAATCCGAGTCGTACAATGATCGTCGACAGCGGTACCTTGTCGATTAATTCAGCGTACACTCGAACCAGTCGAACTTGTCAAGCAACCCGATTGGCCCGATGTATGTTCACCATGTATGGACGCTACTGCTTGAATATAAGGTACCAAACTCACCAGTGGAAAGCCCGTTTAACCTTGGTACCTCGATCCGCTAAGACTCATGAGCTGGACATGGTGGTATGGGACACCGTGGTCGAGTTGTCGGCCTACGCTGGGGCAACGAGCCTCCCCGTAGTGTCCAGTGAGCAATTCAAACTCGTGAGCTGAATACGGTGGTATGGGACACTGTATTTGAGCAGTCGGCCTACACTGATTAGGTGACGAGCCCTTTGTAGTGACCTCGAGTATGAAATAGGCCAACCCCGGTGCAGCCTGGTTGTGGTCCCCAGTCGGGTTGGCAACGAGCCTTCGAAAATAGACTGTCAGTTGGTAGGGCGTCGGTGGTAGTGACCTCGAGTATACTCTAGGACTGCGTTGAGGCGACGAGTCTTTCCGTAGCAACTAGAGTATAAACTAGGCCTACACTGATCAGGTGACGAGCCCTTTGTAGTGACCTAGAACCGCAACATCGTATGAGATTTACTAGGATTGACGACCCTAGATGGATCATTGTTTGGGTTAATGATATAAAGGGCGGTACCTTAGCTTCCCAAATCCTGCTGTATGAAAAGGACTAATAAGAACTTGGTAATCACGCTCATGCACCGCACTGTATGTGCCGTTTGCCATTGAGTAGAGAGCACTGAGGAAGTGACTGACATGCGCGACCGTTAGATGAAGATCGCAAAGGGAGTGCAGGCGAGGGCATGCATCATTTATACATATCATTCCTGCATTAATCAGAGTACTTAGGGATGTTTGATTGTATTGTTTTATCATTACTGCTTGACTAAATTGATAACATGTTAACCTTTGCTTTATTATTCCACTGAGTTGATCACTCACTCCCACGTTACGGGACGGTGTTTTAAACACCAACCAGACCCTGTTTTAGTTTCAGATGATGGCGATGCTTGCGAAGTGGAGCCGGACTTTTATGATGACGAGGGTTTCTCCTATATGCAGCTATCAGGCGAGTCTATGTAGACCATGTTCTGATCGACAGGGTTACAGGGTTGCTGATTAGATGCCATTACACTTGTTATTTTGCACCTTTGGAACACCCATGTATATTCATTTTTTTCATTTTTGGAGTATTCATGTATATATTTAACCTGGTAACATGTTCACACTCTGGAGACTAACAACAGTATATATAATTTATATATCTATCACAGTCTTCCGCTTGCGTAATTTAACTGTCTTTGGAGTATGATATGTTGATTTGGTATAATCCCACTCATGTTTAATGCGCTAATACAAACAACATTCAATCATCATTATCTATGTTGCATAAGTGATGCGTTGGAACTCGGGAGCTGAGCTTCTACTCGACCCCCGATTTTCAGGGCGTTACAGAAAATTTTGAAAAAAAAAAAAAAAAAATTATGGAGAACATGAAGAACCAATGGATATCGAAATCAAAGCTCCAACTCTATAACTTTTCATGCAAAACATGAAGAACCAATGGATTTATAACCATTTAACACTGATTTAGCATAATTTTAACCAAAAAAAAAAAGGATCGAAAATTGAAAATGCTCACCGCATCGAACATGTGAGATATATCGGCAGTTCAGCACTACCTATGCATTTTGTATCGCGCAAGTGGGATAAAATGTATATTGTGGGATATAGCTGTTGATATTGTCGATATTTAAAGCATTGGATTACATGTTGGGGAGATTAGGTTGAAGCCTTAAATGGAGGAGATGGATTCAATGCTGCGTCCAGTCTTCGTATCTTTCCATTCTTGTTAATGGGTTGCAGAAAGTTTTTTTTATTTAAGGCCACCCGACGTATTAGACAAGACAATCGTTTATCTTCATAAATTTGTTGTAAAAGGACAGGCGTTTAGTATGATGCTTCAAAAAGTAAAGGAAAATGGTTTGATTTGTGAATTTAAGGTGGGGGATATGGAGATTCACGTCAGTAATCTCCAATATGCAAACTATATTATTTTATTTTGTGATGCAGATGTCACCTTGGTAGATACTCTTTGGAAAATTGTTGTTTGCTTCAAAGCAGTTCAGGGTTAAATATTTTTTTTGAAAGTGAGATGTTGGGAGTCCATGTGCACAATGAGTTATTATGATTGGCACCAATTTTCGGATGCAAGAGCTTTTCCTTCAACTTGTCTTGGGTTGCCTCTTTGTATTGGAAAGCCGACAAAGCACCTTTGGGATAAGGTCGTTAAGAAAATTGAAAAGAAATCGAGTTGGAAGCATCATTACCTATTGTTGGGAGGCCGACTAACTGTTAGAAAAGCAGTCGTTTCTAATATGCTAGTGTACTTTATGTCACTTTTTAAATGTGTCCCAAGTTAGTGTCGGATACAGTGGATAATTTGAGAACAGATTTTGTGGGAAGGGGCCGAGGAGAAAAGAAAATTTAACGTTCTCGGGTGGGAGGAGGATTACAAGCCGATAAATGAAGGCGGACCCAGTTAAAGGATTTGGGTCTCATGAACTTAGTGCTCCTTGGAAAGTGGCATTGGAGATTTGGAATTGAAACTGCCAGATTATGGAGGATGCTTGTAGTTGATGACATGGATCTCAGACAGGAGGATGGAGTGTGAAGAATTCTTCTCTCTATCATGCTTCTAATATTTGACGGGCAACAGCTTTGACAAAAAAAACATTTCGTATAGGAATCACCTATTCACTTAGAAATGGAAAAAATAATTTGTTTTTTGGGTGGACACTTGGTGCAGTGATCGGGCACTCCAAGAGCTCTTTCCTAGTATAGCTAGTCTTGCTCCAGATCGTTTCACTCTTGTAGATTGTTGTTTCTCTATCCGTGGTGGATATGTGGTTTGGTCTACTCCTTGTCATAGGAATCTATCAGATGAAATTGTGGAACTGACCAGATTATTAGACTTTTTAAAGAAAATCGTTCCCTTGTCTCATGAAGATTCGATGATATGGATGGCGGATCGATCATGCAATTTTTATGGTCACTTGCTATATAGATTGATTTTTTTAAGTTGTCTCTCATCTTTAGGCCTTCCTATCTGCTCCATCATTGGTACTATGGAGCCCCACCTAGAGTTGCAGCCTTTGTTTGGTTAGTAAGAAGAAAGAGAGTGATAACCATTAACAACTTGCAAAAGAGATCCCTCGTCCTTCCCAACATTTGTTTGATGTGCATGAGGGATGCAGAGTCGATTGATCACATATTCGTTCATTGTCCTTTTGCTCAAAAGGTGTGGGAGCACTTTCTGGTTTTCTTTCATACCGCTTCAGTGATGCCAAAGTCAGTTGAGGACCTCGTATGAAGCTGGCATGGAGATGGGCTAAGCAAATCCGGTAAAGCAATTTGGAGGCTTCTTATAATGGAAATTTTATGATTTACTTGGGGGGGACCGGAATAGTCATTGCTTTCGGAAGAAGGGATGGTCCATCGAAGAAGTTATTAGCAAAGTTAAGCGTGTTGTTCTCTAGAAGGGGCATCCTTTATGAATGCAGCAAAGTCTGCTAATCTCCCTTCTTTTTTTGAGTTGTAGAGTCGGGTTGTATTCTATTCTCACCTTCTGGTGGGCATTTTAGGGGTTGTTTGGCAGCATATATTCAGTGGTAATTGGTGTGAATCATTGTAAAAGCAACAAGGTGGCATGTTTGGTAGGCACAAAACAGTGATAAATGGATTCCATTTACCGCCAATTTGCCTATATTGAAATCACTCCCTCAAGGTGTGAATTCAATCCCAATTACTACGGATTTGTCTAATGGTCAAAAATCCAACCGTTGGAAGGAGGGTGTTAACAAGTACAGCTACAAACGATCGCCATTAGGCAATGAACCGGGTGGGTTGGGTGGGGCCCACCATGATGTTTATGTGAAATCCACCCCAACCACTAGGTCTGTCACCCCATTTTAGGCCCATGGCCCAAAAAACAGCCCATCGAGTGATTCAAGTGGGCCATACCAAGGGAAACAATTGGCATAGGGATGCCCACCATTTATTTTCTTTTTTCAAGGCTCACCATGATGATTATATGAAATCCACTCCAACTGTTAGATGCCACACTAAAATTTAGACCTCGGGAGCAAAAATCAGGCCCATTCATAATTCGGGTGGGCCACACGAAGGGAAATAGCTTGGAGGATGAGCGTCGCCTCATAATACTGTTTCCAATTGTGCGTTCCACTTGAAACACAAATGGGGTTGAATTTTGGGCACTGGGCCTAACATGGTTGACATACTTGAAGGTCAAGGTGGATTTCACATAAATCAGACAGTGGGCACATGTGAAAATTTTGAGCTTTGCATGTGGTTGACATCCTACCTTTTTACATCAGCTTCTGCATGAAAACCACGTTGTTTCACATTCAAGAATCAATGGGCCCCACCATGATGTTTATGTGAAATCCACCACGACCACCAGGTCCTCCAAGCCCATGGCCCAAAAATCAGCTCATTCTGTAATTCAAGTGGGCCACAACAAGGGAAACAATTGGCAAAGGGACACCCACCCCTGATTTTTACATGGCCCTATGTGATGTTTGCATCAAATCGAATCCGACCATTAGATGGGTCATCCTAAGTTAGGTCTAGGGCCAAAAAATCAGGCTGACCTGTGATTCCGATGGGCCACACCAAAAGGTAATAGTTGGGAGAGACATCCACCCTTGATTTTTTTTCAAGGCCCACATGATTATAAGAAATTTCACTCCAACCATTAGATGCCAAACTAAAATTTATGTCCAAGGACAAAGATCAGGCTAGCTGTAATTTAGGTGGGCCACACGAAGGGAAACAATTTTGAGGATGGCCTAGTACACTTTTCTAATCATGTGGTCCACCGAAATCATGGATGTGGCTGAATTTTGGGCCCAGGGACATAGATGGGGTGATGCACCTAGCAGTCAAGGTGGATTTCATATAAACATCACGGTAAGCCTGTGTAAGAAGTCATAGGGCCTCTTTGGATAACTCCGTAAGTAGCTTCTTCTTTTTTTTTTTTTTACTTCTGACCAGTGTTCGAGTTGTCGGTATCGCTACAAGTTTCGCTGGCTGGAGATAACGATATAATATCGTTATCGCCGATAATATCGCCGATAACCGGAAATGCAGGGAAAAGGGGGGAAATATGGGAAAAATGGTGGAATTTTTCAGTGAAACTTCAGGACATGTCTAAATACACATATTTACATATTCAGGATTGAAAATTTTGCAAAAGGAATGCTTTAAATTAGAAGTTTTCATTTAATGGGGGGCCAAAAAAGTATGCGTTGTCATAAGAAATCACTCAAATAGTAACCAAAATTAGTTTATATAATACAAATGCAAGCTTACAACAATTAAGACATGCAAAAGTAAATGAATTTTAAAAAAATACACATTTCTGCCCATGTTTCATCCCCACATAGAGTGACGAGGTGGCTCGTAATCATTGTCTGGATCCCGTGGCAGTTGAGTAGTACTGCTGCTCAACATATTGGCAGTACTGTTCCCAGGTCATCCTCTGCTCGTACCAATTGAGGAACTCTCTTATGTACCTCTGATAGTCATCCTCCCCAAACTGTACGAGTACGCCCAGACGTGGGAATTGCGTGACATACATCGATGGCATTTCCTGAGTAGGGTACTGAGGGAACAGATCAAGTCCAACACCAACTCCTTGATAGTATTGCTGCCAGTCATACGGGTACCCCAAATATCCTCCTGTCAAAGGGTCATGACTCGAAGAACTATCTTCCGGCTGCCTATACTCATGGGTAGAAGAGCGTGACTGAATGTCAGAGCTGTCATGGCCATACCCGTGATATCTCCCATGAGCATAAGGTGGGACAGAGGTGGAGCTTCCCTGATCTGAACTTATGTCCATAGATGACAAGCTGCGTGTGAGAGCATCAGCCGCGGCGCGTCCGGCTTTCTTCTTCGAACGACGCTCGAACATATATCTAGGCTCTGATGCTCTCACCCTGGATGGTGGACGAGATCCATGATCCTCGTCCTGAGTGGCATGGTCAAAGCTCTGCTCCTCAGTGAACTGACCAACGGATCGTTGGCTCTGAGCCGTCCTATACCCCCCACCACTGCCACCCCACCCCCACTAGTACCACCTATACTAGTGTCGGTGCCTCCGTCCCCTCCCTCATCACCGTCGTCATCGTCGTCGTCCCCAAGAGTAGTGTCAAGTGGGGGTTGAGTCTCATCATCATCATCATTCACTATGACTTGATGATGAGGAGGGGGCCGTGAAGATGCTTCCTCACCCTCTTTGGAACGTGCTGAACGCCTCACCAAAGGATCAAAGGAGTCTGTATCTGCCTTCTGTTCCTCTACTACCTGATCGACATCGATACCCAGAGCCGCTGCTCCCTCGGCTACCTGTGGAGCAGGGCCTCCCTCCGCATCATCTAAATCAGCTGATTTGACCCACTCATAAAGTGGGTCCTCATCATCATCACCTATCTGTGCCATGTTACCTATGGACAACAGGTCTAACGGGTCTTGATTTTCCTCCATGTCTCGGTCTACCCGCAACTGCCTCTCTCTTAACTTCATATTGTAATGGCAGTAAACGAGCTTTTGCAGCTTCTCATATGCTAGTCTGTTCCTCTTACTGGTGTGTATGAGTGACCATGTGCTCCAATTCCTCTCACACGGTGAGGAGGATACAGTCTGTGCGAGAACACGGACTGCCAATAACTGCAATGCTGGCGTGTCGACTCCGTACATCGCCCACCACTCACCTATATATCCATGAGGAGCTTGTTTTAGTTTGAAGTTAAACGAAAAATGCAATTACTTAATTATGTTAACATACTCACACGGCATCATCGTTTCAGTCGATGCTTTTGCTAGTGCGGATGAGAACGTACCCCTCGCATCCCTAAACCGCAACAACTGTAATTACGGATTCACAGGTCATTATTTTTAATCACCCATATTTCTAGAGGCTATAAGGAAGAAATTTTTTTGCATTACCTGGTTACCGAAATCTGCTTGCGCTGTTGATTCTGGGAACAATCGTTCGAACGCCTCGTGGACAGCCATCGTCAAATCTTGATTCTCATGGAGCCGACGTTTATAATGAAATTTGGGATTCAAGTAGTATGCTGAAACTCAAATATTAGTTACTCAGTTGTATTAACATGCAAATAGAAGTGATGCTTAAAATACTCAGTTGTCTTAACAAACTTACCAGCTTGGTGGAGTGGATGCTCGAGAGTCCCAGTCCATCGACGATCGATGATATCGATCACCCACTGATACGAAGTGGGGATTGCAGTCATTATCCCGTCTCATAATTCTCATAAGCTCATACATTGACCCCATCGAAGGCCACATCTCATTATCTACGGCTCGTAGGACCTTGTACATCGGATGTAGGAAGGAAACAACGTTGTGAACTTTATCCCAGAAGGCATCGAAAAGCACTATATTTGAACAGGTCTTTGCACCCTCAGTCTTCCTCTGATTCCACTCCATGTATTTCTCGGATCTAAACAAATTTCTGAGACCCACGCGGTGCCTGTATAAGCTGTCAAGTGCAATGAAGTTCGTGGCGAATCGTGTCGCTCCTGGTCTAACGATGTCCCCTCCACAACACTCACGCATTGCAGCCAACAACCATGAGTGATTGTATATAAAGTTTGTCACTTTCCTCGCATCTTGGATGGTTTTCCTGACAGAATCCCTCTGGCCAATCTCCTCCAGCATTAAATCAATGCAATGTGCCGCACATGGGGTCCAATAGAGATTGAACTTCCGCATCAATCTCTTCCCCGCCTTAACGAACGCACTGCCATTGTCCGTCACAACTTGGACAACATTCTGGGACCCAACATTTTTAATCACTCCTTTCAGGAGAGCATATATGTATTCGTGATCTTTTATTCTAGCTGATGCATCAATGGATTTGAGGAAAACTGGTTGTCCTCTACAGTACACCATGAAATTGATAATGGACAATTTCGTGGGTCCTGTCCACCCATCACACATGATTGTTACCCCATACTGCTTCCAGTTCGGCTTGAGTCCACTTACCCAAGCCTGCATCTCCTCGTACTCTCGATCAAGGTAGACGCCAAGAATCTCCTGTGGCGTGGGAGGCTTCACGCCGGGCCCGGCACGCTGCACCTCCTCAATCATATTTTTGAAGTGAGGACTGGCTGCTGCATTTGCTGGTACATGGCTCGAGATGAACCACTTAGATATAGCGCCACCCACTTTCTCCCTGAGCCCCTTGCTCCATATGTTTTTTAATCTTTTTTGATCAACGCCTGCGATGGGTGCATTTGGGACACGAGCGCTTTGCGTGCGTTGTAGGCCATGCCCACTGCCTCCCTCAAATCGTCTGCTGCTCCCACCAGCCTCATGTCGGGACGTCCCAAACGACGGCCTACTCTCATCAATCCGTCTTCTTTGCTCCCCCTCCCACTCTGAAGCCCGAGACTCACGAATCACTTGTCTAAAATCACTCCTTTCTCGAGCCGTAACACAGTCATCGGGGTACACGATCCCCTCATCGTCGTCATCATTGTACTCGTCGATAGCACCTAGGCCCCGTCCAGTGCCTCGTAGCTCCTCCCTCATATCCCTCTCCCAATCCTTTTGTTGCAACTTGCGTGACTTCGCTTCAGTCAACACTCTTCTCATCTCCTCTCTCACTGGCCTTGTTACACTTGGACAGTCTTTCACATTCTTGTATCCCCCTGCCAAATGTTCCTTTAGCCTAGATACTCCCCCACTCCGTATCACTTGACCACAATAGTTACAAATGGCCCCATATTTATTCCCCTCCACTGGCCGTCCATGTTTCCACCCAATGTCCCTTGCTCCTCCTTTTCCCGATCCAGACGACATTTTGCTCCCTAGTAGTATACAAATTTATGTGGCCTATTGTGATTTATACATACAACATGATGAGTACTGGAAAAAAAATGAAACAGATATAGTCTCAGGTGGACCATGCAAAAGGAAACTGTTGTGATTGTATAGTCCACCATTAAACACTTATTAGGACCCACCATAATGTGTCCATAATGTTTATTTTCCATTCAACCCATTGAAAAGGTTGCATAAATCTAGATGAAGTAAAAAAACAAATATCAGCTTTATATAAAACTTTTGTGGCACATAATAAAGTTCAAGTGGACCCCACCATAGAAAATAGGGACTGTGATTGGATATCCACCATTAAAATCCTCCTAAGGATGGCTGTACTGTTTACTTGACATCCAATCTGATGATTAAGTCATACAGATCCAGATGAAGGGAAGAAACAAAGATAAGCTTGATCCAAAACTTTTAAGGCCCTCAAAAAGTTTTTAATGGTTGAATTTATTCAACACTGTTTCCAATAATGTGGTCCACTTGAGACTATTATATATCTAAGTTTTGGTCTCATTTTATCAAATGATGTAGGTAAATAGTTGGACGGCATAGATGAAACACATTCATCATGGTGGGGCTGGTGGTAGAGGGTATAGCCAATTTTCTTTTGGCTACACTTTTTGGCTACAGCTTTTATCTGTAGCCAATGCACCTGAAATCAAATTGCTTACTGAGTAAGCTCTTATTGTACTGAGTAAGCTCAGTTGGGTCCACTGTGAATTTATGTGGTTTATCTACACCTTTCATACGTTTTTCCATCTCATTTTAGGCGTTGAGCCCAAAATTGAAGCTTATATAAATCTCAAGTGGACCATACCACATGAAATAGTGGAAATAATGATTTCCACCGTTGAAACCTTTCTATGCCCCACAGTGATGTTTATTTTTCATCCAAACTGTTCATAAGATCAAGCAAACATGGATGAAAGGAAAAAACAAATATAATCTTGTTCCAAAACTTATGTGGCCCCTAAGAATTTTTCAATGGCATAACTTCAATTCACACGGTTTCCTATGATGTGGTCCATTTTAACTTTGTATATCCTTCAATTTTAATATAAGGCCCTAAAATTATTTTGTAAAATGGATGGACAGACTGGATAAAATACATAAATCATGGTGGACCCCACAGAGTTTACTCAGCTTAGCGTGCCATCACGCCCATTCAACGGTGGCACGCCCCCAACGGAATCGGATTGCGTATTGAGTAACTCAGTAGGCTCTTATGTACTGAGTAAACTCAGTTGGGCCCACCATGAATATCAGTGGTTTATCCACACCGTCCATGTGTTTTTTCAGCTCATTTAAGAGGTTGAGCCCAAAGTTGAAGCATATCCAACTCTCAAGTAGATCATACCACAGGAAACAGTGGGAATAATGATTTCCACCGTTGAAACCTTCCTAGGCCCTACAGTGATGTCTATTTGTCATCCAAGCTGTTAATAATATCACAAAAACATGGATGAAGGGAAAAAAATAAATATAAGCTTAATAAAAAATTCTGTCACACTAAAGAATTTTGCAACGGTATAAGTTCAATTCATACTATTTCATATGGTGTGGAGCATTTGAGCGTTGGATATCCTTCAATTTTGGACCCATACCATAAAATTATCTAATAAAATAGATGGACGGAGTGGAAAAAATACATAGATCATGGTGGACCCCACAGAGTTTACTCAGTACGCTTAGCGTACTAAGTTCCTCAGTACGCAATCTCAACAGCAGCGCAGGACAATTTCCTTCCTGCGCTGCAAGCTTAGGTGGGGCACACTGTGATATTTGTGAAAAATCCTCTCCGTCCATTCGTTTTGTGAGTTCATTTTAGGAAATGATACAAAAAATGAACCGTATCTAAAGCTCCAGTTAGCCTGAAATGTGATAATTCAACGTCCACAGTTGAAATATTCGTGGGGCCACAGAAGTTTTGATTCATCTAATATTTTTATTTTGGGTTAATCTCAACAGTAATGACATTATTAACGGTACGGATGGCATCTAAACATCACTGTTGAACCCCAGTAAGGTTTCAACATTATTAATTTTGGTAGCCACGTTACGGCTCTTTTTGAGCGTTGGAAACGGATTGGCTACTCCCCTGCCATGCTCTGTGGGCCCCACCATGAGGTATGTGTTTCATCCATGCCGTCCATATATTTTTATACATAATTTTATTATATGAAAAAAAAAAAACAGGTATATCCCAATATCAATTGGACCACATTACAAGAAATAGTGTTGAATGAACTTTGACCATTCAAAACTTGTTGAGGGCCATGAAGGTTTTAGAACAACCTGATCTTTGTTTTTTCCCTTAATCTGGGTCTCTATGACCTAATTAACAGATTGGATGTCAAATAAACAGTACCGTGGGCCTTAGGAGGATTTAAGTGATGGATATCCAATTATTATTATTTTCCTGTGGTGTGGTCCACCTGATATTTTTATCCATATCGTTTTTGGGATAAAGCCCTACAACGATTTGAAAAAATGGATGAACGGAGTGGATAATACATATACATTATGGTGGGGCCCACATACATCATGGCTGGACCACACGGACCGTTGCCAAATTCTTGGGGCCACGGAAGTATTGGATATACCGTTGAAAAGCTCCTGGGGGCCACAGAAGTTTTAGATCAAGCTGATATTTGTGGTTTCCCTTCATCCATGTCCGTGTGATCTTATGATAAGTTTGGATGACAAATAAACATCACTGGGGCCTTAGAAAGGTTTCAACGGTGGAAATCAATAATTCCACTGTTTCTGCGTGTGGTCTACTTGAGATTTTTTATACTTCAATTTTGAGCTCAACCCTTGAAATGATCTCAGAAAACGGATGGACGGCGTGGATAAACCACGTGAATTCACAGTGGGCCCAACAGAGTTTACTCAGTACGATAAGAGCGTACTGAGTAACTCAGTACGCAATACGATTCCTTTCTTCTTCGTCTTCGCGCGATAGGAGCATCCTCCTCACAGCTCAGTCCTCGCTGCGAGAGGGATTTTCGCGCGAGAGGGATTTTCGGGCGGCGAAATCCGATTTCCCGGTGCGGCGCGAGAGCGATTTTCGCTCGGTGGGAGATCCGATTTCAGGGATTTTCGCGAAGAAAAAAGACGGGAGATGCGAGAAAAGAGGGGTTTTGCGTACACATACCCGCTCTGTCGATCGAGACCTCTTCCAGCTCCGATTCCGACTGCCGATTAGCCAGGTACGTCTGAAATTTTTTTCCCCGATATCCCCGATATTTATCAAAGAAAAGAGGGGTAGGTAGCTACAGTTTTCTCGTGGGGTTGGTGGCTACAGTCGAGATTCCGAAAATATCGGACGGACGCCGATATTTTCGGAATCTCCGATATTTTCGCCGATTTTCGCCGATTTTCGCCCATCTAAAAAATCGCCGATATTTTCGCCGATTTTTCGCCGATAATTGGCAGAGAAACGAATTTAGGAGGTTTCGGTGTCGCGGAGCTGGCGACACCGATATTATCGTCGATATTATCGACAATTCGCCGATAACTCAAACACTGCTTCTGACAACAAATAAGTAACTTTTTTAATAAAAGTTAGTTTGGTAACCACCTTTGTAGAACTAGCTTACTAGCTCAAACTTATTACCATAGATTTTAAAAAATTGCTTTTTAACTCCCTCTCGTCTTTCTCTTTCTGATATCTACACATGATGGTCATGGACAATCATTTCAAAGGTAGCCCTGCATGATGGACAGTCCACATCAAAGGTGGGGCTAACACAATGGACGGTCCATATCAAAGGTGGGCCCCACATGATGGACTCACATCAAGGTGGGCCCACAAAATGGACAATACACATCTAAGGTCAACCCCTAATGATGATTGGCCCACATCCAAGGCGGACTCCATATGATAGACGACCCACTTCGAAGGTGGGCCCACACGATGGATAGCCCACGTCAAAGGTGGGCTCCACATGATGGGCAATGGACACTGAAGGTGGGCCCCACATGATGGATGATCGACATCAAGGTGGGCCCCACATAATGGATGGTCAACATCAAAGGTCAACCCCTGATGATGAATGGCCCACATCTAAGGTAGGCCCCTGCATGGACATCCCACTTCGAAGGTGGAGTCCACACGATGGTTGGTGGACATTGAAGGTGGGCCCACATGATGGACAATTAACATTAATGGTGGGCCCCAGGTGATGGATGACCCAGTTCGAAGGTGGAGTCCACACGATGGATGGTCCAAATTAGTGGGCTCCACATGATGGATGGCGGACATTGAAGGTGGGCCCACATGATGGACAATTAACGTTAATGGTGGGCCCCCCGTAATGGATGACCCACATCAAGGTAGGCCCCGCATAATGGACGATCCACATTAAAGGTCAGCCCCTTGTGAATGGCTTACATCTAAGGCGGGGCCCGCATGATGGAAGCCCACTTCGAAGTTGGGCCTTGCATGATGGAGAGTCCACATTAAAGGTGGGCCCCGCATGATGGACATCCACATCGAAGGTGGGCTTTACAAGGTGGATGGTCCATATTAAAGGTAAGCCCCACACGATGGACAATTCACATTGAAGACAGGGCCAAGGTGGGCCTGACATAATGAACAGTCCACATCAAAGGTTGGCCACACATGATAGACTGTGGATACTAAAGTTGGACCCCACATAAATAAGTAAAAACTGGAAGAGACTTTAACGGAAGATATTTTACAAACTTTGGAAGAGAAGAAAGAGAGAAGAAAGAGAGACTGAGAGGAGAGAGAGACTAATGGAAGAGATATAAAAATTATTTAGGTGATGTTGGAAATTAAACAAACTTTTCTACTTTTTGACTAACAAGTATACTATTTACCAAACATATTTATCTATTGGATGAGGAGAAACCAAGATAAGCAACTTGAGGCACAAGTAGCTTAAGCAAAACGACTAACTATCGAAACGGGCCCGTAGAATCTCATAGGACTCCTGCTTCTAATTCACTCCATCTGCCAAACACCATTTTTGGATTACACCTGATTCTATCTTATACAATACCAAGCATAACTGAGGATTCCAATTCACATGAATCCCATGGTAATTGTGATTTGGATTCCAATTTATATCAAATACAAGCTGCCAAATGACCCCTTAAATAAAATTCGGTTATCTCTCAAAAACATTATAAATAAATAAATAAATAAATAAAAAGCAATCAGCAAACTCATGTGCAATGCTTTTCTTTCATTAGTTCCTCTAGACGTCCATCCATTAGACGGATTCAATGAAATCCCTTTACAATAAAGAGGCAAGATTCTGCTTTTAAACATCCATGTCACTCCAGAAATTATTTCTTAAGATAGCACTACCGTCAATATTCATTGAAAATCATATACTTGTTGAAAATTTTAGTGGAACAGATTCATGCTCCACATTAACATTGGCGCCATGCGAAAGGCATGGAGCAAGTCTGACTCAATAGGAATTACATACCAGAGAGCAGATAGCATGTTATCATCGCCACCTCAATATCAAAATAAATTATGATGCACAGTAAAGAACATAGAAAATTAAGCAAGAATAATTATTTTATATTGCAGGATGTCAATGACGGGGGAACCAAAGCAGGCATCAAGACAAGCACAAATTTAGGGGTGAAATCATCCCTTAAAAGTATTACCAATAATCTCTTGAAAGTTGCCATAGTCTTGTGAACAAATTCCATTGGTATAAGGCCAGAACTGATGGCATCATTAGCTGGGCAGGAAAACAAAGCATGACCAAGTTAGCTGATGCCTTCCATAGCTGAAAAATAATGTATCAAGTAAGCTAAAAAAGAACACCGTTAAAGCACAGATTACAAGAAATGAAAATAAAATACATTCAGGAAAATGAACATGGTGCATCTTTTCCTTAAGAATGTAAGCTGCAATGGAACCCCTGCAATGACCTAGTAAGGCTGAGAAATATTCTGTATGTAACAGGATAGAAGGATTCTGAATGTGTAAATGACAGAGCACCAAACCATGGTATATCAGAATGTTATTGGAAGAAAACCACATAATCAGAGACACAAGGCGGTGTTTGGGTGCACCATTCTGTCAAATAGTATTTGAGTTCCAATAGCATTTGACAACTTTGCAGTTGAAAGCAATGCATTTGGTTTGTTTCACTAGCATCTCACAAAATTGCAAGTTGGCTTCATGACTGTTTGGGAAAGTCACCTCAAAATACCATTTAGTTCATAAAACGTTTTCTAGACTTCAATAAAATAAAATAAAAAATATTGCCTGTAGAAAAAAGATTGTGTGCTCTCAGTGTGCACTCAGAATCGGTGCGAACATATCTCCCACCATCCAAGAGTATTGGTGGCGATAAAGAAAATGTTCCAAACTTTTCAGAGTAACCAATAAACAAGGTAGTTATACCTTCATACACAACTAAACCCACTCCTGTTTCTCCTCACTTCATGTACAACTACTATTTATTGCGATAGTCATGTTTCTGCATTGAGGCACTTGTATGAACTAATAAAGGGACACTAGCATTTAAAGCATTACAAACCACATAATAATATGCTAGGATTAGCATATAGAAGCAGAAAAGGATACCATAAAAAGATAGCCGGATTTTCTAACTAGAAACTAGCCAAGAAAGGAAACCTGAATTCGTATCAATTAGCTTCTGCATTCCACAAGCTGAAGAATCAACACTTCCATCTAAATCGCAACTTTCCCTCAATTGAGTCCTGGAAATATCATCAGATGCCAAGGGAACCACAACAGCAGCAATATTGTCCATGCTGCCTCTCTCAAAAGCAGTATTTACAATGCAATCAGCCAACAATTTTGTGTTGGTACAAAAGGGTTCTGATTTTTCACTGTCTTGAATGTGTACATCCCATATTAGATCACAGATATCCTGCACGGTCATTTTCTCAAAGACCCCATCAGTTGCAGCCACCAGATAGCTATCATTGCTAGTTAGAGGTTGCCAATCCGTCACCTCCGGTACAGATATAACACCATAACTGCCAATAACAATGATAACAACAACAACAACAACAAAAAAAAAAAAAAAAAAAAAAAAAAAACGAGTGAGAATAATATGAAACTGGCTGGCTAGTTTCATGAAACCCAAAAACTTAAAACTCTACAGGAATTCAAAATCAGAAATCTAAAGATGCTACTAAAAGTAAAAACTGATACTGATACAACAACAGCAACCCAATAACTAGCATTCATGTGAAGGGGTTACGTGTGAGGTATTAATGGGAATATTGTTGGCAGGTTACTGGAAAGACATTTTCAATTTTTCACCAATCAATCCTAACCAGCGAGAACTTCAGTAAATACTTTAGTATATGGCCTCCCCAATATGGCATTCTTCCATGTTTCAATTAAAATGTAAGGCTCACATCAGTATCAAATTTAAGAACATTCTGTGGGCTATAACTAGGTCATTTGTATGTAATGGGACAGCAGTTTTCAATTGGGAAGTTTTCTGACCACTACTTTCTAGCATAGCCTGTCGAAATTTTTCTTCTTTGGAAGTGTAGAATTGCATGGTCTAGAACAAGGAGGAGAGTTTTGGAAGAGAGGTGTTAGGAGAGATTAACCCTCTCACATCTAATATCGCTTTATAATGAAACCCTAAGTGTAAAGATAAGTGTCCTGACGGACTACCAAAGGAAAAGTACACACATTATACCCACTACTCTATTACATACAAGTATGTACGTATACACACACACAATCTCCTACACTCCCCTCAAGTTGAAGCATAGATGTCAAACATGCCCAGCTTGCACAAAATCATCTGAACTTTAGAAGAACATATGGCCTTGGTGCGAATAATAATTGATTCGACTTTCTCAAGGAGGCAGTCATAGAGGAACTGGTCGTCGGTGTTGCCCAATCACGCCAAGCCATTCGAGGTGCAGACTGATACGTCCGACTTTGCTATCGGTGGGGTACTCATGCAAGAGGGGCACCCCATAGCATCACGAGAGCCGTAAGCTAAATGACACCAAGCTCTATGTCCCAGGACCAAAAATATAAATAATGAAACATGAGTAAAGCCTGTAGTGACATAGTAGTCCTAATAAATGGGATTACTTATTATCATAATGAACAAATGTTCAACTTTATACCTATAACTCATTATGCGGGCACTCTTTGGACTTTTCAAACTTAGTGAACTGAAACATCTAAGTAGCTAAAGGAAGGGAAATCCAATGGATCCCGCCTAAGCAAGTAGTTGATAGCCGATTGAGAGCAATCCAGTAGCAGTAAAAGCATAACCTGCGTGAACCAATCCCCACCAGCCTAGCCAATCCCAAAAGTGTTGGATAGTCGAGTGGGCCTGATGATGATATGACATTTTTGATTGAACACCTCGATAGGTGAGCAGTGGCATCGCATAGTGAACAAAGCCTCCTCATACTAAATTATTGCCATTCTTATAATAATAAAGAAGCGAGACCATAGATTTGATTATTTTCCTTGCACCGGCTCTGACTAGTTAATCAGAGACCGATGCTATTGTCAGGAGTCTGTGGACAAGAACGTTGGGGCTCAATACCTCGAGATGATAGAAAATCCTGAAAGGAAGAGGAGATATAATCTCCCCCTGAATCCGAACGCAAGACTTTAACCTTAGTAGCACATCGGGTCTCAACCATAGCACAAAATGATTGAATTCTGCTGAGGATAAGACTAGAAATTCATATCACCGTAGGCGGGAAAGCTTCCCAAATGTACCCGTCGGCTGAGACTCAAGAAGCTCGAGTTATAGTTTCAGAATCTAAGGGGTCCTTCTGAAGGAGGAAGGGTTATCACCCACCTAAAATGGCAAGGAGGTACGATTTGACGTTCTCAGTTCCACCTCAGTCCTCTCGCATTAGCTATCTCATTGACCGCACATTCGGATTACATAGTAGTTGGGAAGAAAAATTCCCACGTACAAAGTGACAATTTCAATATGTTTTTTTTTACATGAAAAGTGGATTAGATGCAATATGAATTGCTACTTGATTGTCACAATGCAACAAAACTGGAGTGCTAAATTTGATTCCCATCTCCTGAAGATGGGATCTAAGTGATGCAGATGCATCTCCACACTAATGTAGGATGGCTCACGCGGTGGGGCCTATGAGATGCAGGATGGCCACGAGGTGGGTCTCACAGTGGGACCCGTGAGATGCAGGGTAGCCCACGAGGACATCTCGATTGGGTTGCCTGGAAGGGCTAGGCTAAAGGGATATTATGGTGTTTCCCCAACAGCTCTGGAGCTTTTAGTGCATTGGCCAGTACTCCCTTACCATCAAGTGGTATTTCGAGCAAGAGCCCAGTGTTCGAGTCTCCTCACCAGTGTGGGTGGATGATGCAAGAGCATCTTGGTGCGAACTCCAAGGATGTTTTGCATATCCACACTGGGGTGGGATGGCCCATAGGGCAAGGCCGGTGTGATGCGGGATTGGCCACAGAATGGTGGACCCCACTGTGGAACCGTGCAGACTCGAAGACCCATGTGATGCAGGGGTTGCCCACGAGGAGATCTCACCTGGCTTTGCCTGGAAGGGCCCAAGATAAAGGGGATAAATCAGAGCTTCCCCAACAGTTCTGGAGCTTTTGGTGCATTGGTTGATACTCCCTCCATCACTAAGCCACATGATTTCATGTGTGCCCTGTGCCACAACGATATTCTGCCTCCAAAGATGAGCGAGCGACAATGCTTTGCTTCATGCTTTTCATAGAGATGACATTACCTCCCACAAACATAGAATAGTCAGTCATTGACTTTATATCATTAGAAGACACATAGGAGACCTTGCACAAAGTAGCCTTCATATAATGAAGGATTTTGTAAACTACTTTAAGATGGTGAGAACAAGAAGACTGCATAAGCTTCCTTATAGCTATAGTTGCACAAAGCATGAAGCGAAGCGGCAATAGATTTGGGTGCAGGAGAGGGGAGGCACCATTTTTAAAATGTTAGCAAGTATAAAACAGCTAAGAAGCGAGAGCAAGAGCGAAAGTGCAAAGCATGAACCAAAGTGGGAGCGGCAACTTAATAGAAGGATCATGCAACTGAGCTTATATCACTCATAGTAATGTTCAATCGAAGCTATCGTCAAATAAATCAACTTTCCCACAAACGCCAATACATGTGAAGATCTTTGAGCGCATCCAATGCCTTGTTATGAAGACAATGATTTTACTTCCATAGGGGTCTCCGCAGGTCGTGCACCGAACATCCCGATTTCATGAAGAAGATCCAAGGAATATTTCCATTTAGAGATGAAAACTCCTTTCTTAGACCAAGCCGGCTCAATATCAAGAAAATATTTCAGTAGACCCAAGTCTATAGTATTGAAAGTGTCAGCATATAAAGTTGTCCTCAATGACAGACTTGAATCATACAGCTAGAAAGCTGGGAAATCAAATAGAAAAGGAGTCGCCACCAATTCCTTTCAAACAAAATTGTTTGTGGTAAATTGGAACCAAAATACAGAAAATATACTCTAATTTATCTATATAAAAAAATTTAGATTCTAGGTAGAGCCTTAGTTGCAGAGAAGGAAGCATGATTAAGGTTTTGCGGAGAAGGAAGCATGATTAAGGTTTTATATATGTTATCCTTGTATGTTTCACACCCCTTTGGGAACAAAAACATGTATCGATGTTGTTGATAATATTGCAGATACTAGGGAATGTATCGTTATCCAAGGGAAACATTGGAAAACATTAGGAAAATGGAAGAATTTTTCAATGATACTCCAGGAGATATTAAAGACACATATTTACCACTTAGGACTCAAAACATGAAAGAAAACAACTATACATAATAGATTTCCATTGTATAGGGGACCGACCAAACTATGCATTATCAGACAAAATTATTTAATTAATAAGTGTCAACTTCTAAGAAATAACGTGATAATTCAGCACATATAATGCACTAATTTAAAACACCCCTAAGCAGATCATCATCATCATGATCATCATCTAAGCCCTATCACAATTAATTGGGGTTGGGTACATAAATCTTGTTCCAGCTTTCCACTCTATCAAGGGCCATAACTTTGGTTAGACAATAGGTCATCAAGTTTTTTCTAACTACCTCCACTTAGGACTCAAAACACTACAAAAAAGAACTATATAAATACATAATATGTTTCCATTCAGGGGACCAAACTATGCACCATCGAACAAAATTATTTAATCAATAAATGTGCCAATTTTTAAGAAATAATGTAATAATTCAGAACATATAAATGCATTAATTTAAAACAACCCTCCGTAGATTGTCATCATCATCACTGATTGCTGCAGTATCAATCAGTGCTTACTGTATCGATATCGCGTTACATATCGCACCCTTGGGATATATCATTTGTATCAGGGAATTTATTGCACTTTTTGGAAAACATAGGAAAACATTGGGAAATTGGTAGAATTTTTTTAGTGAAACTTCAGGTATTGTTAGAAAGGGCATTAATAAACAATTTTACATCATAACATCACAAAAAACAAGTGCACTATTTGGGAGAAATTGTGGAATTTTCAATTTTTCCCCAATTTCCTCCAAATTAAACCACCTAAACTCAAATCTCGAAATTGAATGTTCAAATCATTGATTTCGCATACAAAACATGATGAATCAAGCATTTCTAACCTTTTAGTACTGATTTGATATGATTTAAACAAAACAAAATGGATCAAAATGCAAAAATACTCGCCGAATTGAAACCAGCCCCAAATTCGCTTTGATCTTGATTCCAGCTTGAAATCTTTGTTTTTCTCCCAAAAGATTCAAGAGGATAGATCGAAATCCATCCTAGAGGTGTTTAGAAGAGGGAAGAAATCAGGAAAAAGACAAGAAATGGAGGATTTTTTGCATTTTCTCTCAACACAATCGTGGTTCCTTGACGGTATCAACGATATCTGTCAATAGAGACATATATCATCAATACATAGGAAAAAAATCAAAAGGGACTGTAACGATATCTTGCAATATATTGCGACATCTGCAATATCGCACAACATCGCCCGATACATTGTGATACATTAAGCGATACCGGGGATTTTTATACTCCATGGGGATTTTGTATCCCTGAGCTGCGATACCAATAATATCAACTGAGATGATCAATATGGTAAACACTGGTATCAATAACATTGGCCGATACTATCAATATCGCAGCTCACCGATACGAAAATTGCCTTTAGTTGTGATTCTTCCCAATATCGGGTGATATATCACAGATCATTGTGATATTTTTGTATTTATCACAGTTATAAACTTTGAAGTATCAACGATACAGTCGATATGTTTCGTCAATACCTTTTCAGCGTCAGCCCTGTTGAAAATTCTGAAGAAAAAAAAAATACCTAAAATCACTATTTCTCTGAAATTTTTTTATTTCAATTCCTGAGCTGATTTCGACCCCTCTTCAATTGTTTGGAGAGAAGGGGATTTGGGTGTGGAAATTGAGATTTGAGAGCGGGTGGGCCAGAAATGAAATTGATGAGTTCTTCTCAAATTTAAACAGTTTTTCTGCTTTAAATCACTTAGAATCAACATAACAAAGATGATAATCTATGATTTTGCATCTCTTGCATATTCAAAATGGATTCGAATCTCCGAATTTTGGATTTGGGAAATTTTGGGGAAATTGGAAAAAAATCCGCAATTTCCCCCATTTTACCTGTTAACTTGCAATTAGTTGGAAAAGATACATCAGAATGGTTGGAGGTTGATCTACAAATCGACGGAATTTTGGAATTTAGAAAAAAAATAATAATAAGGTTATGTTTTTAATTAAAATTTATCAAAAAAAAAATAATTAAAAATATTTTTTAAAAAATCAACCAATCAGATGTTTTTTAGCCTTAATATTTATGCATTTACAGGTGATGGTTAACATCAATCACTTTTCTTAGAGTAACATGCCACTTTATTAGAAAGAGCCGAAGCGCAAAAAATACAACCCAAAAAAGGGGGGAAAGTACAGTCTTGTAAAGATGAAATAAAAGAAGCCCATTCTATTGCAAGCCTTTTAACTCTAAAGATGATTTCATCAACATTGGTCAATAGAGAGAAGAGATTTTAACACCCCAAACTCCAAAATGTATCCTCTCCCCCGCGCCCCCGCCCCCCCAATCACCGACTTCGGACAACGGAACAAGGACATAAATACAGCAAGAGACTCAACATCACTACTTTAATGAGAGTGATCTGCCCACCGAGAGATATGCAAACCTTTCAACTTAGACAAATTCATGTCAAACCCTTCCACTACTACATCCCACAAATGCTTTGTCGGCTTCCCAATGCAAAGGGGGAGACCAAGTAGGAAGAGGGAAAGGTTACCGCTTTATAACCAAAAATCCATACCATCCCTCCAACCTCTTCCTTAGATGTACCCTAGCATTTCGCTTTTGGCAATGTTGACTTTAATGCATGAGACCTTACTTTGAACATAGAATAATCATCATTGGCTTATCTACCATCCTGCCATCCGCTTCACAAAATAACAGAGTATCATCTGCAAACTAAAGATGCAAAATGCTAGGAGAAAATTGGAGAAAATCCAAAATTTTCACCTATTTAACTTGCAATTAGAGTGTGGAAAAAACGTATTGGAGTGGTTGAAGGCTAATCTATAGATTGACGTAACTTGTTAAAAAAAAAAAATTTTAAAAATTATTTTCAATTAAAATACATCAGAAAACAACTAAAAATATTCTTTAAAAAAAAATAAATTAATTAGCCATTTTTTAGGCCCAATATTTATGTGTTTAGTATATTGAATGTGCTAAAATTCTTTTTGCCTAATGTGTGATTTATAAATTATATAAACTATTTTTAATACAGTTGCATCACTTATGTCGAACAAGGCATAGTTTAGGACCCTATACAAAGGTAACTTATTATGTGTACGTGTTTTTTGTGATCTTTAGTTCTAAGTGTGAAATGATGTCTTCATTAACATCCATGAAGTTTCATTAAAAAACTCAACCAATTTCCCAATGTTTCCAACAAACAACAATATGTTACACAATACAAGCGATATTTCCCATGCGATGCCCGATATGTTTCATGTCCCAAGGGTGTGAGCGTGATACACCATACACGCATCGATATTGATACTGAAAACATTGATCACCATCATCCAAACCTTATCCCAACCAGTGTTCGAATTATCTCCGATATTATCGAAATATCTCTAATATTATCTTTATCTTCAGCTTAGTGATACCGATAACACTGGTAGCGATACCGATAACGCTGGTAGTATCAGAAATTCAAGGTATTAGCAATGTATTGCTAAGTATCGCCAACGTATCAATATCGCTAATGTAATCGCCAATATTTTCAACTACGTAAATTCTAGGTGTCGCTTGTATTACCAATGCATCAATATCGCCAATGTATCACCAATATTTTTCAATATTTTTTAGTATATAAATTCTAGGTAATGCTTGTATCATATCATAATGTACAACGATATTTCAATAATATCGCCAAAGAATTGATATCATCAAAATTTTGTTTATTATTATTATAAAAAAAAAAAAAAAAAAAAAAAAAAAATTGAAATAAAATTTTTTCATGGGCACATGGTTGTATGTAGTGTTCAATTTGTCATTGATAATATTGATAAAATCTTGATATTATCGATATTGCAACATGTGCAATATTGAGACCACAATCTTCCACTTCCTTCCCAATTGTTGATATTTCTTGATGAAATATCATGTTGTCGTTGATATTTTGCAATATCGATGGAAGGTTGGATGGTTAAATAGGTTGGATGGGATGGTTGGACTGATTTCTTACAACAACACATGCTTTTAAGGCCCCATTAAATGAAACTTGTTATGTATGCATTTTTTTTTTTGCAATTTTTTTATTTCTAAATATGCAAATATGTAAATTTTAATATCTCCTGAAATTTCACTGAAAATTCCACTGTTTTTCCCATGGTTCCCTGCATTTCCGGTTATTGGCAATATTATCGGCGATATCGATATCGTTTCCGTATCCCTGGCCAGCGAACTTGTAGCGATACCAATACTTCGAACACTGATCCCAACTAAGAACTACGTCGTCAGTCATCAAGTCTTTTCTTACTACCTCCACTCCACCCACATCCATGTGGGCCTTCCCCTAGCCCTTTTAGAGCTTTCAACTTGTA
This sequence comes from Magnolia officinalis, assembly GCA_021015155.1. Taxonomy (NCBI): domain Eukaryota; kingdom Viridiplantae; phylum Streptophyta; class Magnoliopsida; order Magnoliales; family Magnoliaceae; genus Magnolia; species Magnolia officinalis. The sequence goes on from JAJHSJ010000007.1 coordinate 55,243,043, forward strand.
CCAAATCACTCCCAACCCGCACAATCTTAGTATCCATTGCACCTGACCAAACCATCTAAACCTACTTTACCTCATCTTATTACCTACCTATTGGTGTTACTCCTAAGTTCCCTCAAATGCATTCATTTCTAATTATATCCCCCCGTCTTGCGACCAGTGTTTTAAATATCGACAATATCGGCCGATATATCTTGTATCCCACCTGTGCAATACGAAATGCATTGGTAGTGCCGATATATCCCACATATTCGATCCGGTGAGCATTTTCGATTTTCGATCTGTTTTTTTGCTATAAATCACGTTAACAATGTCAAATGGTTACAATCTATGATTCTTCATGTTTCTATGAAAAATCATGGATTTGGAGCTTTGATTTCAAGATTTGGGGGAGATGGGGCAAGTTGCGGAAAAAAAAAAAAATTTGAAATTCTCTCAACTTCTTCTCGCAAATCAGTTGCAATCTTTGTATCCAAACACAAAATCAAACATGTAACTTGATCTAGTGATTCTTCTTTTTCTTTTGAATGTATTGCTTGTGTTTCCATACATGTCTTCTTACGTTTATAAATTATATGAATAGGCTTTAAAATATACTTACATGAGTTCAATTGGACAGTGCAATATTACGTGCACTTTTTTTTTAATGTCTTGATTTATAAGTGTGTATTAATGTCCTTTTCAACAATCCTTGAAGTTTCCTTGAAAAAATCGACCAATTTCCCAATGTTCCCATGTTTCCTAACAACAGAGAACATTACACGATACAACCGATATATCCCATGCGATAACTGATATATATCCATATCCTAAGGTGCGATACATTACACAATAACGATATTGAAACACATTGCTTGCGACTCCCATCTCAACCTCCTCAACTATCATCTCGTCTCATCCTATGAACATGTTGTTCCTTAACTGCCCAACTTCTGTCCCATAAAGCACGGCTGGGCTTATAGGTATCCAATAAAATTTCCCTTTCAATTTGAGTGGTACACAACGATCACATAAAACTCCAAGGCACATCTCCATTTCTTCCACCCAACTTGAATTCTAAAGAGTGACATCTTTCTCACCTCTCAACTCTAATGAATTATCAACCCAATATCTAAAGTGATCATTTTGGAAACTTCTTGGTCAACAATCTTAAAGAATTCCTCGTTTACACTCCTATTATTACTAAAATTGCACTCCATATATTCTAGTTTAGTACAACTAAGTCTAAATCCTTTAGATTCAAAAGCACCCATCCATAAACCTAGCTATGTTTACACCCTCCTTCATCTTCTCGATCAAACCTATGGCATCTGCAAACAACCTACACCTCTTCTTGCAAAAACTTCGTTAACTCGTCCATAACTAATGCCAAAGGTATGGGCTTAACGCCAACCTTGGTGCAAGCCTACAATAATTGGGAACTAATTTCTCTAGTGGTCCTCATTTTTGCTTATCATACTCTATACCTCCTATACATATCCTTAACTATAGCAATCTATCCTTGTAGGAACCTGTTTATTTCTGCCCGTTGGGCTTGCTCTTTATTTTTTCTTTCTTTTATTTGCTCTCTTTAGTGCCTAGGGCATATTGTAATTCTAGTATCCCCCCCCCCCCCCCCCCCCCCCCCCCCCCCCTCTAGTTTGGTTTGAGAGTTGTCACTATCCTTTATGGCTGCTTCAGATTTTGTGATGGGTTGTTGATTGTTGGGTTGCTACTTTTTAGGTTTTGATCATATTTTCGGAGTGTTTTTTTCTACCAGTTTTTCTCAAAAAACTAGTTGCAACATATGGGTTTGCTAAATATCCAGGCTTGGATTGATTTTCTTCAAGGTTTCTTCTAGTTTTCTCAGAATTGGTTTGCAATCGCTAGGGTTTGCTAAAATTTCCTGTTAGGGCAGAGTTTTTTGGTTCTTTTCTTCGCCCTAATTGTGGTAGACACTGGACAAATTGTTGATTACTGTTAGGTCCTCCAAGGTCGACTTCAAAGCCGAGCAACAAATTCTGCAGCTTTAGATGGCAAGAATTCTCAAACTATTGTTGGGGACACGATACCTTATGCAACTTCACATGTTGTTCCATCAGTTGGTAATGTGGTCCCTCAAAAAGCGAGTATGATGCCGCTCAAAATAAGGTCTCCTCATCTATTTCTTGGGCTCATGTAGGTAGTACTATCACATCTTTTGACACTACCTCCGCATCAAGTCCTTAGGTAATTGATTCGGAGGCTACTGATCATATGGCAGGTACATTTGTTTCTTTTTTTTTCATTTACTCCAAATCTAAATTTAGGTCATGTGAAATTAGCATGTGGTACCCTAATACTTATTAGGAGAAAAGTTATTGTTTCTGTTTCTCCATCATTCTCCTTGTCCTCTATTATTGGTTCCTAATATTGCATCTAATTTGTTATATGTTAGTCCAATTACAAAAGACTAACTTGTAGTGTGACATTTTATCCTGCTCATTGTATCTTTCATGATTTAAAGACGAACGAATTGCTTGGTGGTGGATATGAGAAGGATGAAATACGTTCTTTATTTAAATACTTCAGTGAGATTAGTGATTGTCCAAGTGTCAAGAAGGAAGACCTTTATATTTGGTATTGTCGGTTTAGTCATCCTCTAGTCTAGTCTTATAATATTTGCTACCCACTTACCTCAGTCAGTCGAGTCTAGTGATGTCAAGAACTTGCACTATGAAGCTTATGTTTTAGCCAAACATCATAGGTCTATTTATCCACTTGTGGAAAGAAAGTACAGTACAATTTTTTCTTTAGTTCATTTTGATGTATGGTGTCCAATTCCTATTGCTTCTAATAGATTTAAATATTATCTCGTTTATTAATGATGCTTCTTGTATTACGTGGATTTTATTTAATGAAAGAATAGAGATAAGGTCAACTTCATTTCAAAGTGTTTCTTAGTTGAGTTAAAAACCAATTTAATATGAACAGTGGTACTCTTCACACAGATAACGCAAAGGAATATCTTCCCCATACTATGATATCTGATCTTCAGGAGCACGGTATTAATTGTCAAACCGCTTGTGCTTATACTCCGCAACAAAATGGAATTGTTGAAAGAAAGAATAGACATCTTCTAGAAGTTTCATGTGCTCTTCGATTTCTCATAATGTGCAGATTTTGAAAACAAGGTGGCAGGCCTTTGATTTCTCATAATGTTATTGCTTGGGCCTCTAGAAGAATCTTGCCCTTGCAAGAGCTCAATTTTGAATGAATTAAGGTTAGGTTATCGCTCCTCAAAAATATAATTGAATGAATTAATGTCAAACAGTATTGCAAACTCTTAAAAGCAAGGGGTTCATGAATCTTCTCTCTGCATTGGGGATTCTTGTCCAATGCCTTGATGATTTAGTTTCTTTGTTGCCCTTTCTAAGCCTTGAATAAATTTGTTACCAAAAGATACAAACTACAAGTATAGAAAAGAATCAAATAAATAATGTGAAATGATTGTACGGTCCCTAAACGGTAGTAGGCCCCACACAATCCAGTATCAACTATCAACTATCAAGGCCACATAAGTCATCTTGGATAGTGTAGTCCCATCCCATTGCTAAAGAAAAGCCTTCTTACCTTTTCGTTCATTCAGAGCAACACTTATGACTATCATCACATTCACCTCTTACTTTGAAGCTCGGAAGTTCTAGCATGTTTTCTTGCGTTGCCCTATGAACTAAGAGCATTATTGTGGATTCTTTGATACCAGGAAGACTTGAACTAATCTGGACTATGGACCCTTAAGCAAAGTATTGTCCAAAGGCCATAGCATGTCATGTGGCCATTAAGGGCTCTTTATGGGCTGGATGAACTATCATTTACCAACTAACAGCAGAGAATATTCTATGGTGAGAAAAGGGAGAGAAACAAAATCAAAACTTGTTTATGTAAGTTAAAACCACAAAAACCGCGATAGTTTGAAAGGCTATAACCAATTAACCATAACACCCCACAAGAGGTAATAGTGACCTCATGAAAACAATGACAGAATAGGTCAAACATGTTTACTTGTTATCACGATACTGGTAGCAAGTGTCAAAAGAGGCAAATAAAAGGTATCAATTTATATCTTTGGAGCCAAAGCATCACCTTTTAAAGGACACATCACCAATGGCTCGAGATATAGCCAGCTCACCATTGACTCGAGGCACACCACCCCACTCTACAACAACATAACCACCAGCAGCTTCCACTCGAGTTCGTTCATCATCTCTATCTGGTGATGATCTTTTTGTCAGTTCCTTAGCACAAAAGTATGTCGATCCTTTGGAGGCTACTAACTTGATATTCTCATGTTCTTTCGCAGGAAATATAGCATCATTATGTCTTTTCCGTCCATACAACTTTGAGAGAGTACCTGCAATGTACAGTACAAATTATAGAACCATTCTACTTCATGAAATCTGAGTACTATAGTGATGTGAGTGCAAAGATACTGTAACTCTGTTGTAATCCATGCAAGAAAACGCAACAGCAGGCCAACATTGTGGCAGAACCATCTTTAGAAGACAACAATTATCTAACCCCCTGCATTGTAGCATGTTAAAAGACTGAGGAAGTGACTTAGTAGAAGATTTGAACCTTTAAGTTCATGAGGGGAGCGAAAACATTTTGAGCACAAAAGAGCTTTTGAATCTCCAATATTGGCAACTAAAATTTGATCATCAGCTATCAGAACAATGGTGGCTGTAGAACCTGATTCAAGGTTATATTTGTAAGCTTCCTGCACGTATTTCAAGGACAGAAAAAATAATAATGTAAGTACCAGGGAGCACGAGATGTGGGTCTTACAAAACAAAACATGTAGGCATACCAGCAAAAGAAGCAGTACTCACCTTAGAAAACATTGCATCAATATCACGGATTGTTCTCAAACAATGATTCCTTTAAGATTTCCATGTGAAACGACCCATCAAAATCCTGGGCATGTCAACTTGAACCTGTGGTTGCCATAACGCTGATGTTACTGCAATGGTAAACATTTGAAGTAAAATAGGACTACGAATATCCGTCTGTAAACTCTAATGACCATGCTATTACAGACACCTGCATTACCCAGACAATTCAAAGACATGTCATATCCGTGTCTGACATGCATTGAATAGTGGGCACTGCTAGAGCAGTGTGTCACCACCTGCACAATTTGGACCTTAAAAATATTTAACAATTATATCAGGCAACAATAACATCATCATTGCCTTATCCCCGCTATTTGGGGTCGGCTATCATACTAAATAACAGTAGCAGTAAATTAATGGTTCCTGAATTCGAAGCTTTTGATTAACCAGTTGTTCTCTATAAATAGAATAAATGAGAAGACTCATGATAGTTTGCATATCTAACCATCATGGCACACATGAGAGAGATCCAAGCTGGTCATCAGGAAACCCCCATATGTGGCTTGGCCCAAAAAATAAAGTCAAAACACTTACCAAGTGGGAGCAAACTTTTTTTTCTTTCTTTTTTTCTTTTTCCTTTTTTTTGTTTTTTTTTTTTTTTTTGAGAGAGAGAGAGAACAAAAACTTTATTAGAAAGCTTGCAATAGCTAGAAAAGAATACAACCAAAACCAGCTAGCCCAAAATAACTAGCGGCAGCCGGCAGAATAGCATTACATAACAGCCCATCTAGAAACCAGAAACTCTACTTTCCTAATATCTCTTCAACATTGGTTTTCTCATTTCGAAACAACACCCATTCCTAGCACCCACAAATAGCCCACAAGATGGCCCTGATGGTTAATCTCCACAGCTTTACCAGCCTTGCCAACTCCGCCCCCATGCCATGCCCACATGAAGTCAATCACCGACTTTGGCATCAGTCAAGCAATGTTGAAGAAAACCCAAAAATTATAGTACTTGGGGCTTCAACTTTTCAAAGCTGAACTCCATTGCCACTAATCAAAAATGTCATCTTCATAACAAAGGAATCTTTTATAGACAAATTAAGTCGAACCAGTGCCGATATG
>JAJHSJ010000007.1:55249120-55461547 GCA_021015155.1 Magnolia officinalis
AGATCGCAGTCGTCGGTACTGAATTTCTCCTTCATCTCCTGTCCAACTGTACCTTCATAACTCTGTCTTCAGTGGTCGAATGTAGACAATTTTTAGCTCATTGGAATGGTAACTTGACAAGCTTCTAAATGAGACCAGAATTGCGTAATTTCGAGACCATTCGATATCCCAACAAAAAGTGGAACTCTTAGATCATCATTTTGCAATTTGGATCGTTAATCTTTCCAAATCGTGCGATCCAACGAAGACACTCACACTCCCTTGTTTGATGTCAGATTGGGTCAATTTTTGGTCATTTGAAAGGTACTTAGCGCTCTTTCATTCATGACAGGAGTCGTCGTATTCCGAGACCATTTTGTACATCCATAAGTGAGATCGTAGTCGTCGGTATTGAATTTCTACTTCATCTCCTTATCCAACCTTCATAACTCTCTCTTTTGTTGTCGAATTAGTCTATTTGCAGCTCATTGGAATGGTAACTTGACAAGCTTCAAAAGGAGAGCAGAATTGGGTAATTTGGAGACCGTTCGATATCCCAAATGCATGTTGCAATTCTTCGATCGTCATTTTACAATTTTTATTTTTAATCTTTCCAAATCGCGCGATCCAACGGTGACACTCGTAACTCCCTCGTTTGATGTCGGTACTGAGTTTCTCTTTCATCTCCTTGTCCAACAGTAACATTCATAACTCTCTCTTCAGTGCTCCAATTTAGATGATGTTGAGGCCATTGCAATGGTAACTTGTCAAGCTTCTAAATGAGACCTGAATTGGGTAATTTCGAGACCGTTAGATATCCCTAAAGCTTGTTGGAACTCTTCGATTGTCATTTCGCAATTTGGATTGTTAATCTTTCCAAATCACGCGATCCAACGAAGACACTCATAACTCCCTCGTTTGATATCGGATTGGGTCAATTTTTGGAATCTAATCTGAAAGGTACTTTAGTGCTCTTTCGTTGCTGACTGGAATCGTCGTATTCCAAGACCATTTGGGCATCCATAAGTGGGATCGCAGTCGTCACTACTGAATTTCTCCTTCATCTCCTTGTCCAACAGTAACCTTCATAACTCTGTCTTCAGTGGTCGAATGTAGGCAATTGGAGCTCATGGAATGGTAACTTGACAAGCTTCTAAATGAGACCTGAATTGGGGAATTTTGAGACCGTTCGATATCCCAAAAGCACGTTAGAACTCTTCGATCGTCGTTTGACAATTTGGATTGTTAATCTTTCCAAATTTTGTGATCCAACGGAGACACTCATTACTCCCTCGTTGTTGTCGGATAGGGTCAATTTTTGGTCATCTAAAAGGTACTTGGTGCTCTTTCATTGCCGACTAGAGTCGTCATATTCCGACACCATTTTAGGCATCCGTAAGTGGGATCGAAGTCATCAGTACAGATTTCTTCTTTATCTCCTTATCCAACAGTAACCTTCATAACTCTCTCTTCAGTAGTCAAATTTAGAATATTTTGAGCTCATTAGAATGGTAACTTGACAAGCTTCTAAATGAGACCAGAATTAGGTAATTTCGAGACCATTCGATATCTCAAAAGCACGTAGAAACTCTTCGATTGTCATTTTGCAATTTGGATTGTTAATCCTTCCAAATCGCGTGATCCAACGAAGACGCTCATAACTACCTCGTAGATGTCAGATTGGGTCAATTTTTGGTCGTCTGAACGGTACTTAAATACTTTTTCATTCCTGACTGAAATCGTCGTATTCTGAGACCATTTGGCCATCCATAATTGGGATTGCAGTCGTCGGTACTGAATTTCTCCTTCATTCCTTGTCTAACTGTAACCTTCATAACTCTCTCCTCAGTGGTCCAGGTTAGATGATTTTGAGGTCATTACAGTGACAACTTGACAAGCTTCTAAATGAGACTAGAATTAGGTAATTTCGAGACTGTTCGATATCCCAAAAGCACGTTGGAACTCTTCGATCATCATTTTGCAATTTGGATTGTTAATCTTTCCAAATCGCGTGATCCAATGGAGACACTCATAACTCCCTCATTTGATGTCGGATTGGGTCAATTTTGGTCATCTGAAAGGTACTTTAGTGCTCTATCATTCCTGACTGGAGTCGTCATATTCCGAGACCATTTGGGCATCCATAAGTTAGATCGCAGTCGTCGGTACTGAATTTCTACTTCATCTCCTTGTCCAACAGTAACCTTCATAACTCTCTCTTCAGTTGTCGAATTTTGTCAATTGGAGCTCATTGCAATGGTAACTTGACAAGCTTCAAAATGAGATCATAATTGGATAATTTTGAGACCGTTCGATATCCCAAAAGCATGTTGGAATTCTTCGATCGTCATTTTGCAATTAGGATTTTTAATCTTTCCAAATCGCGCGATCTAACAGAGAAACACATAACTCCCTCATTGATGTCAGATTGGGTCAATTTTGGTCATCTGAAAGGTACTTTTGTGCTCTTTCATTCATGATTGGAATAGTCGTATTCTGCGAATATTTTTGGCATCCGTAAGTGAGATCACAGTCGTCGGTACTGAATTTCTCCTTTATCTACTTGTCCAACAGTAACCTTCATAACTCTGTCTTCAGTGGTCAAATGAAGACAATTTTCAACCCATTGGTATGGTAACTTGACAAGCTTCTAAATGAGACCAAAATTGGGTAATTTTGAGACCGTTCAATATCCCAACAACAAGTTGGAACTCTTCGATCGTCATTTTGCAATTTGGATTGTTAATCTTTCCAAATCGCGCGATCCAACGAAGACACTCATAACTCCCTCGTTTGATGTCGGATTGGGTCAATTTTTATTCATTTGAAAGGTACTTTAGCTCTCTGTCATTCATGACTGGAGTCCTCATATTACGAGACCATTTTGGGCATCCATAAGTGAGATCGCAGTCGTCAGTACTGAATTTCTACTTCATCTCCTTATCCAATAGTAACCTTCATAAAACTCTCTTTTATTTCGAATTAGTCTATTGGAGCTCATTGGAATGGTAACTTTACAAGCTTCAAAATGAGACCAGAATTGGGTAATTTGGGAGACCGTTCGATATTCCAAAAGCTTGTTGCAATTCTTCGATCGTCATTTTGCAATTTTTATTTTTCATCTTTCCAAATCACGCGATCCAACTGTGACACTCATAACTCTCTCGTTTGATGTCGGATTGGGTCGATTTTTGGTCATCTGAAAGGTACTTTAATGCTCTTTCATTCCTGACTGGAGTCGCCGTATTCTGAGACCATTTTGGGAATCCGTAAGTGAGATCGCAGTCGTCGGTACTGAATTTCTCCTTCATCTCTTTGTCCAACAGTAACCTTCATAACTGTCTTCTGTGGTCGAATGTAGACAATTTTTAGCTCATTGGAATCGTAACTTGACAAGCTTCTAAATGAGACCAGAATTGGGTAATTTCGAGACCATTCGATATCACAAAAGCACGTAGAAGCTCTTCGATTGTCAGTTTGCAATTTGGATTGTTAATCCTTCCAAATCGCGTGATCGAACGGAGACGCTCATAACTCGATCGTTAGATGTCCGATTGGGTCGATTTTTGGTCGTCTTAACGATACTTAAATGCTTTTTCATTCCTGACTGAAATCGTCGTATTCTTAGACCATTTGGGCATCCATAATTGGGATCGCAGTTGTCGGTACTGAATTTCTCCTTCATCTCCTTGTCTTACAGTAACCTTCATAACTCTCTCTTCAGTGGTCCAATTAGATGATTTTGAGGTCATTACAGTGGTAACTTGACAAGCTTCTAAATGAGACCAGAATTAGGTAATTTCGAGACCGTTCGATATCTTAAAAGCACGTTGGAACACTTCGATCGTTGTTAATCTTTCCAAATCGCGTGATCCAATGGAGACACTCGTAACTCCCTCGTTAGATGTCGGATTGGGTCGAATTTTGGTCATCCAAAAGGTACTTTAGTACTCTCTCTCTCTCCTGACTGGAATCGTCGTATTCTGAGACCATTTGGGCATCCATAAGTGGGATCGTAGTTGTCGGTACTGAATTTCTCTTTCATCTCCTTGTCCAACAGTAACATTCATAACTCTCTCTTCAGTGCTCCAATTTAGATGATGTTGAGGCCATTGCAATGGTAACTTGTCAAGCTTCTAAATGAGACCAGAATTGGGTAATTTCGAGACCAGTAGATATCCCAAAAGCATGTTGGAACTCTTCGATCGTCATTTTGCAGTTTGGATTGTTAATCTTTCCAAATCACGCGATCCAACGAAGACACTCATAACTCCCTCGTTTGATGTCGGATTGGGTCAATTTTTGGTCATCTGAAAGGTGCTTTAGTGCTCTTTCATTGCTGATTGGAATCGTCGTATTCCGAGACCATTTTGGGCATCCATAAGTGGGATCGCAGTCGTCAGTACTTAATTTCTCCTTCATCTCCTTGTCCAACAGTAACCTTCATAACTCTGTCTTCAGTGGTCGAATGTAGGCAATTTGGAGCTCATTGGAATGGTTACTTGACAAGCTTCTAAATGAGACCTGAATTGGGGAATTTCGAGACCGTTCGATATCCCAAAAGCACGTTAGAACTCTTCGATCATCATTTTGTAATTTGCATTATTAATCTTTCAAAATTGTGCGATCCAACAGAGACACTCATAACTCCCTCGTTTGTTGTCGGATAGGGTCAATTTTTGGTCATCTAAAAGGTACTTTGGTGCTCTTTCATTCATGATTGGACTCGTCGTATTCCGACACCATTTTAGGCATCCGTAAGTGGGATCGAAGTCATCAGTACAGAATTTCTTCTTTATGTCCTTATCCAACAGTAACCTTCATTACTCTCTCTTCAATGGTCAAATTTTGAATATTTTGAGCTCATTGGAATGGTAACTTGACAAGCTTCTAAATGAGACCAGAATTGGGTAATTTCGAGACAGTTCGATATCCCAAAAGAACGTAGAAACTCTTCAATTGTCATTTTGCAATTTGGATTGTTAATCCTTCCAAATCGCGTGATCCAACGGAGATGCTTATAACTACCTCGTTAGATGTCGGATTGGGTCAATTTTTGGTCGTCTGAACGGTACTTAAATACTTTTTAATTCCTGACTGAAATCATCGTAGTCTGAGACCATTTGGGCATCCATAATTGGGATCGCAGTCATCGGTACTGAATTTCTCCTTCATCACCTTGTCTAACAGTAACCTTCATAACTCTCTCTTCAGTGGTCCAATTTAAATGATTTTGAGGTCATTACAGTGGTAACTTGACAAGCTTCTAAATGAGACCAGAATTAGGTAATTTCGAGACCGTTCGATATCCCAAAAGCACGTAGAAACTCTTCGATTGTCATTTTGCAATTTGTATTGTTAATCCTTCCAAATCGCGTGATCCAACGGAGACGCTCATAACTACCTCGTTAGATGTCGGATTGGGTCAATTTTTGGTCGTCTAAACGGTACTTAAATACTTTTTCATTCCTGACTGAAATCGTCGTATTCTGAGACCACTTCGGCATCCATAATTGGGATCGCAGTCATCGGTACTGAATTTCTCCTTCATCTCCTTGTGTAACAGTCAACTTCATAACTCTCTCTTCAGTGGTCCAGTTTTGATGATTTTAAGGTCATTACAGTGGTAACTTGACAAGCTTCTAAATGAGACCAGAATTAGGTAATTTCGAGATCGTTCGATATCCCAAAAGCACGTTGGAACTCTTCGATCGTCATTTTGTAATTTGGATTGTTAATCTTTCCAAATCGCGTTATCCAATGGAGACACTCATAACTCCCTCATTTGATGTCGGATTGGGTCAATTTTTGGTCATCTGAAAGGTACTTTAGTGCTCTATCATTCCTGACTGGAGTCGTCGTATTCTGAGACCATTTTGTGCCTCCGTAAGAGAGATCGCAGTCGTCGGTACTGAATTTCTCCTTCATCTCCTTGTCCAACTGTAACCTTCATAACTCTGTCTTCAGTGGTCGAATGTAGACAATTTTTAGCTCATTGGAATGGTAACTTGACAAGCTTCTAAATGAGACCAGAATTGCGTAATTTCGAGACCATTCGATATCCCAACAAAAAGTTGGAACTCTTAGATCATCATTTTGCAATTTGGATCGTTAATCTTTCCAAATCGTGCGATCCAACGAAGACACTCACAACTCCCTTGTTTGATGTCAGATTGGGTCAATTTTTGGTCATTTGAAAGGTACTTTAGCGCTCTTTCATTCATGACAGGAGTCGTCGTATTCCGAGACCATTTTGTACATCCATAAGTGAGATCGTAGTCGTCGGTATTGAATTTCTACTTCATCTCCTTATCCAACCTTCATAACTCTCTCTTTTGTTGTCGAATTTAGTCTATTTGCAGCTCATTGGAATGGTAACTTGACAAGCTTCAAAAGGAGAGCAGAATTGGGTAATTTGGAGACCGTTCGATATCCCAAATGCATGTTGCAATTCTTCGATCGTCATTTTACAATTTTTATTTTTAATCTTTCCAAATCGCGCGATCCAACGGTGACACTCGTAACTCCCTCGTTTGATGTCGGTACTGAGTTTCTCTTTCATCTCCTTGTCCAACAGTAACATTCATAACTCTCTCTTCAGTGCTCCAATTTAGATGATGTTGAGGCCATTGCAATGGTAACTTGTCAAGCTTCTAAATGAGACCTGAATTGGGTAATTTCGAGACCGTTAGATATCCCTAAAGCTTGTTGGAACTCTTCGATTGTCATTTCGCAATTTGGATTGTTAATCTTTCCAAATCACGCGATCCAACGAAGACACTCATAACTCCCTCGTTTGATATCGGATTGGGTCAATTTTTGGTAATCTGAAAGGTACTTTAGTGCTCTTTCGTTGCTGACTGGAATCGTCGTATTCCAAGACCATTTTGGGCATCCATAAGTGGGATCGCAGTCGTCACTACTGAATTTCTCCTTCATCTCCTTGTCCAACAGTAACCTTCATAACTCTGTCTTCAGTGGTCGAATGTAGGCAATTTGGAGCTCACTGGAATGGTAACTTGACAAGCTTCTAAATGAGACCTGAATTGGGGAATTTTGAGACCGTTCGATATCCCAAAAGCACGTTAGAACTCTTCGATCGTCGTTTGACAATTTGGATTGTTAATCTTTCCAAATTTTGTGATCCAACGGAGACACTCATTACTCCCTCGTTTGTTGTCGGATAGGGTCAATTTTTGGTCATCTAAAAGGTACTTTGGTGCTCTTTCATTGCCGACTAGAGTCGTCATATTCCGACACCATTTTAGGCATCCGTAAGTGGGATCGAAGTCATCAGTACAGAATTTCTTCTTTATCTCCTTATCCAACAGTAACCTTCATAACTCTCTCTTCAGTAGTCAAATTTAGAATATTTTGAGCTCATTAGAATGGTAACTTGACAAGCTTCTAAATGAGACCAGAATTAGGTAATTTCGAGACCATTCGATATCTCAAAAGCACGTAGAAACTCTTCGATTGTCATTTTGCAATTTGGATTGTTAATCCTTCCAAATCGCGTGATCCAACGAAGACGCTCATAACTACCTCGTTAGATGTCAGATTGGGTCAATTTTTGGTCGTCTGAACGGTACTTAAATACTTTTTCATTCCTGACTGAAATCGTCGTATTCTGAGACCATTTGGCCATCCATAATTGGGATTGCAGTCGTCGGTACTGAATTTCTCCTTCATCTCCTTGTCTAACTGTAACCTTCATAACTCTCTCCTCAGTGGTCCAGGTTAGATGATTTTGAGGTCATTACAGTGACAACTTGACAAGCTTCTAAATGAGACTAGAATTAGGTAATTTCGAGACTGTTCGATATCCCAAAAGCACGTTGGAACTCTTCGATCATCATTTTGCAATTTGGATTGTTAATCTTTCCAAATCGCGTGATCCAATGGAGACACTCATAACTCCCTCATTTGATGTCGGATTGGGTCAATTTTTGGTCATCTGAAAGGTACTTTAGTGCTCTATCATTCCTGACTGGAGTCGTCATATTCCGAGACCATTTTGGGCATCCATAAGTTAGATCGCAGTCGTCGGTACTGAATTTCTACTTCATCTCCTTGTCCAACAGTAACCTTCATAACTCTCTCTTCAGTTGTCGAATTTTGTCAATTTGGAGCTCATTGCAATGGTAACTTGACAAGCTTCAAAATGAGATCATAATTGGATAATTTTGAGACCGTTCGATATCCCAAAAGCATGTTGGAATTCTTCGATCGTCATTTTGCAATTAGGATTTTTAATCTTTCCAAATCGCGCGATCTAACAGAGAAACACATAACTCCCTCATTTGATGTCAGATTGGGTCAATTTTTGGTCATCTGAAAGGTACTTTTGTGCTCTTTCATTCATGATTGGAATAGTCGTATTCTGCGAATATTTTTGGCATCCGTAAGTGAGATCACAGTCGTCGGTACTGAATTTCTCCTTTATCTACTTGTCCAACAGTAACCTTCATAACTCTGTCTTCAGTGGTCAAATGAAGACAATTTTCAACCCATTGGTATGGTAACTTGACAAGCTTCTAAATGAGACCAAAATTGGGTAATTTTGAGACCGTTCAATATCCCAACAACAAGTTGGAACTCTTCGATCGTCATTTTGCAATTTGGATTGTTAATCTTTCCAAATCGCGCGATCCAACGAAGACACTCATAACTCCCTCGTTTGATGTCGGATTGGGTCAATTTTTATTCATTTGAAAGGTACTTTAGCTCTCTGTCATTCATGACTGGAGTCCTCATATTACGAGACCATTTTTGGGCATCCATAAGTGAGATCGCAGTCGTCAGTACTGAATTTCTACTTCATCTCCTTATCCAATAGTAACCTTCATAAAACTCTCTTTTATTTCGAATTTAGTCTATTTGGAGCTCATTGGAATGGTAACTTTACAAGCTTCAAAATGAGACCAGAATTGGGTAATTTGGAGACCGTTCGATATTCCAAAAGCTTGTTGCAATTCTTCGATCGTCATTTTGCAATTTTTATTTTTCATCTTTCCAAATCACGCGATCCAACTGTGACACTCATAACTCTCTCGTTTGATGTCGGATTGGGTCGATTTTTGGTCATCTGAAAGGTACTTTAATGCTCTTTCATTCCTGACTGGAGTCGCCGTATTCTGAGACCATTTTGGGAATCCGTAAGTGAGATCGCAGTCGTCGGTACTGAATTTCTCCTTCATCTCTTTGTCCAACAGTAACCTTCATAACTGTCTTCTGTGGTCGAATGTAGACAATTTTTAGCTCATTGGAATCGTAACTTGACAAGCTTCTAAATGAGACCAGAATTGGGTAATTTCGAGACCATTCGATATCACAAAAGCACGTAGAAGCTCTTCGATTGTCAGTTTGCAATTTGGATTGTTAATCCTTCCAAATCGCGTGATCGAACGGAGACGCTCATAACTCGATCGTTAGATGTCCGATTGGGTCGATTTTTGGTCGTCTTAACGATACTTAAATGCTTTTTCATTCCTGACTGAAATCGTCGTATTCTTAGACCATTTGGGCATCCATAATTGGGATCGCAGTTGTCGGTACTGAATTTCTCCTTCATCTCCTTGTCTTACAGTAACCTTCATAACTCTCTCTTCAGTGGTCCAATTAGATGATTTTGAGGTCATTACAGTGGTAACTTGACAAGCTTCTAAATGAGACCAGAATTAGGTAATTTCGAGACCGTTCGATATCTTAAAAGCACGTTGGAACACTTCGATCGTTGTTAATCTTTCCAAATCGCGTGATCCAATGGAGACACTCGTAACTCCCTCGTTAGATGTCGGATTGGGTCGAATTTTGGTCATCCAAAAGGTACTTTAGTACTCTCTCTCTCTCCTGACTGGAATCGTCGTATTCTGAGACCATTTGGGCATCCATAAGTGGGATCGTAGTTGTCGGTACTGAATTTCTCTTTCATCTCCTTGTCCAACAGTAACATTCATAACTCTCTCTTCAGTGCTCCAATTTAGATGATGTTGAGGCCATTGCAATGGTAACTTGTCAAGCTTCTAAATGAGACCAGAATTGGGTAATTTCGAGACCAGTAGATATCCCAAAAGCATGTTGGAACTCTTCGATCGTCATTTTGCAGTTTGGATTGTTAATCTTTCCAAATCACGCGATCCAACGAAGACACTCATAACTCCCTCGTTTGATGTCGGATTGGGTCAATTTTTGGTCATCTGAAAGGTGCTTTAGTGCTCTTTCATTGCTGATTGGAATCGTCGTATTCCGAGACCATTTTGGGCATCCATAAGTGGGATCGCAGTCGTCAGTACTTAATTTCTCCTTCATCTCCTTGTCCAACAGTAACCTTCATAACTCTGTCTTCAGTGGTCGAATGTAGGCAATTTGGAGCTCATTGGAATGGTTACTTGACAAGCTTCTAAATGAGACCTGAATTGGGGAATTTCGAGACCGTTCGATATCCCAAAAGCACGTTAGAACTCTTCGATCATCATTTTGTAATTTGCATTATTAATCTTTCAAAATTGTGCGATCCAACAGAGACACTCATAACTCCCTCGTTTGTTGTCGGATAGGGTCAATTTTTGGTCATCTAAAAGGTACTTTGGTGCTCTTTCATTCATGATTGGACTCGTCGTATTCCGACACCATTTTAGGCATCCGTAAGTGGGATCGAAGTCATCAGTACAGAATTTCTTCTTTATGTCCTTATCCAACAGTAACCTTCATTACTCTCTCTTCAATGGTCAAATTTTGAATATTTTGAGCTCATTGGAATGGTAACTTGACAAGCTTCTAAATGAGACCAGAATTGGGTAATTTCGAGACAGTTCGATATCCCAAAAGAACGTAGAAACTCTTCAATTGTCATTTTGCAATTTGGATTGTTAATCCTTCCAAATCGCGTGATCCAACGGAGATGCTTATAACTACCTCGTTAGATGTCGGATTGGGTCAATTTTTGGTCGTCTGAACGGTACTTAAATACTTTTTAATTCCTGACTGAAATCATCGTAGTCTGAGACCATTTGGGCATCCATAATTGGGATCGCAGTCATCGGTACTGAATTTCTCCTTCATCACCTTGTCTAACAGTAACCTTCATAACTCTCTCTTCAGTGGTCCAATTTAAATGATTTTGAGGTCATTACAGTGGTAACTTGACAAGCTTCTAAATGAGACCAGAATTAGGTAATTTCGAGACCGTTCGATATCCCAAAAGCACGTAGAAACTCTTCGATTGTCATTTTGCAATTTGTATTGTTAATCCTTCCAAATCGCGTGATCCAACGGAGACGCTCATAACTACCTCGTTAGATGTCGGATTGGGTCAATTTTTGGTCGTCTAAACGGTACTTAAATACTTTTTCATTCCTGACTGAAATCGTCGTATTCTGAGACCACTTCGGCATCCATAATTGGGATCGCAGTCATCGGTACTGAATTTCTCCTTCATCTCCTTGTGTAACAGTCAACTTCATAACTCTCTCTTCAGTGGTCCAGTTTTGATGATTTTAAGGTCATTACAGTGGTAACTTGACAAGCTTCTAAATGAGACCAGAATTAGGTAATTTCGAGATCGTTCGATATCCCAAAAGCACGTTGGAACTCTTCGATCGTCATTTTGTAATTTGGATTGTTAATCTTTCCAAATCGCGTTATCCAATGGAGACACTCATAACTCCCTCATTTGATGTCGGATTGGGTCAATTTTTGGTCATCTGAAAGGTACTTTAGTGCTCTATCATTCCTGACTGGAGTCGTCGTATTCTGAGACCATTTTGTGCCTCCGTAAGAGAGATCGCAGTCGTCGGTACTGAATTTCTCCTTCATCTCCTTGTCCAACTGTAACCTTCATAACTCTGTCTTCAGTGGTCGAATGTAGACAATTTTTAGCTCATTGGAATGGTAACTTGACAAGCTTCTAAATGAGACCAGAATTGCGTAATTTCGAGACCATTCGATATCCCAACAAAAAGTTGGAACTCTTAGATCATCATTTTGCAATTTGGATCGTTAATCTTTCCAAATCGTGCGATCCAACGAAGACACTCACAACTCCCTTGTTTGATGTCAGATTGGGTCAATTTTTGGTCATTTGAAAGGTACTTTAGCGCTCTTTCATTCATGACAGGAGTCGTCGTATTCCGAGACCATTTTGTACATCCATAAGTGAGATCGTAGTCGTCGGTATTGAATTTCTACTTCATCTCCTTATCCAACCTTCATAACTCTCTCTTTTGTTGTCGAATTTAGTCTATTTGCAGCTCATTGGAATGGTAACTTGACAAGCTTCAAAAGGAGAGCAGAATTGGGTAATTTGGAGACCGTTCGATATCCCAAATGCATGTTGCAATTCTTCGATCGTCATTTTACAATTTTTATTTTTAATCTTTCCAAATCGCGCGATCCAACGGTGACACTCGTAACTCCCTCGTTTGATGTCGGTACTGAGTTTCTCTTTCATCTCCTTGTCCAACAGTAACATTCATAACTCTCTCTTCAGTGCTCCAATTTAGATGATGTTGAGGCCATTGCAATGGTAACTTGTCAAGCTTCTAAATGAGACCTGAATTGGGTAATTTCGAGACCGTTAGATATCCCTAAAGCTTGTTGGAACTCTTCGATTGTCATTTCGCAATTTGGATTGTTAATCTTTCCAAATCACGCGATCCAACGAAGACACTCATAACTCCCTCGTTTGATATCGGATTGGGTCAATTTTTGGTAATCTGAAAGGTACTTTAGTGCTCTTTCGTTGCTGACTGGAATCGTCGTATTCCAAGACCATTTTGGGCATCCATAAGTGGGATCGCAGTCGTCACTACTGAATTTCTCCTTCATCTCCTTGTCCAACAGTAACCTTCATAACTCTGTCTTCAGTGGTCGAATGTAGGCAATTTGGAGCTCACTGGAATGGTAACTTGACAAGCTTCTAAATGAGACCTGAATTGGGGAATTTTGAGACCGTTCGATATCCCAAAAGCACGTTAGAACTCTTCGATCGTCGTTTGACAATTTGGATTGTTAATCTTTCCAAATTTTGTGATCCAACGGAGACACTCATTACTCCCTCGTTTGTTGTCGGATAGGGTCAATTTTTGGTCATCTAAAAGGTACTTTGGTGCTCTTTCATTGCCGACTAGAGTCGTCATATTCCGACACCATTTTAGGCATCCGTAAGTGGGATCGAAGTCATCAGTACAGAATTTCTTCTTTATCTCCTTATCCAACAGTAACCTTCATAACTCTCTCTTCAGTAGTCAAATTTAGAATATTTTGAGCTCATTAGAATGGTAACTTGACAAGCTTCTAAATGAGACCAGAATTAGGTAATTTCGAGACCATTCGATATCTCAAAAGCACGTAGAAACTCTTCGATTGTCATTTTGCAATTTGGATTGTTAATCCTTCCAAATCGCGTGATCCAACGAAGACGCTCATAACTACCTCGTTAGATGTCAGATTGGGTCAATTTTTGGTCGTCTGAACGGTACTTAAATACTTTTTCATTCCTGACTGAAATCGTCGTATTCTGAGACCATTTGGCCATCCATAATTGGGATTGCAGTCGTCGGTACTGAATTTCTCCTTCATCTCCTTGTCTAACTGTAACCTTCATAACTCTCTCCTCAGTGGTCCAGGTTAGATGATTTTGAGGTCATTACAGTGACAACTTGACAAGCTTCTAAATGAGACTAGAATTAGGTAATTTCGAGACTGTTCGATATCCCAAAAGCACGTTGGAACTCTTCGATCATCATTTTGCAATTTGGATTGTTAATCTTTCCAAATCGCGTGATCCAATGGAGACACTCATAACTCCCTCATTTGATGTCGGATTGGGTCAATTTTTGGTCATCTGAAAGGTACTTTAGTGCTCTATCATTCCTGACTGGAGTCGTCATATTCCGAGACCATTTTGGGCATCCATAAGTTAGATCGCAGTCGTCGGTACTGAATTTCTACTTCATCTCCTTGTCCAACAGTAACCTTCATAACTCTCTCTTCAGTTGTCGAATTTTGTCAATTTGGAGCTCATTGCAATGGTAACTTGACAAGCTTCAAAATGAGATCATAATTGGATAATTTTGAGACCGTTCGATATCCCAAAAGCATGTTGGAATTCTTCGATCGTCATTTTGCAATTAGGATTTTTAATCTTTCCAAATCGCGCGATCTAACAGAGAAACACATAACTCCCTCATTTGATGTCAGATTGGGTCAATTTTTGGTCATCTGAAAGGTACTTTTGTGCTCTTTCATTCATGATTGGAATAGTCGTATTCTGCGAATATTTTTGGCATCCGTAAGTGAGATCACAGTCGTCGGTACTGAATTTCTCCTTTATCTACTTGTCCAACAGTAACCTTCATAACTCTGTCTTCAGTGGTCAAATGAAGACAATTTTCAACCCATTGGTATGGTAACTTGACAAGCTTCTAAATGAGACCAAAATTGGGTAATTTTGAGACCGTTCAATATCCCAACAACAAGTTGGAACTCTTCGATCGTCATTTTGCAATTTGGATTGTTAATCTTTCCAAATCGCGCGATCCAACGAAGACACTCATAACTCCCTCGTTTGATGTCGGATTGGGTCAATTTTTATTCATTTGAAAGGTACTTTAGCTCTCTGTCATTCATGACTGGAGTCCTCATATTACGAGACCATTTTGGGCATCCATAAGTGAGATCGCAGTCGTCAGTACTGAATTTCTACTTCATCTCCTTATCCAATAGTAACCTTCATAAAACTCTCTTTTATTTCGAATTTAGTCTATTTGGAGCTCATTGGAATGGTAACTTTACAAGCTTCAAAATGAGACCAGAATTGGGTAATTTGGAGACCGTTCGATATTCCAAAAGCTTGTTGCAATTCTTCGATCGTCATTTTGCAATTTTTATTTTTCATCTTTCCAAATCACGCGATCCAACTGTGACACTCATAACTCTCTCGTTTGATGTCGGATTGGGTCGATTTTTGGTCATCTGAAAGGTACTTTAATGCTCTTTCATTCCTGACTGGAGTCGCCGTATTCTGAGACCATTTTGGGAATCCGTAAGTGAGATCGCAGTCGTCGGTACTGAATTTCTCCTTCATCTCTTTGTCCAACAGTAACCTTCATAACTGTCTTCTGTGGTCGAATGTAGACAATTTTTAGCTCATTGGAATCGTAACTTGACAAGCTTCTAAATGAGACCAGAATTGGGTAATTTCGAGACCATTCGATATCACAAAAGCACGTAGAACTCTTCGATTGTCAGTTTGCAATTTGGATTGTTAATCCTTCCAAATCGCGTGATCGAACGGAGACGCTCATAACTCGATCGTTAGATGTCCGATTGGGTCGATTTTTGGTCGTCTTAACGATACTTAAATGCTTTTTCATTCCTGACTGAAATCGTCGTATTCTTAGACCATTTGGGCATCCATAATTGGGATCGCAGTTGTCGGTACTGAATTTCTCCTTCATCTCCTTGTCTTACAGTAACCTTCATAACTCTCTCTTCAGTGGTCCAATTAGATGATTTTGAGGTCATTACAGTGGTAACTTGACAAGCTTCTAAATGAGACCAGAATTAGGTAATTTCGAGACCGTTCGATATCTTAAAAGCACGTTGGAACACTTCGATCGTTGTTAATCTTTCCAAATCGCGTGATCCAATGGAGACACTCGTAACTCCCTCGTTAGATGTCGGATTGGGTCGAATTTTGGTCATCCAAAAGGTACTTTAGTACTCTCTCTCTCTCCTGACTGGAATCGTCGTATTCTGAGACCATTTGGGCATCCATAAGTGGGATCGTAGTTGTCGGTACTGAATTTCTCTTTCATCTCCTTGTCCAACAGTAACATTCATAACTCTCTCTTCAGTGCTCCAATTTAGATGATGTTGAGGCCATTGCAATGGTAACTTGTCAAGCTTCTAAATGAGACCAGAATTGGGTAATTTCGAGACCAGTAGATATCCCAAAAGCATGTTGGAACTCTTCGATCGTCATTTTGCAGTTTGGATTGTTAATCTTTCCAAATCACGCGATCCAACGAAGACACTCATAACTCCCTCGTTTGATGTCGGATTGGGTCAATTTTTGGTCATCTGAAAGGTGCTTTAGTGCTCTTTCATTGCTGATTGGAATCGTCGTATTCCGAGACCATTTTGGGCATCCATAAGTGGGATCGCAGTCGTCAGTACTTAATTTCTCCTTCATCTCCTTGTCCAACAGTAACCTTCATAACTCTGTCTTCAGTGGTCGAATGTAGGCAATTTGGAGCTCATTGGAATGGTTACTTGACAAGCTTCTAAATGAGACCTGAATTGGGGAATTTCGAGACCGTTCGATATCCCAAAAGCACGTTAGAACTCTTCGATCATCATTTTGTAATTTGCATTATTAATCTTTCAAAATTGTGCGATCCAACAGAGACACTCATAACTCCCTCGTTTGTTGTCGGATAGGGTCAATTTTTGGTCATCTAAAAGGTACTTTGGTGCTCTTTCATTCATGATTGGACTCGTCGTATTCCGACACCATTTTAGGCATCCGTAAGTGGGATCGAAGTCATCAGTACAGAATTTCTTCTTTATGTCCTTATCCAACAGTAACCTTCATTACTCTCTCTTCAATGGTCAAATTTTGAATATTTTGAGCTCATTGGAATGGTAACTTGACAAGCTTCTAAATGAGACCAGAATTGGGTAATTTCGAGACAGTTCGATATCCCAAAAGAACGTAGAAACTCTTCAATTGTCATTTTGCAATTTGGATTGTTAATCCTTCCAAATCGCGTGATCCAACGGAGATGCTTATAACTACCTCGTTAGATGTCGGATTGGGTCAATTTTTGGTCGTCTGAACGGTACTTAAATACTTTTTAATTCCTGACTGAAATCATCGTAGTCTGAGACCATTTGGGCATCCATAATTGGGATCGCAGTCATCGGTACTGAATTTCTCCTTCATCACCTTGTCTAACAGTAACCTTCATAACTCTCTCTTCAGTGGTCCAATTTAAATGATTTTGAGGTCATTACAGTGGTAACTTGACAAGCTTCTAAATGAGACCAGAATTAGGTAATTTCGAGACCGTTCGATATCCCAAAAGCACGTAGAAACTCTTCGATTGTCATTTTGCAATTTGTATTGTTAATCCTTCCAAATCGCGTGATCCAACGGAGACGCTCATAACTACCTCGTTAGATGTCGGATTGGGTCAATTTTTGGTCGTCTAAACGGTACTTAAATACTTTTTCATTCCTGACTGAAATCGTCGTATTCTGAGACCACTTCGGCATCCATAATTGGGATCGCAGTCATCGGTACTGAATTTCTCCTTCATCTCCTTGTGTAACAGTCACTTCATAACTCTCTCTTCAGTGGTCCAGTTTTGATGATTTTAAGGTCATTACAGTGGTAACTTGACAAGCTTCTAAATGAGACCAGAATTAGGTAATTTCGAGACCGTTCGATATCCCAAAAGCACGTTGGAACTCTTCGATCGTCATTTTGTAATTTGGATTGTTAATCTTTCCAAATCGCGTTATCCAATGGAGACACTCATAACTCCCTCATTGATGTCGGATTGGGTCAATTTTTGGTCATCTGAAAGGTACTTTAGTGCTCTATCATTCCTGACTGGAGTCGTCGTATTCTGAGACCATTTTGTGCCTCCGTAAGAGAGATCGCAGTCGTCGGTACTGAATTTCTCCTTCATCTCCTTGTCCAACTGTAACCTTCATAACTCTGTCTTCAGTGGTCGAATGTAGACAATTTTTAGCTCATTGGAATGGTAACTTGACAAGCTTCTAAATGAGACCAGAATTGCGTAATTTCGAGACCATTCGATATCCCAACAAAAAGTTGGAACTCTTAGATCATCATTTTGCAATTTGGATCGTTAATCTTTCCAAATCGTGCGATCCAACGAAGACACTCACAACTCCTTGTTTGATGTCAGATTGGGTCAATTTTTGGTCATTTGAAAGGTACTTTAGCGCTCTTTCATTCATGACAGGAGTCGTCGTATTCCGAGACCATTTTGTACATCCATAAGTGAGATCGTAGTCGTCGGTATTGAATTTCTACTTCATCTCCTTATCCAACCTTCATAACTCTCTCTTTGTTGTCGAATTTAGTCTATTTGCAGCTCATTGGAATGGTAACTTGACAAGCTTCAAAAGGAGAGCAGAATTGGGTAATTTGGAGACCGTTCGATATCCCAAATGCATGTTGCAATTCTTCGATCGTCATTTTACAATTTTTATTTTTAATCTTTCCAAATCGCGCGATCCAACGGTGACACTCGTAACTCCCTCGTTTGATGTCGGTACTGAGTTTCTCTTTCATCTCCTTGTCCAACAGTAACATTCATAACTCTCTCTTCAGTGCTCCAATTTAGATGATGTTGAGGCCATTGCAATGGTAACTTGTCAAGCTTCTAAATGAGACCTGAATTGGGTAATTTCGAGACTGTTTGATATCCCTAAAGCATGTTGCAATTCTTCGATCGTCATTTTACAATTTTTATTTTTAATCTTTCCAAATTGCGCGATCCAACGGTGACACTCTTAACTCCCTCGTTTGATGTCGGATTGGGTTGATTTTTGGTCATCTGAAAGGTACTTTAGTGCTCCATCATTCCTGACTGGAGTCGCCGTATTCTGAGACCATTTTGGGAATTCGTAAGTGAGATTGCAATCGTCGGTACTGAATTTCTCCTTCATCTCCTTGTCCAACAGTAACCTTCATAACTCTGTCTTCAGTGGTCGAATGTAGACAATTTTGAGGTCATAGGAATGGTAACTTGACAAGCTTCTAAATGAGACCAGAATTGGGTAATTTCGAGACCATTCGATATCATAAAAGCAAGTAGAAACTCTTCGATTGTCATTTTGTTATGTGGATTGTTAATCCTTCCAAATCGCGTGATCCAACGGAGACGCTCATAACTGGATCGTTAGATGTCCGATTGGGTCGATTTTTGGTCGTCTTAACAGTACTTAAATGCTTTTTCATTCCTGACTAAAATCGTCGTATTCTGAGACCATTTGGGCATCCTTAATTGCGATCGCAGTCGTCGGTACTGAATTTCTCCTTCATCTCCATGTCCAATAGTAACCTTCATAACTCTCTCTTCAGTGGTCCAATTTAGATGATTTTGAGGTCATTATAGTGGTAACTTGACAAGCTTCTAAATGAGACCAGAATGAGGAAATTTCGAGACCGTTCGATATCCCAAAAGCACGTTGGAACACTTCGATCGTCATTTTGCAATTTGGATTGTTAATCTTTCCAAATCGGGTGATCCATTGGAGACACTCATAACTCCCTCGTTTGATGTCGGATTGGGTCGATTTTTAGTCATCTGAAAGGTACTTTAGTGCTCTATCATTCCTGACTGGAGTCGTCGTATTCTGCGCCAATTTTGGGCCTTCGTAAGAGAGATCGCAGTCGTCGTTACTGAATTTCTCCTTCATCTCCTTGTCCAACAGTAACCTTCATAACTCTGTCTTCAGTGGTCGAATGTAGACAATTTTTAGCTCATTGGAATGGTAACTTGACAAGCTTCTAAATGAGACCAGAATTGGGTAATTTCGAGACCGTTCGATATCCCAATAAAAAGTTGGAACTCTTAGATCATCATTTTGCAATTTGGATTGTTAATCTTTCCAAATCGTGCGATCCAACGAAGACACTCATAACTCCCTCGTTTGATGTCGGATTGGGTCAATTTTTGGTCATTTGAAAGGTACTTTAGCGCTCTTTCATTCATGATTGGAGTCGTCTTATTCCGAGACCATTTTGGGCATCCATAGGTGAGATCGCAGTTGTCGGTACTGAATTTCTACTTCATCTCCTTATCCAATAGTTACCTTTATAACTCTCTCTTCTGTTGTCGAATTTAGTCTACTTGGAGCTCATTGGAATGGTAACTTGACAAGCTTCAAAATGAGACCAGAATTGGGTAATTTGGAGACCGTTCAATATCCCTAAAGCACGTTGCAATTCTTCGATCGTCATTTTACAATTTTTATTTTTAAACTTTCCAAATTGCGCGATCTAACGGTGACACTCATAACTCCCTCGTTTGATGTCGGATTGGGTCGATTTTTGGTCATCTGAAAGGTACTTTAGTGCTCTATCATTCCTGATTGGAGTCGCCGTATTCTGAGACCATTTTGGGAATCCGTAAGTGAGATCGCAGTGGTCAGTACTGAATTTCTCCTTCATCTCCTTGTCCAACAGTAACCTTCATAACTCTGTCTTCAGTGGTCGAATGTAGACAATTTTGAGCTCATAGGAACGGTAACTTGACAAGCTTCTAAATGAGACCAGAATTGGGTAATTTTGAGACCATTCGATATCATAAAAGCAAGTAGAAACTCTTCGATTGTCATTTTGCTATTTGGATTGTTAATCCTTCCAAATCGCGTGATCCAACGGAGACGCTCATAACTAGATCGTTAGATGTCCGATTGGGTCGATTTTTGTTCGTCTTAACAGTACTTAAATGCTTTTTCATTCCTGATTGAAATCGTCATATTCTGAGACCATTTGGGCATCCTTAATTGGGATCGCAGTCGTCGGTACTGAATTTCTCCTTCATCTCCATGTCCAATAGTAACCTTCATAACTCTCTCTTCAGTGGTCCAATTTAGATGATTTTGAGGTCATTATATTAGTAACTTGACAAGCTTCTAAATGAGACCAGAATTAGGTAATTTCGAGACCGTTCGATATCCCAAAAGCACGTTGGAACACTTCGATCGTCATTTTGTAATTTGGATTGTTAATCTTTCCAAATCGGGTGATCCATTGGAGACACTCATAACTCCCTCGTTTGATGTCGGATTGGGTCGATTTTTGGTCATCTAAAAGGTACTTTAGTGCTCTATTATTCCTGACTGGAGTCATCGTATTCTGCGACCATTTTGGGCCTCCGTAAGAGAGATCGCAGTCGTTGTTACTGAATTTCTCCTTCATCTCCTTGTCCAACAGTAACCTTCATAACTCTGTCTTCAGTGGTCGAATGTAGACGATTTTTAGCTCATTGGAATGGTAACTTGACAAGCTTCTAAATGAGACCAGAATTGGGTAATTCTGAGACCGTTCAATATCCCAAAAGCAAGTTGGAACTCTTCGAACGTCATTTTGCAATTTGGATTGTTAATCTTTCCGAATCACGCAATCCAACGAAGACACTCATAACTCCCTCGTTTGATGTCGGATTGGGTCTATTTTTGGTCATCTGAAAGGTATTTTGTGCTCTTTCATTCCTGACTGGAGTCGTCGTATTCCGAGACCATTTTGGGCATCCATAAGTGAGATCGCAGTCGTCTGTACTGAATTTCTACTTCATCTCCTTGTCCAACAGTAACCTTCATAACTCTTTCTTCAGTCGTCGAATTTCATCAATTTGGAGCTCATTGGAATGGTAACTTGACAAGCTTCAAAATGTGGCCAGAATTGGGTAATTTCGAGATCGTTCGATATCCCAAAAGCACGTTGGAATTCTTCGATCGTCATTTTCCAATTAGGATTTTTAGTCTTTCCAAATCGCGCGATGTAACGGAGAAACTCATAACTCCCTCGTCTGATGTCGGATTGGGTCGATTTTTAGTCATCTGAAAGGTACTTTAGTGCTCTATCATTCCTGACTGGAGTCGTCGTATTCTGCGACCATTTTGGGCCTCCGTAAGAGAGATCGCAGTCGTCGTTACTGAATTTCTTCTTCATCTCCTTGTCCAACTGTAACCTTCATAACTCTGTCTTCTACGGTCGAATGTAGACAATTCTGAGCTCATTGGAATGATAACTTGACCAGCTTCTAAATGAGACCAAAATTTTGTAATTTCGAGACGGTTCGATATCACAAAAGCACGTTAGAACTCTTCGATCGTCATTTTGCAATTTGTATTATTAATCTTTCCAAATCGCGTCGTCCAACGGAGACGCTCATAAGTCCCTCGTTAGATGTCGGATTGGGTCGATTTTTGGTCGTCTGAAAGGTACTTTAGTGCTCTCTCATTCCAGACTAGAATCGTCGTATTCCGAGACCATTTGGGCATCCATAAGTGGGATTGCAGTTGTCGGTGCTGAATTTCTATTTCATCTCCTTGTCCAACAGTAACATTCATAACTCTCTCTTCAGTGCTCCAATTTAGAAGATTTTGAGGTCATTACAATTGTAATTTGTCAAGCTTCTAAATGAGACAAGAATTGGGTAATTTCGAGACTGTTCGATATCCCAAAAGCAAGTTGGAACTCTTCGATCGTCATTTTACAATTTGGATTGTTCATCTTTCGAAATTGCGCGATCCGACGGAGACTCTCATAACTCCCTCGTTTGATGTCGGATTGGGTCGATTTTTGGTCATCTGAAAGGTACTTTAGTGCTCTTTCATAACTGACTAGAGTCGTCATATTCTGAGACCATTTTGGACATCCATAAGTGAGATCGGAGTCGTCGGTACTGAATTTCTACTTCATCTCCTTGTCCAATAGTAACCTTCATAACTTACTCTTCAGTTGTCGAATTTAGTCAATTTGGAGCTCATTGGAATGGTAACTTGACAAGCTTCAAAATGAGACCAGAATTGGGTAATTTCGAGACCGTTCGATATCCAAAAAGCATGTTAGAATTCTTCGATCGTCATTTTGCAATTTGGATTCTTAATCTTTCCAAATCGCGCAATGACAATGGAGACACTCATAACTCCCTTGTTTTAGGTCGGATTGGGTCGATTTTTGGTCATTTGAAGGGTACTTTTGTGCTCTTTCATTCTTGACTGGAGCATCGTATTCTAAGACCATTTTGGGCATTCGTAAGTGGGATTGCAGTCGTTGGTACTGAATTTCTCCTTCATCTCCTTGTCCAACTGTAACCTTCATAACTTTGTCTTCAGTGGTCGAATGTAGTCAATTTTGAGCTCATTGGAATGGTAACTTGACAAGCTTTTAAATGAGACCAGAATTGGGTAATTTTGAGACCGTTCGATATCACAAAAACACGTTGGAACTCTTCGATCGTCATTTTGCAATTTGGATTATTTATCTTTCCAAATCGCGCGATCGAACGGAGACGCTCATAACTCCCTCGTTAGATGTCGGATTGGGTCAATTTTTGGTCATCTGAAAGGTACTTTAGGGCTCTCTCATTCATGACTAGAATCGTCGTAATCTGAGACCATTTGTGCATCCATAAGTGGTATCGTAGTTGTCGGTACTCAATTACTCTTTCATCTCCTTTCCAACTGTAACATTCATAATTCTCTCTTTAGTGCTCCAAGTTAGATTGGGTAATTTCGAGACCGTTCGATATCCCAAAAGCACGTTGGAACCCTTCGATTGTCATTTTGCAATTTTGATTGTGAATCTTTCTAAATCGTGTGATCCAACAGAGACGCTCATAACTCCCTCGTTTGATGTCGGATTGGGTCAATTTTTGGTCATCTAAAAGAAATTTAGTGCTCTTTCTTTCCAGACTGGAGTCGTCGTATTTCGAGGCCATTTTGTGCATCCGTAAGTGGGATCGCAGTCGTCGGTACTGAATTTCTACTTCATCTCCTTATCAACAGTAACCTTCATAACTCTCCCTTCAGTGGTCGAATTTAGACTATTTTGAGCTCATTGGAATGGTAACTTGACAAGCTTCTAAATGAGACCAGAATTGGGTAATTTCGAGACCATTCGATATCCTAAAACCATGTTGGAACTCTTCGATCGTCAATTTGCAATTTGTATTGTTAATCCTTCCAAATCGCGTAAATCAACGGAGACTCTCATAACTCCCTCGTTAGATGTCGGATTCAGTCAATTTTCGGTCATCTGAAAGGTACTTTAGTGCTCTTTCATTTCGAACTGGAATCGTCGTATTCTGAGACCATTTGGGCATCCATAACTGGGATCGCAGTCATGGGGACTGAATTTCTTTTTCATCTCCTTGTCTAACCATAACCTTCATAACTCTGTCTTCAGTGGTTAAATTTAGATGATTTTGAGGTCAATACAGTGGTAACTTGACAAGCATCTAAATGAGACTAGAATTCGGTAATTTCGAGACCGTTCGATATCCCAAAAGCACATTGGAACTCTTCGATCGTCATTTTGCAATTTGGAATGTTAATATTTCCAAATCACGTGATCCAATGGAGATGCTCATAACTCCCTCGTTTGATGTCGGATTGGGTCAATTTGTGGTCATCTGAAAGGTACTTTAGTGCTCTTTCATTCCTGACCGGAGTCATCATATTCTGAGACCATTTTGGGCATCTGTAAGTGAGATCGCAGTCGTCGGTACTGTATTTATCCTTCATCTCCTTGTCCAACAGTAACCTTCATAACTCTCTCTTCAGTGGTTGAATATAGACTATTTTGAGGTCATTGTAATGGTAACTTGACAAGCTTCCATATGGGACTAGAATTGGGTAATTTTGAGACCGTTTGATATACCAAAAGCAAGTTGGAACTCTTCAATCGTCATTTTGCAATTTGGATTTTTAATCTTTCCAAATCGCGCTATCCAACGAAGACACTCATAACTCCCTTGTTTGATGTCGGATTGGGTCGATTTTTGGTCATCTAAAAGGTACTTTAGTGCTCTTTCAGTCCTGACTGGAGTCGTCATATTCTGAGACCATTTTGGGCATTCATAAGTGAGATCGCAGTCGTCAGTACTGATATTCTACTTCATCTCCTTGTCCAACAGTAACCTTCATAACTCTGTCTTCAGTGGTCAAATGAAGACAATTTTCAACTCATTGGAATGGTAACTTGACAAGCTTCTAAATGAGACCAAAATTGGGTAATTCGAGACCATTCGATATCCCAAAAGCACATTGGAATTCTTCGATCGTCATTTTGTAATTTAGATTTTTAATCTTTCCAAATCGCGCGATCCAATAGAGACACTCATAACTCCCTTGTTTGATGTCGAATTGGGTCGATTTTTGGTCATTTGAAAGGTACTTTTGTGCTCTTTCATTCCTGACTGGAGCATCGTATTCCGAGACCATTTTGGGCATCCGTAAGTGGGATCTCAGTCATCGGTACTGAATTTCTTCTTCATCTCCTTGTCCAACTGTAACCTTCATAACTCTGTCTTCAGTGGTCGAATGTAGACAATTTTGAGCTCATTGGAATGGTAACTTGTCAAGCTTCTAAATGAGACCAGAATTGGGTAATTTTGAGACCATTCGATATCATAAAAGCAAGTAGAAACTCTTCGATTGTCATTTTGCTATTTGGATTGTTAATCCTTCCAAATCGCGTGATCCAACGGAGACGCTCATAACTAGATCGTTAGATATCCGATTGGGTCGATTTCACAAAAGCACGTTGGAACTCTTCGATCGTCATTTCGCAATTTCGATTATTTATCTTTCCAAATTGCGCGATCGAACAGAGATGCTCATAACTCCCTCGTTAGATGCTGGATTGGGTTGATTTTTGGTCATCTGAAAGGTACTTTAGTGCTCTCTCATTCCTAACTAGAATCGTCGTATTCCGAGACCATTTGGGCATCATAAGTGGGATCGCAGTTGTCTATACTCAATTTCTCTTTCATCTCCTTGTCCAACAGTAACATTCATAACTCTCTCTTCAGTGCTCCATTTTAGACGATTTTGAGGTCATTGCAATCGTAACTTGTCGAGCTTCTAAATGAGACCAGAATTGGGGAATTTCGAGATTGTTCGATATCCCAAAAGCATGTTGGGACTCTTCGATCGTCATTTTCCAATTTGGATTGTTCATCTTTCCAAATTGTGCGATCCGACGGAGATGCTCATAACTCCCTCGTTTGATGTCAGATTGGGTCGATTTTTGGTCATCTAATAGGTACTTTAGTGCTCTTTCATTCCTGACTGGAGTCGTCGTATTCTGAGACTATTTTGGGCATCCATAAGTGGGATCGCAGTCAATAGTACTGAATTTCTACTTCATCTCCTTGTCCAACAGTAACCATCAGAATTCTCCCTTCAGTGGTCAAATTTAGACTATGTTGAGCTCATTGGAATTGTAACTTGACAAGCATCTAAATTTGACCTGAATTGGGTAATTTCAAGACCGTTCGATGTCCCAAAAGCAAGTTGGAACTCTTCGATCATCATTTTGTAATTTGGATTGTTAATCATTCCAGATCACGCGATCAAACGGAGACGCTCATAACTCCCTCGTTTGATGTTGGATTGGGTCACTTTTTGGTCAACTCAAAGGAAATTTAGTGTTATTTCATTCCTGACTGGAATCGACGTATTCCGAAACCATTTGGGCATTCGTAAGTGGGATCGCAATCGTCGGTACTGAATTTCTCTTTCATCTCCTTTTCCAACAGTAACCTTCATAACTCTCTCTTTACTGGTCAAGTTTAGTCATTGAAATGGTAACTTGGCTTCATTAAATGAGACCCGGAGCTTCTAATTTCAAGACCGTTCGATATCCCAAAAGCACGCACTCTTTGATCGTCTTTATAATTTGGATAGTTAATCCTTGATCGTCATTTTATAATTTAGACCGTTCGATATCCCAAAAGCACGTTGGAACTCTTTGATCGTCATTTTATAATTTAGACCGTTCGATATCTAGAAAGCACGTTGGAACTCTTTGATCGTCATTTTATAATTTGGATAGTTAATCCTTCCAAATCACGTGATCCAACGAAGACGTTCATAACTCCCTCGTTAGATGTCGGGTTGGGTCGATTTTTGGTCATTTGAAAGGTACTTTAGTGCTCTCTCATTCTTGAAGGGAATCGTTGTATTCTGAGACCAATTGGACATCCATAAGTGGGATCGCAGTCGATTGTACTAAATTTCTCCATCATCTCCTTGTCTAACAGTAACCTTCATAACTCCGTCTTCAGTGGTCGAATGTAGACAATTTTGAGCTCATTGAAATGGTAACTTGACAAGCTTCTAAATGAGACTAGAATTGGGTAATTTCAAGACTGTTCAATATCCCAAAAGCACGTTGGAACTCTTCAATTGTCATTTTGCAATTTGGATTGTTAGTCTTTCCAAATCGCGCGATCCAACGGAGACACTCATAACTCCCTCGTTTGATGTCAGATTGGGTTAATTTTTGGTCATCTGAAAGGTACTTTAGTGCTCTTTCATTTTGGGCATCCGTAAGTGAGATCACAGTCATCAATACTGCATTTCTACTTCATCTCCTTGTCCAACAGTAACCTTCATAACTCTCTCTTCAGTTATCAAATTTAGACAATTTGGAGCTCATTGGAATGGTAACTTGACAGGCTTCTAAATGAGACCAAAATTGGTTAATTTCTAGACATTCCATATCCCAAAAGCACGTTGGAATTCTTCGATCGTCATTTTGCAATTTAGATTTTTAATCTTTCCAAATCGCGCGATCCAACGATGACAAACATAACTCCCTTGTTTGATGTCGGATTGGGTCAATTTTTGGTCATCTGAAAGGTACTTTAGTGCTCTTTTGAGACCATTTGGGCATCCATAAGTGGGATCGCTGTTGTCAGTACTGAATTTCTCTTTCATCTCCTTGTCCAACGGTAACCTTCATAATTCTCTCTTCAATGGGCGAATTTAAACGATTTTGAGGTCATTGCAATGGTAACTGGTCAAGCTTCTAAATGAGACCAAAATTGCGTAATTTTGAGACCGTTCGATATCCCAAAAGCATGCTGGAACTCTTCGATTGTCGTTTTGCAATTTGGATTATAAATCTTTCCAAATTGCACGATCCAACGGAGACACTCATAACTCCCTCGTTTGATGTCGGATAGGGTGTATTCTTGGTCATCTGAAAGGTACTTTAGTGCTCTTTCATTCCTGACTGGAGTCGTCGTATTGCGACACCATTTTGGGCATACGTAAGTGGGATCGCAATCATCAGTACTGAATTTCTACTTCATCTCCTTGTTCAACAGTAACCTTCATAACTCTCTCTTCAGTGGTCGAATTTAGACTATTTTGATCTCATTGGAATGGTAACTTGACAAGCTTCTAAATTAGACCAGAATTGGGTAATTTCAAGATGTTCGATATCCCAAAAGAACGTTGGAACTCTTCAATCATCATTTTGCCATTTGGATTGTTAATCTTTCCAAATCGCGCGATCCAACGGAGACACTCAAAACACCCTCGTTTGATGTCGAATTGGGTTGCTTTTTGATCATCTGAAAGGAATATAGGGCTTTTTCATTCCTGACTAGAATCGTCGTATTCCGAGACCAGTTGGGCATCCGTAAGTGGGATCGCGATCGTCGGTACAGAATTTCTCCTTCATCTCCTTGTCCAACAGTAACCTTCTTAACTCTCTTCAGTGGTCGAATTTAGGCTATTTGAGGTCATTGCAATGGTAACCTAACAAGCTTCTAAATGAGACCAGAATTGGGTAATTTTGAGACCGTTCGATATCCCAAAAGCACGTTGGAACTCTTCGATCGTCATTTTACAAGTTGGATTATTAATCTTTCCAAATTGCACGATCCAACGGAGACACTCATAATTCCCTCGTTTGATGTCAGATTGGGTCGATTTTTAGTCATCTAAAAGTAGTTTAGTGTTCTTTCGTTCCTGACTGGAGTCATAATTTTTCGAGGCCATTTTGGGCATCCGTAAGTGGGATCGTAGTCGTCAGTTCTGAATTTCTACTTTAGCTCCTTATCCAACAGTAACCTGTATAACTCTCTCTTCAGTCGTCGAATTTAGACTATTTTGAGGTCATTGGAATGTAATTTGACAAGCTTCTAAATGACACCAGAATTGGGTAATTTCAAGACCGTTCGATATCCCAAAAGCACGTTGGAACTCTTCGATCGTCATTTTGCAATTTGGATTGTTAATCTTTCCAAATTGCATGATCCAACGAAGACACTCATAACTCCCGTGTTTGATGTCGGATTGGGTCGATTTTTGGTCATCTAAAAGGTACTTTAGTGCGCTTTCATTCCTGACTGGAGTGGTCGTATTCCGAGACCATTTTGGGCATCCGTAAGTGAGATCGCAGTCGTCAGTACTAAATTTCTACCTCATCTCCTTATCCAACAGTTACCTTCATAACTAACTCTTCAGTTGTCGAATTTAGACAATTTGGAGCACATTGGAATGGTAACTTGACAAGCTTCTAAATGAGACTAGAATTTTTTAATTTCGAGACCGTTCGATATCCCAAAAGCAAGTTGGAATTCCTCGACCGTCATTTTGCAATTTGGATTTTTAACCTTTCCATATCGCGCGATCCAACAGAGACACCCATAACTCCCTCGTTTGATGTCGGATTGGGTCGATTTTTGGTCATCTAAAGGTACTTTAGTGCTCTTTCATTCCTGACTGGAATTGTCGTATTCCGAGACCATTTTGGGCGTCCGTAAGTAGGATCGCAGTCATCGGTACTGAATTTCTCCTTCATCTCCTTGTCCAACAGTAACCTTCATAACACTGTCTTCAGTGGTCGAATGTAGGCTATTTTGAGCTCATTAGAATGGAAATTTGACAAGCTTCTAAATGAGACTAGAATTGGGTAATTTCGGGACCGTTCGATATCCCAAAAGCACGTTGGAACTCTTCGATCGTAACTTTGCAATTTGGATTAGTAAACTTTCCAAATCGCGCGATCCAACAGAGACGCTCATAACTCCCTTGTTAGATGTCGGATTGGGTCAATTTTTGGTCATCTGAAAGGTACTATAGTGCTATTTCATTCTTGACTAGAATCGTCGTATTTCGAGACCAATTGGGCATCCATATGTGGGATTGCAGTTGTTGTTACTGAATTTCGTCTTCATCTCATTGTCCAACAGCAACCTTCATAACTCTCTCTTCAGTGGTTGAATTTAGACAATTTTCAGGTCATTGCTATGGTAACTTGACAAGCTTCTAAATGAGACCAGAATTGGGTAATTTTGAGACCGTTCGATATCCCAAAAGCATGTTAGAACTCTTCGATCGTCATTTTGCATTTTGGATTGTTAATCTTTCCAAATCCCGCGATCCGACGGAGACGCTCATAACTCCCTCGTTTGATGTCGGTTGGGTCGCTTTTTGGTCATCTGAAAGGAAATTTAGTGCTTTTTCATTCCTGACTGGAATCGACCTATTCTGAGACCATTTGGGCATCCGTAAGTGGGATCGCAATCGTCGGTACTGAATATCTCCTTCATCTCCCTGTCGAACAGTAACCTTCATAACTCTCTCTTCAGTGGTCGAGTTTAAATGATTTGAGGTCATTGCAATGGTAAGTTGACAAGCTTCTAAATGAGACCAGAATGGGTAATTTCGAGACCGTTCGATATCCCAAAAGCATGTTGGAACTCTTCCATCGTCATTTTGCAATTTTGATTATTAATCTTTCCAAATCACGCGATCCAACGGAGACACTCATAACTCCCTTGTTTGATGTCGGATTGGGTCGATTTTTGGTCATCTAAGAGTACTTTAATGCTCTTTCATTCCTGACAAGAATGTCGTATTCCGAGACCATTTTTGGAATCCGTGAGTGGGATCGCAGTCGTCAGTACTGAATTTCTCCTTCTTCTCCTTGTCCAACAGTAACCTTCATAACTCTGTCTTCAGTGGTCAAATGTAGGCAATTTCGAGCTCATTGGAATTGTAACTTGACAAGCTTCTAAATGAGACCAGAATTGGATAATTTCAGGACCATTCAATATCCCAAAAGCTCGTTGGAACTGTTCGATCGTCATTTTGCAATTTGGATTATTAATCTTTCCAAATCGCACGATCCAACGGAGACGCTCATAACTCCCTCGTTAGATGTCAGATTGGGTCGATCTTTGGTCACCTAAAAGGTACTTTAGTGGTCTTTCATTCCTGATTGGAATCGTCATATTCCGAGACCATATGGGCATCCATAAGTGGAATCGCAGTTGTCGGTACTGAATTTCTCCTTCATCTCATTGTCCAACAGTAACCTTTAAAACTCTCTCTTCAGTGGTCGAATTTAGATTCAATTTTGAGGTCATTGCAATGGTAACTTGACAAGCTTCTAAATGAGACCAGAATTGGGTAATTTCGAGACCATTCGATATCCCAAAAGCACGTTGGAACTCTTCGAACGTCATTTTGCAATTTGGATTGTTAATCTTTCCAAATTGCACGATCCAACAGAGACGCTCATAACTCCCTGGTTTGATGTCGGATTGGGTCGTTTTTTGGTCATCTGAAAGGAAATTTAGTGCTTTTTCATTCCGGGCTGGAATCATCGTATTCTGAGACCATTTTGGCATTCGTTAGTGGGATCGCAATCGTCGGTACTGAAGTTCTCCTTCATCTCCTTGTCCAACAGTAACCTTCATAACGCTCTCTTTAGTGGTGCTCTCTTCAGTGGTTGAGTTTAGACGATTTGAGGTCGTTGCAATGGTAAGTTGACAAGCTTCTAAACGAGACCATAATTGGATAATTTTAAGACCGTTCAATATCCAAAAAGCACGTTGGAACTCTTGATTGTCATTGTGCAATTTGGATTATTAATCTTTCCAAATCGTGCGATCCAACGGAGACACTCAAAACTCCCTCTTTTGATATCGGATTGGGTCGATTTTTGGTCATCTAAAAGTACTTTAGTGCTCTTTTATTCCCGACAGGAATCTTCATATTCCGAGACCATTTTTGGCATCCGTAAGCGGGATCGCAGTCGTCGGTACTGAATTTCTCCTTCATCTTCTTATCCAACAGTAACCTTCATAACTCTGTCTTCAGTGGTTGAATGTAGACAATTTTGAGCTCATTGGAATGGTAACTTGACAAGCTTCTAAATGAGACCAGAATTGGGTAATTTTGAGACCGTTCAATATCCCAAAAGCACATTGAAACTCTTCGATCGTCATTTTGCAATTTGGATTGTTAATCTTTCCATATCGCACGATCCAACGGAGATGCTCATAACTCCCTCATTTGATGTTGGATTGGGTCGGTTTTTGGTCATCTAAAAGGTAATTTAGTGCTCTTTCATTCCTGACTGGAATCGTCGTATCCGTGACCATTTGGGCATCCGTAAGTGGCATCGCAATCATTGGTACTGAATTTCTCCTTCTTCTCCTTGTCCAACAGTAACTTTCATAACTCTTTCTTCAGTGGTCGAATTTAGACGATTTTGAGGTCATTACAGTGGTAACTTGATAAGCTTCTAAATTACACCAGAATTGGGTAATTTCAAGACTGTTCGATATCCCAAAAGCACGTTGGAACTCTTCAATCGTCATTTAGCAATTTAGATTGTTAATCATTCCAAATCGTGCAATCCAACGGAGACACTCATAACTCCCTCGTTTGATGTCGGATTGGGTCGATTTTTGGTCATCTGAAAGGTATTTTAGTGCTCTTTCATTCCTGACTAGAGTCATCGTATTCCGAAACCATTTTGGGCATCCGCAAGTAAGATCGCAGTCCTCAGTACTGAATTTCTACTTCATCTCCTTGTCCAACAGTAACCTTCATAACTCTATCTTCAGTGGTTGAATGTAGACAATTTTAAGCTCATTGGAATGGTAACTTCTCAAGCTTCTAAATGAGACCAGAATTGGGTAATTTCGAGACCGTTCGATATCACAAAAGCTCGTTGGAACTCTTTAATCGTCATTTGGCTATTTGGATTGTTAATCTTTCCAAATAGCGCGATCCAACGAAGACACTCATAACTCTCTTGTTTGACGTTGGATTGGGTCAAGTTTTGGTCATCTGAAAGGTACTTTAGTGCTCTTTCATTCCTGACTGGATTCATCGTATTCTGAGACCATTTTAGGCATCCGTAAGTGAGATCGCAATCGTCAGTACTAAATTTCTACCTCGTCTCCTTGTCCAACAGTAACCTTTATAACTCTCTGTTCAGTTGTCGAATTTAGACAATTTGGAGCTCATTGGAATGGTAACTTGACAAGCTTCTACATGAGACCAGAATTTATTAATTTCGAGAACGTTCGATATCCCAAAAGCACGTTGGAATTCTTCGATCGTCATTTTGCAATTTGGATTTTTAACCTTTCCAAATCGCGCGATCCAATGGAGACACTCATAACTCCCTCGTTTGATGTCGGATTGGGTCGATTTTTGGTCATCTGAAAGGTACTTTAGTGCTCTTTCATTCCTGACTGGAATTGTTCTTATTCCGAGACCATTTTCGGCATCCATAAGTGGGATCGCAGTCGTCGGTACGGAATTACTTCTTCATCTCCTTGTCCAAAAGTAACCTTCATAACTCTGTCTTCAGTGGTCGAATGTAGACAATTTTGAGCTCATTGGAATGGTAACTTAAGAAGCTTCTAAATGAGACCAGAATTGGGTAATTTCGAGACCGTTCGATATCCCAAAAGCACGTTGAAACTCTTCGATCGTCATTTTGCAATTTGGATTGTTAATCTTTCCAAATCGCGCTACCTAGTTTGAGGTCGGATTGGCTTAGTTTTTGGTCATCTAAAAGGTAATTTAGTACTCTTTCATTCTTGATTGGAATCGTCGTATTCCGAGACCATTTGGGCATCCATAAGTGGGATCGCAATCGTCGGTACTGAATTTCTCCTTCTTCTCCTTGTCCAACAGTAACCTTTATAACTCTCTCTTCAGTGGTTGAATTTAGACGATTTGAGGTCATTGCAATGGTAACTTTACAAGGTTGTAAATGAGACCAGAATTGGGTAATTTCGAGATCGTTCGATATCCCAAAAGCACGTTGGAACTCTTCAATCGTCATTTTGCAATTTGGATTGTTAATCTTTCCAAATCTCACGATCCAACGAAGACACTAATAACTCCTTTGTTTTATGTCGGATTGGGTTAATTTTTGGCCATCTGAAAGGTACTTTAGTGCTCTTTCATTCCTGACTAGAGTCGCCATATTCTGAGACCATTTTGGGCATCCATAAGTGAGATCGCAGTCGTCATTACTGAATTTCTACTTCATCTCCTTGTCCAACAGTAACATTCATAACTCTCCCCTCAGTTGTCGAATTTAGACTATTTCGAGCTCATTGTAATGGTACTTAGACAAGCTTCTAAATGAGACTAGAATTGGGTAATTTCGAGACCGTTCAATATCCCAAAAGCACGTTGGAACTCTTTGATCGTCATTTTGCAATTTGGACTATTAATCTTTTCAAATCGCACGATCCAACGGAGACGCTCATAACTCCCTCGTTACATATTGCATTGGGTCGATTTTTGGTCATCTGAAAGGTACTTTAGTGCTCTTTCATTCCAGACTGGAATCATCGTATTCTGAAACCATTTGGGCATCCATAAGTGGGATCGCAGTCGTCGGTACTGAATTTCTCCTTCATCTCCTTGTCTAACAGTAACCTTCATAAATCTCTCTTCAGTGGTCGAATTTAGACGATTTTGAGGTCATAACAGTGGTAACTTGACAAGATTCTAAATGAGACCAGAATTGGGTAATTTCGAGACTGTTTGATAGCCCAAAAGCTCGTTGGAACTCTTCGATCGTCATTTTGCAATTTGGATTGTTAATCTTTCCAAATCACGCGAACCAACAAACACACTCATAACTCCCTCGTTTGATGTCGGATTGG
The DNA here is from genome assembly GCA_021015155.1 of Magnolia officinalis. Classification (NCBI taxonomy): domain Eukaryota; kingdom Viridiplantae; phylum Streptophyta; class Magnoliopsida; order Magnoliales; family Magnoliaceae; genus Magnolia; species Magnolia officinalis. Next base: position 55,283,608 of record JAJHSJ010000007.1, read on the forward strand.
GTCAATTTTTCGTCATCTGAAAGGTACTTTAGTGCTTTCTTTCCTGACTGGAGTCGTCGTATTCCGAGACCATTTTTGGCATCCAGAAGTGAGTTCGTAGTCCTCGGTACTGAATTTCTCCTTCATCTCCTTGTCCAACAGTAACCTTCATAACTCTATCTTCAGTGGTCGAACGTAGACAATTTTGAGCTCATTCGAATGGTAACTTATCAAGCTTCTAAATGAGACCATAATTGGGTAATTTCGAGACTGTTTGATAGCCCAAAAGCTCGTTGAAACTCTTCGATTGTCATTTTGCAATTTGGATTGTTAATCTTTCCAAATTGCGCTATCCAACGAAGACACTCATAACTCCCTCGTTTGATGTCGGATTGGGTCGATTTTTCATCATCTGAAAGGTACTTTAGTGCTCTTTATTTCTTGACTGGAGTCGTCGTATTCTGAGACCATTTTTAGCATTCGTAAGTGAGTTCGTAGTCCTCGGTACTGAATTTCTCCTTCATATCCTTGTCCAACAGTAACCATCATAACTCTATCTTCAGTGGTCAAACGTAGACAATTTTGAGCTCATTCGAATGGTAACTTATCAAGCTTCTAAATGAGACCATAATTAGGTAATTTCGAGACTATTTGATAGCCCAAAAGCTCGTTGAAACTCTTCGATCGTCATTTTGCAATTTGGATTGTTAATCTTTCCAAATCGCGCGAACCAACGAACACACTCATAACTCCCTCGTTTGATGTCGGATTGGGTTGATTTTTCATCATCTGAAAGGTACTTTAGTGCTCTTTCTTTCCTGACTGGAGTCGTCATATTCCGAGACCATTTTTGGCATCCGTAAGTGAGTTCGTAGTCCTCGGTACTGAATTTCTCCTTCATCTCCTTGTCCAACAGTAACCTCATAACTCTATCTTCAGTGGTCGAACGTAGACAATTTTGAGTTCATTCGAATGGTAACTTATCAAGCTTCTAAATGAGACCATAATTGGGTAATTTCAAGATCGTTCGATATCCCGAAAGCACGTTGGAACTCTTCGATCGTCATTTTATAATTTGGATTGTTAATCTTTCCAAATTAGGTGATCCAATGGAGACGCTCATAACTCCCTCGTTTAATGTCGGATTGGGTCAGTTTTTGGTCATCTTAAAGGTAATTTAGTGCTCTTTCATTTCGGATTGGAATCATTGTATTCCGAGACCATTTGGGCATCCGTAAGTGGAATCATAATCGTCGGTACTGAATTTCTCCTTCTTCTCCTTGTCCAACAGTAACCTTCATAACTCTCTCTTCAGTGGTCGAATTTAGACGATTTGAGGTCATTGCTATGTTAACTTGACAAGCTTCTAAATGAGACCAGAATTGGGTAATTTTGAGACCGTTCGATATCACAAAAGCACGTTGGAACTCATCGATCGTCATTTTCCAATTTGGATTATTAATCTTTCCAAATCGTGCGATCCAACGGAGTCGCTCATAACTCCATCGTTAGATGTCTTATTGGGTCATGGGTCATCTGAAAGGTACTTTAGTGCTCTTTCATTCTTGACTGGAATCGTCGTATTCTGGACCATTTGGGCATCCATAAGTGGGATCGCAGTTGTCGGTACTGAATTTCTGTTTCATCTCCTTGTCCAACAGTAACATTCATAATTCTCTCTTCAGTGGGCGAATTTAGACGATTTTGAGGTCATTGCAATGGTAACTTGTCAAGCTTCTAAATGAGACCAAAATTGGGTAATTTTGAGACCGTTCGATATCCCAAAAGCACGTTGGAACTCTTCGATCGTCGTTCTGCAATTTGGATTGTTAATCTTTCCAAATTGCACGATCCAACAGAGACACTCTTAACTCCCTCGTTTGATGTCGAATAGGGTCAATTTTTGGTCATCTAAAAGGTACTTTAGTGCTCTTTCATTCCTGACTGGAGTCGCCATATTCCGACACCATTTTGGGCATCCGTATGTGGGATCGTAGTCATCAGTACTAAATTTCTACTTCCTCTCCTTGTCCAACAGTAACCTTCATGACTCTCTCTTCAGTGGTCGAATTTAGACTATTTTGAGCTCATTAGAATGGTAACTTGACAAGCTTCAAAATTAGACCAAAAATGGGTAATTTTGAGACCGTTCGATATCCCAAAAGCACGTTGGAACTCTTCGATCATCGTTTTGCAATTTGGATTGTTAATCTTTCCAAATCGCGCGATCCAACGGAGACACTCATAACTCCCTCGTTTGATGTCGGATTGGGTCACTTTTTGGTCATCTGAATGGAAATTTAGTGCTTTTTCATTCCTGACTGGAATCGTCGTATTCCGAGACCATTTGGGCATCCGTAAGTGGGATCGCACTCGTCGGTACTGAATTTCTCCTTCATCTCCTTGTTCAACAGTAACCTTCATAACTCTTTCTTCAGTAGTCGAATTTAGACGATTTGAGGTCATTACAATGGTAACCTAACAAGCTTCTAAATGAGACCAGAATTGGGTAATTTCAAGACCGTTCGATATCCCAAAAGCACGTTGGAACTCTTCGATCATCATTTTGCAATTTGGACTATTAATCTTTCCAAATTCCGTGATTCAACGGAGACACTCATAATTCCCTCGTTTGATGTCGGATTGGGTCGATTTTTGGTCATCTAAAAGTACTTTAGTGTTCTTTCATTCCTTACTAGAGTCATCGTATTCCGAGGCCATTTTGGGCATCCATAAGTGGGATCGCAGTCGTCAGTACTTGTTTCGAACAAGAAACAAATGTGTTTGATTTGGGAGGTTATCTTATTCAAACGTAATAGGGAAAGGGTACTTAAAACAATCATCACATTTTGTTAATACTGAGTTCACTTACATCCTTTTAACATTCATTGATTCTAAGATAGATTGTTCAAAATAAAGCAAATATTATAGGTGTAATTGTCATAGTTAAATATTAAATTCGACAGTATTTCGACAGTGATTTCAGTCATCTCCTAGGACTTAGGAGGAATATGCTCTTCTGCTCATCATTCTGCTTTAGACTTGAACAGAAGAAATTCGAAGACTTCAACCATTTCGACAGCATAACAGCCTCTCATCTTCACAGACTGCAGAGCAGTCCGGTTACGCGGTCCCGCGCAACAATATTGGTTGCGCGGACCCGCGCAACCCACTGGGACTCCCTCTCCTACCTCTAATCTTCCTCCTCGCTCTGGTTCTTCTCCAAAAACTTCAATCCCCCTAAATGAAGGAGGGGAGGGGGTATTTATAGGCCTTCGCACGTGTGGTGCCTCGATCTTGGTGCCGTGGGACCCATCTTGCATCAATCTTCTCCTGAAAACCATTGAGCAGACCTACGCAACTGATTTTTGGTTATGTGGTACCGCGCAACGAACATAGGTTGCGCAGACCCGCGCATCCTACCGAACAGTTATTCATTCTTTTTTATCTTCCAATTTTCTTTCTATCTCTCAATCTTCTCTTGTTTCAATCCTTTCTTCCTTACCATTTTTTATGTCTCAACAGATGCCCCCTTGATCCTTTCTTTGTTTCCTCAAAAATCAAAGAAAAAGGATAAAAAATTATCACACCGACAGGGTTTGTGCAGGTCCGCGCCATAGAAGCTCGTGCACTGTACTCAATCCCTTGGAGTATAAATACCCCAATTCTTCTTTCAATAAGTACGTTACCCTCTGTAGTGAACCTTTGTCACTCTTTTGCGATTTTTCCACGCAACGAACTTTGCTTACGCGGACCCGCGCAACAGCTCCCTGTTCGCGCAAGGCCTTTTAGCCTTTGCGCCATCCCTCGCAAAGGACTTCGATTGTGCGGTCTCGCGTAACCAATACTTTGACAAATCATCTAGCAACTAATCCCTTTTCCAGAACTTAGGAAATTTCTCAATTTTTCTTTGAACCTTTTCTTCAATTTCCTTAAAGTCCTTAAATCCCTGTCCATCATGGCTCGTACTAAACGAACTTATCGTCTAGTAGACCCTCCTACTGAGCAACCTTCTCATCTTGATTTTCCTAATCCATCTTCTTATCACCCTTCCCCTTCTTTTGATCAACCACCAACTAAACGAACCAAAACCACTGCCAGTAATCCTGCATATTGTTTCGAACAAGAAACAAATGTGTTTGATTTGGGAGATTATCTTATTCAAACATAATAGAGAAAGGGTACTTAAAACAATCATCACATTTTGTTAATACTGAGTTCACTTACATCCTTTTAACATCCCTTGATTCTAAGATAGATTGTTCAGAATAAAGAAAATATTATAGGTGTAATTGTCATAGTTAAATATTAAATTCGACAGCATTTCGATGGTGATTTCAGTCATCTCCTAGGACTTAGGAGGAATATGCTCTTCTGCTGATCATTCTGCTTTAGACTTGAACAGAAGGAACTTGAAGACTTCAACCATTTCGACAGCATAACGGCCTCTCATCTTCATAAACTGTAAAGCAGTCCGGTTGCACGGTCTCGCGCAACGAATATTAGTTGTGCGGACCCGCGCAACCCACCGGGACTCCCTCTCCTACCTTCAATCTTCCTCCTCGCTCTACTTCTTCTCCAAAAACTTCAATCCATCCAAATGATGGAGGGGAGGGGGTATTTATAGGCCTTCGTACGTGTGGTGCCTTGATTTCAGTGTCGTGGGACCCATCTTGCATCAATCTTAACCGTTCAAGGAAATCTTCTCCTGAAACCCACTGCGCAGACCTACGCAACTAATTTTTAGTTGTGCGGTACCGCGCAACGAACATAGGTTGCGTGGACCCGCGCAACCTACCGAACAGTTATTCATTCTTCTTGTCTTCCAATTTTCTTTCTATCTCTCAATCTTCTTTTGTTTCAATCCTTTCTTCCTTACCATTTTTTATGTCCCAACAAATGCCCCCTTGATCCTTTCTTTATTTCCTCAAAAATCAAAGAAAAAGGATAAAAAATGATCACACTGACAGGGTTTGCGCGGGTCCGCGAAACAGAAACTCGCGCACCGTACTTGAGCCCTTGGAGTATAAATACCCCAATTCTTCTTTCATTAAGTACGTTACCCTCTGTAGTGAACCTTTGTCACTCTTTTGCGATTTTTCCGCGCAACAGCTCCCTGTTCGCGCAAGGCCTTTTAGCCTTTGCGCCATCCCGCACAAAGGACTTCGATTGCGCGATCCCGCGCAACCAATACTTTGACAAATCTTCCAGCAACTAATCCCTTTTCCAGAACTTAGGAAATTTCTCAATTTTTCTTTGAACTTTTTCTTCAATTTCCTTAAAGTCCTTAACTCCCTGTCCATCATGGCTCGTACTAAACAAACTTATCGTCTAGTAGACCCTCCTACTGAGCAACCTTCTCATCCTGATTTGCCTAATCCATCTTCTTATCACCCTTCCCCTTCTTCTGATCAACCGCCAACTAAACGAACCAAAACCACTGCCAGTAATCCTGCATATTTCAAAAAACCCGTACTTCTGACTTTTGATTTCACCAGCTGTATTGAATCACTGCCATCTCCCATTCACCGAGCGATTGCACTAGGGGACCTAAAATGTACTCCAAAGCATGGTAGAGAGTATGACTGGGATGAATGGTTGAAAACCACTGCTCATATCCGCATAGATAGCCAAAGGCCCCCTCACTGAGAAGATACTCCTCTCGCTTCAAGCTCGAAGAAAACTCGTCGAAACAAGGCGAAGGAATTTGAAGAGAAAATTAAGGAGCACAATAAGAAGAAGCTCCAAAACTCGTGGGAATCAGTTCGAGTCATTGAGGGTTTCATGAAATTTGATAACCCTCACTCGGAAGGTATGACGGTGATCCCCATCAATGTGCATCGTCATCAATCCATCCTTAACTGCGACCCGAAGGATTATATAGATGGGAAAAAGTTGATGTACACTGCTTCATGGGCAACGAGAGAACCGCGCATTCTCCAGGGAAGAATACAAGCACACAAGCCATGACAAGTCATTGAAGAAGTTCACCCAATGATCTTTCTGACCCCTTTTCATAGTCCACATAACCTCTTTCCTACGTATTTTTACGAGACCATCAGACAGCGCTTCAGAGATCGTGATCAACTCTGAGGACCAGAAGATTTCTGAACAAGAGGTCTGTTGACTACTCGACACTACTATTCTGATTGGGCAGAAGCTATCTTGAAGAAGCATGCAGTTACACTTGCCAAGGTTGGCCTATATGATGCTATAGAAGTTACATGTAAATACTTCTATAAGGAGCCCACCGTGATCAAGGGCTTTCTTGAATACTGGTCGCCTACAACCAACTCTTTCCATCTACCATTTGGGGAAATGAGCATCACACTTTGGGACTTGCATCGAATAGTAGGCCTTCCTTTAACAGGCAAATTCTACGATGAATTCATTCTGTTAAATAGAGAATTGGCGTTTGTATCTTCCCCCGATTGCAAACCTTCTATTTCCAAAACTACCATTGAGCTTTTTAAAGAGATGGGGAAATTTCTAAATTTTCATAAGCTTCCTCCTTTGCAATGGCTGGCACACTTCTCCAGAATGCTCAGGTATTTCCAAACCTAGAAATCAACTTTCCTTTTCTTATTATACATTCTTTTGCACCAACCTTTTATCTTTCTCTACAGATTTCGTAACTCTCGTTGCAAGGAGTTAATGGAACTTCGTGATAACATGAAGGAGAGAGTAGATTATAGTTCTTTTGGGGAACTCGCAGCTTTTCTAGCCTATTGGCTAAGCATCGTGGTACTTCCAAGTTCCAAATGGGCAAATGCTATTCGTTCCGCAATCTTTGTTGTTGCCAGTGCTCTGGTAGAGGGACAAAAGTATTCCCTTGCACCTCCAGTACTATGTTCTATCTACAGGGCCTTCGGAGAAATAGCAACACACATCAAGAACCCCACCATTGGATCTTCCTCGGCGTATACTGCATGGCACTATTTTACTGGCTGGCTGGGAGTTTACTTCCCATGGACCTTTGAAGCACCAGAGAAGGCATATGTTAGCCCCATGCATCTCCCACTCTAGTTCTTTCAACAAAGAGCTATGGCCAAAAGGTCATACGAATGGGTGGCCAATCAAATTTGAGATGATGATCAAATAGACTTCTTCCAATTCCATCTTCATCGCTATATTGAGGATACTGACATAGTGGATCAAGAAACACTTACTATAGAGAAAGATCTTTCTTTCTTTCTATTCGCTCTTGCAACCTGCCTCTCCGAGAAGGGACAGAATTCTGGCGAGAGCCTTATTATCCCAGCCGCTTTGCTCACCAATTCAGTTATGATCAAGCCGTGCCAGAAGATTGCGGATTGGTTACCAAAAAGATGCGTTGCTACAGAACTGGTCCTATTAATTAGGCCATGATATGGAAGCAATTACTAGGTGGTCGCGTTAATTCTTCCTTCATAATTCCCAATTACGACCACTTAGTTCACACTTCATATAGCTGGTTACGGTGGTGGGATCATCAATCATACTTGGTCAACAGACGCTTACTAGTGGACTCCTCCATCTTCCTTCATCCGCCCAGTCTAAGGGGCAGAAAATTCGAGAGCGGAATTGGCTTTATTTCGGAGAAGAGCCATGCATCCCACCATGGTGAGATTTGCAGAAAAATATCGATAGAAGAGCCGATCGTGAGACGAAGTCCATCAATACTCTGGATGGTTGGTTTGCTCATGGGGTCTTGACGGAATTTGAACAAGTCCCTCGCGACTTTGGTGGCCGGGCCACAGAAGATGTTGAAGGAACATTTTCTCCCGTTCCGGTAGAGACTGCGGCATTTCAGAATGAGCCAGCTCCGGATGAACCAACTCTCCCTTCGCAGCCTACTCCTCCCAGTTCATCATCTCCTATGACCAGATCTCGAGCACGCCTGCAAATGTCGCCACTTATCCCTCAGGAAAGAGGTACACGGGCATCTTTGTCACCTTCAGTTCCGATAAACAGAGAGCCTCAACTAGAAAGTAGTCGAGCAACTTCTTCTAAGGGGAAGTAAGTCGTGATTGAAGAAGTAGACAAAGAAAGCTTATGCGATAAAAGTTTGACTTCTTCATCAAAGAGTACTGCTTCTATGGAATATGATGATGATGAGGACGACGAAAGCGGCGAGGACAAAGATGATGATTTTGAGGAAGGAGAAGTTAATGTAGACGGAGAGGAGAATATAGTTGTGGAAAATGTTGAAAAAGAACACCCTCCTGTGACTTCTGAAACTCTTCCTAGTGCTAATATCCCTGCAAAGTCTCCTGCAACAATTGAGGAAGAAGAAGAACCCTTAGATTATGGGGAATACGGATATTCACCTGGTAATGGATTAAGTTCTCTAGATATTCATCTGTTTATTTAGTGATAATTATCTTCTCATCATTGCCGTATCTTCATTTCAGGTGCTCATGTGGCTAATATTGAAACGGGCGATACTCTTTCCTTAAATCCTCCTCCAACTCCACCAGTAACTTCGCCAAGGGTCCCTCCAATTCCATTGACAGCACCAAAAAGAATAGCCCGTGAGATTATCTTTCCTATAGAGGCTGCTAATTTTCCTACTCCTACTACCCGAGATTCAAGCACAGAGCCCGGAGCACCTTCTTTCACTGATATGTTAGGAGTCGGCCCCTCTACAGTCCAAGAAATCCCTCCCCTTGCTAGTCATGCTTCTGGGGCAGGTATATTTATATATTGATTTTTAGGAACCATACATCTTTTAATTTGTAGTGCTTATCTTAACTCTCTTCCTTCTTCATACTACAGGGACTCCTTCTCACAGTGGAGCGGCAAGCTCCGAATCCGTAGCCACTGCTTTCGAGCTGTCATCTTTTGCGAAGGTTCCCATCCATAAGATGCTTTTGATGAAGAATTCTTTGTCGGCAATAGTCCACATCTTCAAAGACCCTGAACAATGGTCAGACTTGGATATTGCTATTGAAATTCTAGAAAGTTTAGTAAGAATGGCGAAGATTAACATTTCCACTTTGCGTGATTCTCTTCTCAAATTTCGTGATTCAATAATCTCTTTGGCATCGACAAAGAATATCACAATTGCTCCTGAAATTCTGGAATATGGAAAGCAGCTGACTCTGTGCAAGGAAAAGGCTTCTCTTATTGCTTTCGCTATTTTGAATTTGATCAGGAACAATTGGTTCTTCAAGAACAGCTAAGGGTTCATATTGATGACAGGGTAGTCATTCAAGACCGCATTGCCGCACTGAAAGAGGAGATATCGCAGCTAGAGTTGAAGGATCGTGAGAAGGAATCATCCGTGAAGGAGATCGAAGCAAGAATACAAGCCAATATTCAGTCTGCTAACATTGAGAAGTCCGAATTGTTCAAGAGCGAAGAGATAATCAAATCGTTGGAAGATAAGCTGGCTGATATTCCTAACCAAGCAAAGATCATTCTTGAAGAAAAGTCAAAGCATGTTGCGGCTCAGATGCAATTAAAGGAGGACTTGCAAAAGTACATGGGGATAGTGGGAATTGTAGAAGAACTTTGAATATGTGATTTTTTGTATGTATATGCTTTTTGAACAAAGAATCTCTTTTGATCTTCAGTGATAATTTTCAGTAATCTCTTTCAGGCTTTCCTATATCATACATTATTCCGAACATATTGTCTATGCAGTAATCTTAACATAATCATTGACTGATGAATTAATATAAACACCAATATTTTATGCTTATTAACGTGGGATTCCCTATATGACTTTGTTTACTTATATATTTTCATTAGTGGTGCTAGATTTCAATTTAGTCAATTTCACACACAGTTTAAGCTCTTGAGTAGTGGAGTCGGGTCTTACGTGATGGCCTTTGTAACTCTTAGGAGTTCGCTAGACTTCTCACTGTCTAGGGAGTTCACTAACCGCGATCCATCAGTGGGGCTTAATGAAGCTACCGGGGCTGTGAACTCGGTTGGAATTACGTACAGGGTTGGCCACGGTAACTCTCTAGAGTTCACAGAGCTCGCAAGGCGACCTTTAGGGTACCAAATCCAGGGCCACCAGTCCATCAATGAGTAGTTTTAAACCCTTCCTCATGAGTTAGTACTGGAATCAAACTGTAAATCTGGGGGGTCCTATGCATGGTTGGCCTATCTAAAGCTCACACTGCAGCCCTCATTTTCTTCGTCTGCAAGATCGAGTCCATTCACGGGAGGGCATTTTCCTCCATTCCCCGTGACGCTACCAGGAAAACTATACAGAAGGCATGGGGGTTACACATGACTGGCCATTTGAGGATTTTTGGCCTTTTTAGACTTTTGGTCATTGGCTCCGTCAGTTGCCCGCATGGGTATGCGTACGATGGCCTTCACGGGCTTTTTAGGGCCACTGGCTTCTCACCGCTGCCCAAATGGTGACCTTGATAGGCCTTATGCACGATTGGCCATTGGCTTTATTAGGCTGCCTTAAAATGTTTTAGAAGACTTTGATAAGCATGATCAGTTGTCGTGAGAATGATAGATATTTCTATTTAAAATTGACACATCACTGTTTTTGCTGATGTCTTCGATTCAATTATACCCATCTATCCGTTTATGTTGTTCATAATATACCAGCTTGGTGACGGTATCAATTTTAGACAGAAGAATTTTGTGGGCTTGCTTGATGATGTCAATGTTTACTTTCCTTTTGTAACATTTATTATTTCATAGTCTTGATATGCTCGCGAACTTCTTCTTTATTCATTCATCCGATGATACATGACCATGATCTATTCTTGCCCCCTTTTGATGCAGAACCATTAATCTGATGATGTTCTGGATCAAAATTAGTAGTGTTTCTAGGAATGATCCTTACGATAAAGCCATCATTGATTAATGTATAATTTTGTTTGCCCCATTGGAGTATACTTCTTCTATGATGTACAGCTCATCCTTTTTAGACTTAAATTTGCCCCCTGATATGATTGCGATTCAGGCGATCAAGTATTCTTTATCAAGGAAATTGCCTTTGCGTTTGTTTAATCAGCTTTTTCTTCTTAGAGATATTTAAAGCAATGCATTGTCGTAGAAGACTGCACGGCCGTAACCATGTTTACTGATGAGTCTGCCCACAGTCCTTGAAATTTTCTTCGCTAATCCTGATTGATTCCAATAGGGATTTGAATTCCCTTGCCATGGTTTAAACCAGTGGGTTCTTCATGATCGAAACCCATATTTTTCATAATCTTTTTACTCACCGAACTATAATTTTTAAGATCTTGTGACGTTAGCCAACCATGGTACACATTATTCTCGATCTCTTTTCCTGTCTTCGCATCTTCTGAAACATAAAATTCTATTGGTTCAGGGTATTTTACGCTTGCTTCAACCCGAAACCTCCCTTGAGCGGCCGAAAATGGCTTATTCCTTTCAACATATGGCAGTGGCATTGTGTAATTAGATTGTAAAATTCTCAACTGTCCGGTTGATAACAAGGTTAACGGCAGTTGTCCTAGCTGTCTCAGATGTTTCGGCACAAAGTAGAATTTCTTCTTTGCCTCTGCAGTTTCGAATGATTCTGCCCTTTCTGTTTTTTTCTTTAATCTCATTCATTTGGATGTCCTTTAGGACCTTGGTTTCATCATTCTTTCTCTCTTCTATAGAAAATCCTTTATAGTAACTGACGTCTGCAAAGAAGGACTCAGCTTCTGTATACGGCTTTGCATCGGCCATTACTTTATTCTGTATTCCATCTTTAGAGTATTTGAAGCATTGATGCATAGTAGAGGGTATAATGCTATACTGATGTATCCATGGCCTTCCTAGGAGAAGATTGTATGTTGTTATCGCATTTATAACATGACATACGACATCAGTAGTCAGTTCTCCTATATCCAACGTTACTGTAATCTTACCGAGTGCGCGTTGCCCATCCTGATTAAAGCCCTGTATCATCATTCCACTAGGGTGTAGATCTGAACGATGGTAATTCAATTTACTCATCATTGAGAGTGGCAAGAGGTTCACTATAGACCCATTGTCTATCATGATATGTTTAACTTTCTTCTCACAGATATGGCCATCTATCATCAATGGTTTGTTATGCTCTGTTTCGCAGATCAAATCGTTATTAGAGAAGGAAACGACTGGTAGACAATTTTCTTGTTGATCATGTTCTTCACGCTCTAATTCTGCCATTAAAGTTTCTCTAATGTCATGATCGGACAACGCTTGAACCAAGCTTTGTCGAAATTCTTCTGATAGCTTAAGTGCATCGTAAACACTTAATGGAGCCTGTATACCCTTCAAATGACTTACCACTTCATAAGTCACTTTTGCCACTTCGCCTTTCTTTTCTTTCTCACCATTACCGTTCTGCCTTTCAATGACGTCTTTCCTAGTATTTTTTGGTTTTTGCTTTACAGGACTTGTTATCTTTTTACCCGATCGTAATGTAATTACTGCTACCTTCTTTAAAGTTTCATATTCTTCTTTCTTATTCGTATCTCGAGCTTTCCCTCGGATTGTAAGCATATTTACTGTCGCCATGGTACCCATTTCTTTTTCTTTACCGAGTACAATTTCGCCCCTATCTATCATCCGCTGTATTATGCATTTTAGTTTATAGCAATTCTCTGTCGGATGCCCCACTAAGCAGTGATAGCGGCGAAAATCTTTGTCCTTGGTTTTTGCTACATCCTCAGGGCGTTTGGGCTTTGGTAATTCTATCGTGCCGGCCTTTAATAGTTGGTTCATCATAGGGACAACGTCTTCCTTATCAAACGCAAATCCCTCATGAGAATTGAGCATCATGGGTCTTTTTCTACTGTATCTATTCCTTGACTGGCTCCATTCATCTCTTCAGTCTGGCCTCTTTTTCTTCCAGTCCCTTGTATCTTTGCCTCTTTTATCATGGTCGATAGCATTCACGGTCATCCTGCTAGATACCCTCCTAGCTGTCTCATGATGGAATGCTGGCATCTTATGAGTCATCAATTCCAAAGCGTGAGCTTTAGTAGCCAGGTCGCGAAAAGTTCTAATATCAGCATTGGTGAGCCCAAACGCGATTCCTGTCTCCATAGAATTCAAACACATTTTGACTTGCTCTTTTTCCTCCGGTAACTATCTGCATGAGGCTCCCAATGTTTTTCATCTGTCTATAAACTTTTCTACCGATTCTCCATCTCTCTGCCGTATGGAGGCCAACTCCGTAATACTAACGTCGCGCTCTGAAGAGAAAAAATTTGACATGAAAATTTCTTGCATTTGCTCCCAAGTACGTATTGACCCTGGTGCTAAACTAGAATACCATCGAAATGCTTTGTGTGTTAGTGATGACCCGAACAATCGTAAGCAATACTGTGGTATCGTAGAAAAATTTTCCATGCTATTGATGAAGTGCATTAAATGTTCCTTTGGAGATCCTTCCCCATTAAACTTTTGAAAATTCGGCTGCATGAAATTTGCTGGAAAGGGGATATCTTCTACCTCTCTAGAATACAGCGTTTGATACCTGAAACGACCAGTATTTTCGCGTTCTCTTTCTATTCTGACAGCTTCTTCCACCACTTGTCTCACCTCATCCTGTGTCACGGTTCTTGTTGCTGGGACGGACCCCAATGACCCTACCCCCTGTGGTTGGAGGTCGTCGGGCTAGTTTTCTTGTTCATTCATCGTATTCTGGGGGGCCGCCATCCGGGCTATATTATGTGCAAGGGTTTCTAGGGCCTCCCTGAGGTTTCTGCATTCATCAATGCATTTTGGGCTTCTGCCATTTCATTAATACGATTTTCCGTGGTCGTTCTACATTTTGGATTCATCCCGGCCATATGTACTGCAGCTTCTCCGCTCTTTGATGAAGCAGTAGTTAGAGTAGAACAAGAATATGCTGACGTAATAGGACTCACATAGAGGGGAGAGGATGTGATTTCATTAGACTTTTCTATACTCCTAACATCATTAATCAATTGGGGCAATACTGATATTGGTGAACTTGTCTGGAGAGGCGTGGTCATTGGTGACCTGACTACCAATGCTTTTCCTTTCTGCTCTCTCGTCCATTTAACTCTCGAGGCATTCAGAACTGGGAAGTTATACGCTGTCAGTAGCGGGGTTATTCATTCGGGATATATCACTGGAGGAGCGAGTTCAGGATTCTTTCTGACTGTATTACGTGTTATTGGTCCTCTGATTCTTAACGAAGGCTGATTCATTCCAGAATTTCTTGCATTTCGTGCTCTCGTTCTACGAGACGCTACGACAGTCCAGCCTTCATCACCCCCCAATGGTTGAGGCGATGCTGATACGACCCCAACTGATACCCGAGTCATGTTGTTCCCACTTGCATGGATTTGAGTCATGTGCTTCGAAATTTGATTCGGTGTGCATTCTACCATGAACCCAGTCGGAGTAAATCGGAAGTTCACCTTTCTTACAAGAGTTGTCATGAGTAGTAGGATGCAGAAACCTTCAATCTTAAAACATAATTGCAATTAGTGATTGAAGAATTAAATAATCTATCTTAAAGATGAAGGGGAGGATGTTCCCACTGAGAGTCGCCATTTTGGTGTCTGAAAGACGCTAAACAATGATGAAAGTTTCATAACGATTTCACTGCTAATGTTAAATAAGATAAAGTCCCCAACAGAGTCGTCATTTTGTTTCGAACAAGAAACAAATGTGTTTGATTTGGGAGATTATCTTATTCAAACATAATAGAGAAAGGGTACTTAAAACAATCATAACATTTTGTTAATACTGAGTTCACTTACATCCTTTTAACATCCCTTGATTCTAAGATAGATTGTTCAGAATAAAGCAAATATTATAGGTGTAATTGTCATAGTTAAATATTAAATTCGGCAGCATTTCGACAGTGATTTCAGTCATCTCCTAGGACTTAGGAGGAATATGCTCTTCTGCTGATCATTCTGCTTTAGACTTGAACTGAAGGAACTTGAAGACTTCAACCATTTCGACAGCATAACGGCCTCTCATCTTCACAGACTGCAGAGCAGTCCAGTTGGGCAGTCCCGTGCAATGAATATCGGTTGCGCGGACCCACGCAACCCACCGGGACTCCCTCTCCTACCTTCAATCTTCCTCTTCACTCTACTTCTTCTCTAAAAACTTCAATCCGTCCAAATGGAGGGTAGGGGGTATTTATAGGCCTTCGCACGTGTGGTGCCTCGATTTTGGTGCCGTGGGACCCATCTTGCACCAATCTTAACCATTCAAGGAAATCTTCTCCTGAAACCCACTGCGCAGACCTACGCAACTGATTTTTGGTTGCGCGGTACCGCGCAACCTACTGAACAGTTATTCATTCTTCTTGTCTTCCAATTTTCTTTCTATCTCTCAATCTTCTTTTGTTTCAATTCTTTCTTCCTTACCATTTTTTATGTCCCAACAGAGATGAAGGAGAAATTCAGTACCAACGACTATGATCCCACTTACGGATGCCCAAGTGGTCCCTGAATACGATGATTCCAATCAGGAATGAAAGAGTACTAAAGTACCTTTCAGATGACCAAAAATTGACCCAATTCGACATCAAGCGAGGGAGTTAGAGCATCTCCGTTGGATCGTGCGATTTAAAAAGATTAACAATCCAAATTGGAAAATGACGATCGAAGAGTTCCAACGTGCTTTTGGGATATCGAACGGTCTCAAAATTACCCAATTCTGGTCTCATTTAGAAGCTTTTCAAGTTACCACTCCAACGAGCTCAAAACTGTCTAAATTCGACCACTGAAGATAGAGCTAAGAAGGTTACTGTTGGACAAGGAAATGAAGGGGAAATTCAGGACCGACGACTGCGATCCCACTTACGGAAGCCCAAATGGTCTTGGAATACGACACTTCCAGTCAGGAATGAAAGAGCGCTAAAGTACTTTTCAGATGACCAAAAATCAACCCAATCCGACATCAAACGAGGGAGTTATGAGCGTATCCATTGGATCGAGCGATTTGGAAAGATTAACAATCCAAATTAAATGATGATCAAAGAGTTCCAACGTGCTTTTGGGATATTGAACGGTCTCGAAATTACCCAATTCTGGTCTCATTAAGAAGCTTATTAAGTTACCATTCCAATGAGCTCAAAATAGTCTAAATTCGACTATTGAAGAGAGAATTATGATGGTTACTATTGGACAAGGAGATGAAGGAGAAATTCAGTACCGACGACTGCAATCTCACTTACAAACGCCCGAATGGTCTTGGAATACGACGATTCCAGTCAGGAATGAAATAGCACTAATGTACCTTTGAGATGACCAAAAATCAAGCCATTCTGACATCAAACAAGGGAGTAATGAGCGTCTCTGTTGGATCGTGTGATTTGGAAAGATTAACAATCCAAATTGTAAAATGATGATCGAAGAGTTCCAACGTGCTTTTGGGATATCGAACGGTCTCGAAATTACCCAATTCTAGTCTCATTTAGAAGCTTGTTAAATTACCATTCCAATGGGCTTAAAATAGTCTAAATTCGACCACTTAAGAGAGAGTTATGAAAGTTACTGTTGGACATGGAGACGAAGGAGAAATTAGTATCGACGATTGCGATCCCACTTACGGATGCCCAAAATGGTCTCGGAATACAATGATTCCAATCAGGAATGAAAGATCACTAAAGTACCTTTCAGATGACCAAAAATCGACCCAATCCGACATCAAACGAGGGAGTTATAGTGTCTCCGTTGGATCGCGTGATTTGGAAAGATTAACAATCCAAATTGCAAAATGAAGATCGAAGAGTTGCAACGTGCTTTTGGGATATCAAACTGTCTCGAAATTACCCAATTCTGGTCTCATTTAGAAGCGTGTCAAGTTACCATTCCAATGAGCTCAAAATAGTCTAAATTCGACCACTGAAGAGAGAGTTATGAAGGTTACTGTTGGACAAGGAGAAGAAGGAGAAATTCAGTACCGACGACTGCGATTCCACTTATGGATGCCCAAAATGGTGTCAAAATACGACGATTCCAGTCAGGAATGAAAGAGCACTAAAGTACCTTTCAGATGACCAAAAATTGACCCAATCCGACATTAAACGAGGGAGTTATGAGTGTCTCCGTTGGATCGCGCGATTTGGAAAGATTAACAATCCAAATTGCAAAATGACGAATCAAGAGTTCCAATGTGCTTTTGGGATATTGAATGGTCTCGAAATTACCCAATTCTGGTCTCGTTAAGAAGCTTATTAAGTTACCATTCCAATGAGCTCAAAATAGTCAAAATTCGACCACTGAAGAGGGAGTTATGAAGGTTACTGTTGGACAAGGAGATGAAGGAGAAATTCAGTACCGACGACTGTGATCTCACTTACGGATGCCCAAAATGGTCTTGGAATACGACGACTCCAGTCAGGAATGAAAGAGCACTAAAGTACTCAGATGACCAAATTTGACCCAATCCGACATCAAACGAGGGAGATATGAGCGTCTCCGTTGGATTACGCGATTTGGAAAGATTGATCCAAATTGCAAAATGACGATCGATGAGTTCCAACGTGCTTTTGGGAATATCGAACGGTCTCGAAATTACCCAATTTTGGTCTCATTTAGAAGCTTGTTAAGTTACCATTCTAATGACCTCAAAATAGTCTAAATTTGACCACTGAAGAGAGAGTTATGAAGGTTACTGTTGGACAAGTAGATGAAGGAGAAATTCACTACCGACGACTACAATCCCACTTACGGATGCCCAAGTGGTCTCGGAATATGACGATTCTAGTCAGTAATGAAAGAGCGCTAAAGTACCTTTCAGATGACTAAAAATCGACCCAATCCGACATCAAACGAGGGAGTTATGAGCGTCTCCATTGGATCGCGCGATTTGGAAAGATTAACAATCCAAATTACAAAATGACGAATGAAGAGTTCCAACGTGCTTTTGGGATATTGAATGGTCTCGAAATTACCCAATTCTGGTCTCGTTAAGAAGCTTATTAAGTTACCATTCCAATGAGCTCAAAATAGTCAAAATTTGACCACTGAAGAGAGAGTTATGATGGTTACTATTGGACAAGGTGATGAAGGAGAAATTCAGTACCGACGACTGTGATCTCACTTATGAATGCCCAAATGGTCTCGGAATATGACGATTCGAGTTAGGAATGAAAGAGCACTAAAGTACCTTTCAGATGACCAAAACCCAATCCGACATCAAACGAGGGAGTATTGATCGTCTCCGTTGGATCGCGCGATTTGGAAAGATTAACAATCCAAAATGCAAAATGACGATCAAAGAGTTCCAACTTGCTTTTGAGATATTGAACGGTCTCGAAATTACCCAATTCTGGTCTTATTAAGAAGCTTATTAAGTTACCATTCCAATGAGCTCAAGTTAGACTAAATTCGACCACTAAAGAGAGAGTTATGATGGTTACTATTGGACAAGGAGATGAACGAGAAATTCAGTACCGACAACTGCGATCTCACTTACGAATGCACAAATGGTCTCAGAATATGACGATTCAAGTCAGGAATGAAAGAGCACTAAAGTTCCTTTCAGATGACCAAAAATCGAGCCAATCCGACATCAAACGAGGGAGTTATGAGTGTCTCCGTTGAATCACACGATTTGGAAAGCTTAACAATCCAAATTGTAAAATGACGATCGAAGAGTTCCAACATGCTTTTAGGATATCGAACGGTCTCAAAATTACCCAATTTTGGTCTCATTTAGAATCTTGTCAAGTTACCATTCCAATGAGCTCAAAATAGTCTAAATTAGACCACTGAAGAGTGAGTTATGAAGGTTACTGTTGGACAAGGAGACGAAGGAGAAATTAGTACCGATGACTGCGATCTAACTTATGGATGCCCAAATGGTCTCGAAATACGACGATTCCAGTCAGGAATGAAAGAGCACTAAAGTACCTTTCAGATGACCAAAAATCAACCCAATCCGACATCAAACGAGGGAGTTATGAGTGTCTTCGTTGGATCGCGTGATTTGGAAAGATTAACAATCCAAATTGCAAAATGACGATCGAAGAGTTGCAACATGCTTTTGGGATATCGAACAGTCTCAAAATTACCCAATTCTAGTCTCATTTAGAAGCTTGTCAAGTTACCATTCTAATGAGCTCAAAATAGTCTAAATTCGACCACTGAAGAGAGAGTTATGAAGGTTACTGTTGGACAAGGAGATGAGAGAGAAATTTAGTACTGACGACTGTGATCTCACTTACGGATGCCCAAATGGTCTCAGAATATGACGATTCCAGTCAGGAATGAAAGAGCGCTAAAGTACCTTCCAGATGACCAAAAATTGACCCAATCCGACATCAAACAAGGGAATTATGAGCGTCTTCGTTGGATTGCGCAATTTGGAAAGATTAACAATCCAAATTGCAAAATGACGATCGATGAGTTCCAACGTGCTTTTGGGATACGAACGGTCTCAAAATTACCCAATTCTGGTCTCATTTAGAAGCTTGTCAACTTACCATTCCAATGAGCTCAAAATAATCTAAATTCAACCACTGAAGAGAGAGTTCTGAAGGTAAATATTGGACACGGAGATGAAGATGAAAATCAGTACCGACGACTACGATCTCACTTACGGATGCCCAAATGGTCTCAGAATATGACAATTCCAGTCAGGAATGAAAGAGCACTAAAGTACCTTTGAGATGACCAAAAATCGACCCAATCTGAATTCAAATGAGGGAGTTATGAGCGTCTCCGTTGGATCGCGCGATTTGGAAAGATTAACAATCCAAATTGCAAAATGATGATCGAAGAGTTTCAACGTGCTTCTGGGATATCGAACAGTCTCGAAATTATCCAATTCTGGTCTCATTTAGAAGCTTGTCAAGTTACCATTCCAATGAGCTAAAAATAGTCTAAATTCGACCACTAAAGAGAGAGTTATGAAGGTTACTGTTGGACAAGGAGATGAAGTAGAAATTCAGTACCGACGACTACGATCCCACTTACGGATGCCCAAAATGGTCTCGGAATACGACGATTCCAGTCAGGAATGAAAGAGCACTAAAGTACCTTTCAGATGACCAATAATCGACGCAATCCGACATCAAACGAGGGAGTTATGAGTGTCTCCGTTGGATCGCACGATTTGGAAAGATTAACAATCCAAATTGCAAAATGATGATCGAAGAGTTCCAACGTGCTTTTGGGATATGGAACGATCTTGAAATTACCCAATTTTGGTCTCATTTAGAAACATGTCAAGTTACCATTCCAATGAGCTCAAAATAGTCTAAATTCGACCACTTAAGAGAGAATTATGAAGGTTACTGTTGGACAAGGAGATGAAGTAGAAATTCAGTACCGACGACTGCGATCTCACTTACAGATGCCCAAAATGGTCTCGGAATACGAAGACTCCAGTCAGGAATGAAAGAGCACTAAACTACCTTTTTAATGACCAAAAATCTACCCAATCCGAATTCAAATAAGGGAGTTATGAGTGTCTCCGTTGGATCGCCCAATTTGGAAAGATTAACAATCTAAATTGCAAAATGATGATTGAAGAGTTCCAACATGCTTTTAGGATATCAAACGGTCTCAAAATTACCCAATTCTAGTCTCATTTAGAAGCTTGTCAAGTTACCATTCCAATGAGCTCAAAATAGTCTAAATTCGACCAGTGAAGAGAGAGTTATGAAGGTTACTGTTGGAGAAGGAAATGAAGTAGAAATTCAATACCGACGACTGCGATCTCACTTACGAATGCCCAAAATGGTCTCGGAATACGAAGACTCCAGTCCAAAATGAAAGAGCACAAAAGTACCTTTCAAATGACCAAAAATTGACCCAATCCGACATCAAACGAGGGAGTTATGAGCGTCTTCGTTGGATCGTGCGATTTGGAAAGATCCATTCCGTCCATCCGTTTTTCGATCTCGTTTTAGTACATTTTACTAAAAATAAGGTAGATACAACACTCAAGTAGGTCACATGAGAGGGAAATTTCGGTAAAGAAATTTCTACCGTTGAAACCTTATTGGGCTCCACCTTGATGTTTATATGATATTAAAACCTTTTACAAGGTCATTCATAATGGGATGAAGTGAAAACACCAAAATTATAGCATGATACAAAACTTTTATGGCCAAAAAATGTTTCAATGGTGTTCATTGAATACCCACTTTTTCCTCTTGTATGGCCTACATGAGTGTTTGATACACCTCATTTTTGGTCTCACATCCTAAAATGATCTCATAGACGGAGTGGATTTCTCAAAAACATTTCGGTGGGCCCACCCAGGATCCTTGCGCAGGAACTACGTGCGAAAGGCTTTCGCAGTAAATCAGCATCCAGGGACGTGGATTTCGTCCTACCCCCACCTGGACAGTAATTCGTCCGGGCAGGGATCTGTGGGGTTCACTGTTATGTAAGTGTTTTATCCATGCCGTTCATTGCTTTTCACAGATCATTTTAAGGAATCAGCCTAAAAATGAAGCAGGTACACAGTTCTAGTGGACCACACCAAAGGAAGCTGCAGTGATAATAATACACATCGTTGAAACCTTTCTAAGTGCCACCGTCATGTTTTTCACCATCCAACCTATTTATAAGGTCATTTAGATTTGGATGAAGTGAAAAAACAAATATCAGTTTGATCTGAAACTTCTCTGGCTCCCAATAAGTTTTTAATGGTGAAAATTCAATCCTCACTTTGTGGTCCACTTAAGCCTTGAAACTGCCTCAATTTTTGCCTAATACTTTAAAATGATCTGAGAAAAATGATTAACAACGTGGATAAAACACTTACAGCACAGTGAGCCCCACAGAGCCCCGTCCACACGGATTATGTAGGACCGTGTCCCATCTAATCTTGCTTAATACGCAAGGGAAACGGATTGGCTACTCCCCCTGCCACCAGCCCTGGTGATCAGTGCTCTGTGAGCTCCACCATGATATATGTGTTTCATTCATGCTGTCCATCAAATTTTATTGGTCATTTTATGGTACGTAACAAAAAATGAGATATATCCCAATCTCAAGTGGACCACATTACAGGAAACAGTTGTTGAGGCATAAAATAAGCAAGGAAGTGAAGACGAGAAAAATCAAGAAATCAATTTAAAAGATCAAGAAATCAGCTTCAAGACCACTTTGCGCGGGTTCGCGCAAAGT
This sequence comes from Magnolia officinalis, assembly GCA_021015155.1. Lineage (NCBI taxonomy): Eukaryota > Viridiplantae > Streptophyta > Magnoliopsida > Magnoliales > Magnoliaceae > Magnolia > Magnolia officinalis. The sequence goes on from JAJHSJ010000007.1 coordinate 55,305,630, forward strand.
GAAATGGTTGCGCCAGACCGCGCAAAGTGAACGGTTTGCGCGGGAGATTATGAAGACAGTTTGCGCGGGGACTGATGGTTTGCGCGAGACCGCGCAAAGCATATCGTTTGAGCTTGTCCGCGCAAAGTATATGGCGGTGGGATCAAAAAGGTTGGTTGATTATTTTGTCCCACATCGACCAGAACAGAGATTTCCATTGAAGAAAATGTCTATAAATACCCCGTTCCTCCTCTCAAAAGGGGTTCAAAGATTTCAGAAGTGAAAGAAAGATGAAAGAGAAGACAGAAGGTGCGGAGTATTGGACTCCTGCACTTTGCGCGACGGCGCACAAAGGAGTATCGGACTCCTGAAGTTTGCGCGGACCAGCGCAAAGCGGCACTGGGTTGATATAGTTTGCGCGGACCCGCGCAAAGCATATTGTTTGCGCGGACCCACGCAAACCGACTGCTGAACAGTCCATAACAGCAATGGGCTGTTATGCTGTTAGAATGGCTAGAGTCTTCAAGTCTTCAGGTTCTTCTTGTTCAGGAGAAAAGGAAGAATCATCGACGAAAAGGCGTGTTCCTCCTAAGTTTCAGGAGATGACTGAAATAGCGCTGTTATGCTGCCGGAATCTCCGTCCTCTTGAAGACTATTGGTCGATTTATCTATTCCTCCTAAGTCATAGGAGATGATTGAGATCGGCGCTGTTATGCTGCCGAAATTTATATTTAACTGCGATAACTGTAACTTGCAATGAATTCTTTGTAAAATATCTTAGAATCAAGGGATACTTGAGGATGTAAATGAATTCATAATCAATGAGGTGTGATGATTGTTTTTTGTAATTATCTCATTGTTATAATTGAATAAGATAATTCCCAAATCAAATACTTTTGTTTTCTTGTCGAAACAAAATGGCAACTCCACTGGGGAACTTATATCTTATTTAACACTAACATTGGAAAGTTGCAAGACTCTCATTACTGTTTTTGGCGTCTTCTAGACGCCAAAATGGCGACTCTCAGTGGGAACATCCTCCCCTTCATCTCTAAGATAGTTTACTTAATCTTCCATATATTAATTTCATGAATGTTTTGTTATTGAAGGTACCCAAATTCAATCACACTACATTGCTAATGGCTAACGTTGCGAGAAAAGTGAACTTCCGATTCACCGCTACCGGATTTATAATTGAATATGCGCCGAACCAAACTCCTGAGCATACGAAAGCAAGCACTACAAGCAGGCGCAAAGCGACTCAAGCAACAGTGGGAGTTATTTCCGTCTCACCTCAACCACAAGAAAACGATGAGAATTGGACTTTGGTCCTGTCCAAGAAGACAAAAGCAAAGACTTTAAAGAACCCCAAAGCGAAAGTACTTGTACCAAGAACTGAGGGACCGGTCACGCGCAGCATAGCTAGAAGAAAACCTGAGCTCGCTCCTCCGGCAATTTATCCCGAACAAACTACTTCGTAGTTCTCGTTGCATGATTTTCCAGCTTTGGTTGCTCCAAAGACCAAATGGACAGAATCGTAGAAAGGCAAAGGACTGATGATAGGATCACCGATGCCTGTGTCACCTCAAACAAGCTCGCCCATAACTGTATCACCTCGATCGGTTAAAAGCACGGGAAGTACACAAGAGTCAAACGAGACTCCAATGTCTCCCCTCTTTATAAGTCCTGTTACGTCAACATATTCTCGTTTTACTCAAAAAACGACTTCGACAAACTGTCAAGAGGCCGTAGTATATATGGTAGAAACGGGTCAAGGAAATAGGCCATCTACTGAAGAACGTGTTGATCAAATGGCAGAGGCACAAAAGTGCTAATGGATGAATGCCGAAACCTCAGAGAAGCTCTGGCAACTCTGGCACATAATGTAGCCCAGATAGTGGCTCCACCCATGATGGGAGCAACGAATGGACAAGAGAACCAACCTAAAGGCTCTCGTCCGCAAGAGATAGGATCACGAGGATCAGTTCCAGCAGCAAGGGCTATAACGCAAGATGATGTAAGACAAGTCGTCGAAGAACAGTCAGAATAGAAAGAGAGCGAGCGAATACCGGTCGTTTTAGATACCGAATACCCTACCCGAGAGAGGTAGAGGATGTTCCGTTTCCAGCCAATTTTAAGCATCCAGATTTCCAGAAATTTAATGGGGAAGGATCACCAGAAGAACACCTGATGCATTTCATCACCAGCATGGGAAACTTCTCCACAATACCTCAATACTGTTTACGCTTATTTGGATCATCATTGACAAGTAAAGCTTTCAGGTGGTATTCAAATTTAGCACCGGGATCTATACGCACATGGGAAGAAATGCAAGATGCTTTCATGTCAAACTTCTTCTCATCAGAACGCGATGTTAGTATCACAGAATTAGCTTCAGTACGACAGCGAGAAGGAGAACCAGTTGAAAAATTCATAGACAGATGGAAGACACTGGGGGCATCGTGTAGGCAGTTGCGAGAAGAAAAGGAACAAGTCAAAATGTGTCTGAACTCTATGGAGACAGGAATTGCGTTCGGACTCACCAGCGGTGATATCGGAACCTTTCGCGATTTGGCTACCAAAGCCCATGCATTGGAATTAATGACTCGTAAGATGTCAGCATTTCATCATGAAACTGTCAGAAGAATACCTGGCAGGACAACCGTCAACACCATCGATCGGGATTAGAAAAATCAAGAGGTGAAGGGCTCAAGAGACAAAAGGCCGGAAGGAAAAGAAAACTGGAATCAATCAAGGGACAGATACGGTGGAAAAAAGCTTAGAATGCTCGATTCTCATGAAGGATTTGAGTTTGACAGAGAGGACGTGGTGCCTATGATGCAACAATTGTTAAAAGCAGGTACCCTGGAATTACCAGAACCGAAACGCCCTGAAGATGTGACAAGAACCCGAGAAAGAAACTTTTGCCGTTATCATCGTTTAGTGGGACATCCGACAGAAAATTGTTACACGTTAAAGTGCATCATACAGCGAATGATAAATAGAAGGGATATAATAACCAGCGAAAGCAAAGAAAAGAATACAAGGGCGACAGTAAATGTATTGTCAATTCAAGAAAAGACTCGAGGAATGAAAGAAAAGGGAGACCAAAGGCCGATAAGAAATGCGACAATGATTACGTTGCGATCAGGGAAGCAGATAACGAGTCCGATAAAGAAAAAAGCAGAAATTATAAGGAAAGAAGTGACTGAAAAGCGGAACATCAAGGATAGAAGTAGGAATGAAGATACATCGACAAAAGTGGCTTACGATGTAGTTAGTCACTTGAAAGGTATATCTGCACGTTTGAGTATTTATGATGCGCTCAAGTTATCAGAAGAGTTTCGACAGAGTTTGATTCAAGCACTGTCTGATCACGATGTGAGAGAAACTTTACTGACAGAAATGAAGAATGAAAGAAGCAAGGAAAAGGTGGATTGTCTACCAATAATATCTTTCTCTGATGATGACTTAATTGATGAAACAGAACATAACAGGCCATTGATGATAGAAGGGTATATTTGCTAAAAGAAGATAAAACGAATCATGATAGACAATGGGTCAGCAGTGAACCTTTTGCCACTTTCCATGATCACTAAATTGGGTTACCGCCGTTCAGCTTTGCGCCCCAGCGGAATGATGATACAAGGGTTTAATCAAGATGGACAGCGCGCACTCGGTAAAATTACAGTAATATTGGAAGTGGGAGAACTAATTACTACTGTTGTATGTCATGTTATAAATGCTGTGGCGACATATAATCTTCTCTTGGGAAGGCCATGGATACATCAATACAATATTGTACCTTCTACTCTACACCAATGCTTCAAATACTGTAAGGACGGAATGCAGTGTAAAGTAATGGCTGATGCGAAACCCTATACTGAAGCTGAATCTTTCTTTGCGGATGCTAGCTATTATAAATGTTTCTCCAAAGAAGTGGGAAATGATGATGGAAAGAGAGTCCTAAAAGATCTCCAAATGAATAAAGTTAGAGAAGAAAGGGTGGAATCTCCTGGGACTACAGAAACAAGGAAAAAGTTCTATTTTGTACCAAAGCGCCTGAGACAACCGGGACAGCCGCCATTGACATTGTTGTCGACAGAACAGTTGAAAGTCTTACAGTCCAATTACACGATGCCCTTACCCAATATCGAAAGATGTAAGCCATTTGCAGCCGCCCCAGGCATATTTCAAGTCAGAGCCAGTGCTAAATATCCTGAAGCAATAAAGTTCCACGTTACAGCAGAGGTGAAGAATGAAAACACAAGCAATATATATCATGGAGAGTTAGCACCGCAGAATTTGAGAAAATACAGTGCAGTAAGCAAGAAAATCATGAGAAATATGGGTTTTGATTGTGACAAGCCCACTGGATTGAATCATGGGAAAGGAATTCAAATCCCTCTCGGAGTTAATCAAGAAAAACGGAGAAAATTCCAAGGATTAGGTGCAGAATCATCAGTAAATATGATATCAGTAAATATGATTCCAGCCAAACAGATATCAGAACAAGATGCTGAGGTAGTCAAGTGCCCTGAAAGCGCTCCAAGACAAATAGAAGATGGGGGACAGCCGACGATAGATGGCTTGCGAGAAATAAATTTGGGAATAGCAGAAGAGCCAAGGAACACATTCATCAGTGTCAGTCTTTCAGATCAGGAATTTGAGAAATATGGCCAGCTTCTCAGAGAAAATAAAGATGTCTTCGCTTGGACATATGAAGAAATGCCGGGATTGGAACCCTCTGTAGCAATGCATCGATTAAATATTTCCAAAGAAAAGAAACCAGTAAAGCAAACTCAAAGGCGATTCCACCCAGACCTGATTCCATTAATCGAAAAAGAAGTAAATAAATTAATAAAGGTTGGATTTGTCAGAGAAGTTAAATATCCAAGTGGATATCAAACATTGTTCCAGTGAAAAAGAAGAATGGGCAGATTAGAGTGTGCATCGACTTCAGAGATCTGAATGAAGCATGTCCAAAAGATGACTTCCCCCTCCCGATAACAGAATTATTAATTGATAGCACTACTCAGTATGCTATTATGTCTTTTATGGACGGATACGCAGGTTATAATCAAATCAGGATGGCACCCGAAGATGAAGAGGCAACGGCTTTCAGAACACCGATTGGAATTTATTGTTATAAAGTTATGCCTTTCGGTCTCAAAAATGCTGGGGCAACATATCAAAGGGCAATGAAAAATATTTTTCAAGATATGATGCATAAACATGTCGAATGCTATGTTGATGACTTGGTGGTCAGGTCGGGAGATCATCAAGAACACCACGAACATTTAGCATCAGTCTTCCGTCGTCTCAGAAAGAAGCAATTAAAAATGAACCCTGCTAAGTGTGCATTTGGAGTATCTTCTGGAAAGTTCCTCGGCTTTGTTGTAAGACACAGAGGGATCGAGATTGATCAAGAAAAAATTAAAGCTATTCAAAATATGCCGCCGCCAACAACGTTGAAGGAATTAAAAAGCTTACAAGGAAAATTGGCATACATTCGTCGTTTCCTTTCAAATCTCGCAGGAAGATGTCAGCCATTTTCTCGGTTAATGAAGAAAGACACAGAATTTATATGGGATCACGCCTGTCAAAATGCCTTTGACTCAATCAAGGAATTGTTGAAACAGCCGCCGGTGTTAACAGCTCCAGTGAAAGGTAAGCCACTTATCTTATATACATCTGCAGCTACAAATTCTTTGGGTGCTTTGTTAGCACAGGTAAACGAAGCCGGAAAAGAGACTGCTCTTTATTATCTAAGCCGAAACATTGATGGGGGTAGAATGCAATTATTCCTCGATCGAAAAAGAGTGTTTGGCGCTGATATTCGCTGTACAAAAGTTAAGGCATTATTATCTCTCCCATGATATAACTTTAATCTCAAGAGCAGATCCGACAAAATTTTTGATGACCAGGCCAATGTTGTCAGGAAGACTAGCCAAGTGGACGTTATTGCTATCAGAATATACTATTTCATATAAACCGGCGAAAGCAGTAAAAGGACAAGCTATGGCAGATTTCCTCGCAGCACATCCTATAGCAGAAAGTGAAGAGATCAATGACGAATTCCCAGATGAACAGGTTATGTTGGCTGAATCTCAGAATCTTTGGCAAATGTATTTTGATGGTGCTGCTCGAATATCGGGAGCGGGGGCAGGAATAATATTCATTACATCTCAAGGCGATTTATTGCCATATTCCTTCACACTGGGTACCGCATGTACAAACAATGAAGCTGAATACAGAGCTCTTATTATCGGAATGGAAATAGCCCAGCAAATGGAAATAAAATTATTGCATATCTTTGGAGATTCTAAATTGATTGTAAATCAGTTGACAACAGAATTCGAAGTAAGGAAAGAAGAACTTCTGCCCTATTATCGGAAGGCACAAAAGTTGCTTGAACAATTTTGTCATGTGGAAATTAAACACATACCGTGGTCGGAGAATGCAAAAGCGGACGCTCTAGCCGGTCTGGCAGCAGCTCTGTCCTATACAAATCGAAGTCCTCTTCAGGTAACTATAGAAGAAAGAAGATTCCTGCCGTCTGCAGAAGTTATCAAAGAAACCGTAGAAATGTTTCCTATATCTTGTCTAGAAGTAATGATAGATGATTGGCGTCAGCCTTTCGTTGATTATCTAAAGTATAATATCTTGCCAGAAGATAATGCGCAAAGACAGCAAATTAAGCAGCGATTGGGCAAATTTGTCATATGCAGTGAAGTATTGTATAGAAAATCTTACAATGGAATGCTGCTAAGATGCTTAGACAAGCAAGAAGCAAACCAAATGCTGCGGGAAGCACATTCAGGTGAATGTGGAGCACATCAAGCCAGTCGAAATTTATGCCATAGAGTGCATCGAATGGGTTATTATTGGCCTACTATGTTCAAAGATGCAATAGAATATGCAAAGCGGTGTCACGAATGTCAAATACAAGGAGATGTAATACATGTTCCTCCAGAAGAATTACATCAGTCTGTTGCTTCCTGGCCTTTTTCAGCATGGGGACTCGACGTGATTGGTCCTATAAATCCCCCTTCATCAAAAGGAAAACAGTATATCCTGGCAGCAACAGACTATTTCTCCAAATGGACCGAAGCAGTCGCCTTGCGTAATGTTAAGAGAAAGACGTGGTCAATTTCATCCGGCATGCTATAATATACCGTCATGGTATTTCGAAAAAGATCGTCACTGATAATGGTACCCCTTTTAAAAATAGAGGCATGGAAAAGTTATGTCAGAAGTTTGGCATCCAGCATTCTTTTTCAACACCTTATTATCCTCGGCCAATGGACTAGCAGAGGCGTTTAACAAAACGATCGTCAAAATAATGAAAAAAACGGTGACAGGCAATAAACGCGATTGGGATGAAAAGTTACAAGAAGCATTATGGGCCTACAGAACTACCCATCGTACAGCAACAGGGGCGACACCGTATTCATTAATCTATGGTATAGAGGCAGTTATCCCAATTGAAATGCAGGTGGCATCACTCCGATAGCAGTACATCAGTCTATAACAGATGATGAAAATGCAAAAATAAGGCTGAAAGAATTAGATCTGCTCGATGAGAAGCGTCTTGCAGCTCAGCAGCGGTTGCAGTCATATCAGGCCAGAATATCGGCTGCCTTTGATAAACAGGTTAAATACCGCTCTTTCAAAAAAGGGGATATGGTGTTAATGTTGAAAAGACCTATAGTGGTCACTCGCCGGACAGGGGGCAAGTTCGAGCCTAAATGGGAAGGTCCATATATAGTAAAAGAAGTATACTCCAATGGGCATATAGAATCGCAAATCAAGAGGGACAGGGTATCAGTATACCTGTCAACGCCCGTTTCATCAAAAGATACTACCCTGAAGATAGACATGCTGATTTTGACCCCGAATATTATCGGCATAATGATTCTGTATCAAAAGGGGGCAAGGATGAATAAGATCATGTCTATATGGCAACAAAAAGAAGCTATGAAGAAAAAGTTCACAAACATGTCAATTATCAAGCATCAAATCTGAAAAATATATATATGATCATCATCATCATCAAATAAGATTGACAAAGTTAATATCATCTCGAAGATTCTCTTGAAGATATCATTTAAGCTGGAAATATCAGGCCTTACAAGGCATGGATTCTCTTGAAGATATTATTTAAGCTGAAAATATTCTACCTTACAAGGCATGGGTCTTCTTAAAGATATTTCGAAAATATCTACCATATTTTGCAAATGATGATGATCATATATATATATATATAGATATATATATATATATATATATATATATATATATATATATATATATATATATATATATATATATCGCCTCACAAGGCATGGATCTTCTTGAAAATTGAAGATAAATATTATTGCCTTACAAGGCACGGATCTTCTTGAAGATTGAAGATAAATATTATTGCCTCACAAGACACAGACCTTCTTGAAGGTAAATATTATTGCCTTACAAGGCACGGATATTCTTGAAGATATTATCAAAAGCAAGGATACATCAATAACAATCAAAGAGGCAGTATAGCCAAGCCAAATCCTAAAAGAGCCAAATTGACCCAAATCAAAAAAGATCAAGCTCGCAAAAAAAAAAAAAAAAAAAAAAAATGCTCTCAAAGGATCAAGCTCTAAAAGAGCCGGCCAACTATACATAAGACCTATGAAGATCGCCATTCGGGCAGCGGCGAGGAGTCAGTGGCCCTAAAAAGCCCGCGAAGACCATCGTGCGCACCCATGCGGGCAGCTGACGAAGTCAAGGATTCAAAGCCTAAAAGGCCATAAATCCGCGAAGACTAGTCACCGTAACTCCCATGCCGTCTGTATAGCTTCCGGCAGTGCCACGGGGAACGGATGAAAATGCCCTCCTGTGAATGGGCTCGACCTTGCAGACGAAGAAAACAAGGCCGCAGTGCGAGCTTTATGCCAACCGTGCGTAAGACCCTCCAGGTCTAGGGTTTTATTTCAGTAGTAACTCGTGAGGAAGGGCTTAAACCTACTCATTGATGGACTGGCGACCCTAGATTTGGTAGCCTTGCGAGCCCTGCGAACTCTAGAGAGTTACCGTGGCCAACCCTGTGCGTAAAACCAACAGTTCACCGCCCGGTAGCGTCAATGGGCCCCTCTGATGGACCTTGGCCGTGAAGCTCAAGGCAGTGAAAACCCAAAAGCGAACTCTAGAGAGTTACAGTGGCCATCACGTAAGACCCATAAATGCTCCACTACTCATGAGCTTAAACTGTGTGTGTGCGCATGCTCCACTACTCATGAGCTTAAACTGTGTGTGTGCGCATGCTCCACTACTCATGAGCTTAAACTGTGTGTGGCTAATTAAATTGAAACTTATCACCGCCAATTTAAATACTCACATAGAGAATCCCACACTAACAGAGCATAAAAGGTTTGAAAATCATAAAGGATGTAAGGAAATTATTGTATAAAATATAAGTATAATATGATAATATTAACACAAATGTCATCTGCATGCAATATGAAAGATGCCATTATAAATATCTCAAAATGCTCTCATAAAAACATATTCAAAATCACATGTTTAAAATTACATGTTCAAAATTACATATTTAAAGATCTTCTGTAATCCCCACTACTTCCATATATATGCGCATATCTTCTTTCAATTGTGTCCGAGCTGCATCATGTTTATAAATTACATGTTCAAAATTACATATTTAAAGATCTTCTGTAATCCCCACTACTTCCATATATCTGCGCATATCTTCTTTCAATTGTGTCCGAGCTGCATCATGTTTAGATTTTTCTTCAAGAATAAGCTTTGCTTGATCAGGAACGCCAGTAAGCTTATCCTCCAAAGAAGCGATCATTTCTTTTCCTTGAAGTTGTGCAGATTTTTCAATATCAATGGATTGAGCATTTGCTCGTATCTTCTCTTCAACATCTTGAAGGGCTAAGGATTGCTCACGATTCCTTCTCTCCAGTTGAGAGATTTCCTCCTTCAGGGCTGCAATACGATCTTGGATAATCGCTTTTCCATCAATATAAGCCTTTTGTTGATCTTGAAGAATCATATGCTCTTGTTCAAGTTTAGAAATCGATGAAGCCGACAGAAAAACTTGTTCTTGAGATAAAGTCAGCTGCTTCCTGTACTCTAAAATTTCAGGTGCGATTGTAATATTCTCTACCGACGCCAGAGAAATTACTGAATCACGAAATTTGAGAAGTGAATCACGCAAAGGGGATATGTTTATTTTAGCCATCTTGGCAGAGCTCTCCAAAATCTCTATGGCAACATCCAAATCCAACCATTGATCAGGATTTTTGAAGATATGGATTATGGCTAACAAGGAATGTTTCACCATGAGCATTTTATGAACAGGGATTTTCGCGAAAGACGACAATTCAGAAATAGTGGTCACAGAATCAAAACTGGCCGCGCCACTGCAAGAATAAGTTCCTATAGCAAAAGAAGAAAAATATTCAAAATACTATTATGAAATAGGTAGTATTGGGTAAAATAATCAATGCCTATATGTATACCTGTTACAGGAATGCGACTAATAGAAGGAGAAGCTCTCTGAGTCATGGAAGGGCCCAATTCCACCATATCAGCAAAAGATGGTGCTCTAGCTTCCGTGCTTGAATCTCTGGTAGCCGGAGTTGGCAAGTCAGTAGTCTCTGTGGGAAATATGATTTCACGAGCCACTACTCTCTGCACTACCAATGGAATTGCGGGTGCTTTTGGTGAAGTTACCACAAGAGGGTTCATTGGAGAGATAGCACCTATTTCTGCAACTTGGGTGCCTAAAAAGGGAGACGCAATGATTTTAAAAAAAATAGTTGTTAAAATAAAAATATGTATATGAAAATTTCCTTTACCTGGTGAATACCCATATTCTCCATAATCTAAAAGATCCTCGTCATCTTTCTCAGCTGCAGGAGATTTAACAGGAACATTGGCGCCAGGAAAAGTCTTAGCAATTGCAGGGGAAGATTCCATCTCAGCTTCTTTCACAGCTGTTTCCTCTTCTTCGCCAATATCAACTTCACCTTCTTCAAAGTCATCATCTTTATCTTCACCACTATCGCTATCTCCGCTGTCTTCGTATTGTGAAGATTCAATTGTATCTGATGATGAAGCTGAACTTTCATCTTCCAAATTTTCTTCGTCAACTTCTTCAATAATAACCTGCTTCCCTTTGTAAGAAATGGGTTTGCTGCTCTCCGGTGCAGACTCTTGGACCATAGGGGAAGCAGATGCTTGGCGAGTCATTTCTGAAGGAATAGGGGATGATGTTTGCAAACGCGTTCTTGATCTAGTCATCGGAGAAGATGGACTAGGACCAAGGGGTTGTGGAGGAGATATGGAAGTACCAATAGCTGGTCCTTCTTGAACCGCTGCAGTCTCTGCAGGAATTGGAGAAGATGTACCTACAGCATCGTCTGCGGCTTGGTTTGAAGAGTCCCGACGAGATTTCTCAAATTCTCTCAGATCTCCGTGAGCAAACCAGCCATCCAAAGTATTGATGGGCTTGATTTCACGGATGGGATCTTCCAATGATATCTTCCTACAAATTTCTCCGGATGAGATGCATGGCTCTTTTCTAGAATATAGCCAATTCCGCTCTCTAAATTTCTGCCCTTCAGCCTGGGCGGATGAAGAAAGATAGAAGAATCCACTGGCAAGCATTTAGCAACCAGGTATGATTGATGATCCCACCATCGCATCCAGCTATATGATGTACGGACTATGCGATCACAGCTTGGAATTATGAAGAGGGATCCAACGCAACCATTCAGCAACTGTTTCCATATCATGGCCCAGTTAAGAGGACCAGTTCCATAGCAGCGCATTTTTCTGGTAACCAGCCCGCAGTCTTGTGGTACAGTTTGATCATAACCAAATTGACGAGCAAAGCGACTGGGGTAGTAAGGTTCTCTCCAGAATTCTGTCCCTTCCCGAAGAGGCAAACTACATGAGCGAATAGAAAAGAAGAAAGCTCTTTCTGCTGCAGTAAGTGTTTCGTTGTCCACCATATCTGTATCTTCGGTGTAGCATGTAGGCGGAACTGAAAGAAGTTTATCTGATCATCATCTCGAATTTTGTTGACAACCCACTCATATGCCCTTTTTGCCATCGCTCTTTACTGAAAGAACCAGAGTGGAAGGTGAGAAGGATGAGTATATGCTTGTTCCGGAGCTTCAAAAGTCCAGGGAAAATAAACTCCAAGCCACCCCGTAATATAATGCCAAGAAGTATGCGCAGACGAAGCTCCAAGAATTGGGTCTTTTATGTGGGTAGCTACTTCTCCAAGAGCCCTGTAGATAGAACATAATACAGGAGGAGCAAGAGAATATTTATGGCCCTCCGCTAAAGCACCAGCCACAACAAAGACACTGGGATGAACAGCATCTGCCCACTTAGAGCTGGGCAATACGACCAAGCTTAGCCAGTAAGCCAAGAACGCTGCAAGCTCTCCAAAAGAATTATATTCTGGCTTTTTTCTTATTGCATCTCGAAGCTTCGTTAGTTCTTTAGAGTGGCAGTCGCGAAACCTTCAAAGAAAATAAGGAGGTTAATATGCAGGAATGGCTAAATAGCAAGAATACAAGGAGGAAGATCAGTTGTTGGATTGGTAAATACCTGAGACCCCTAGAGAAATGTGCTAGCCATTGCAGAGGGGGAATTTTGTGGAAGTTGGGAAATTTGCCCATCTCTTTGAATAACTCTATAGTAGTCTCAGAGATGGAAGGCTTGCGATCTGGAGAAGATACGAAGGCCAATTCTCTGTTTGTCGGAATGAATTCATCATAGAATTTGCCTGTTATTGTGAGACTGGCTATGCGATGAAGGTCCCAAAGTGATATGCTCATTTCACCATAAGGAAGATGGAAGGAATTGGTTGTAGGCGACCAGTATTCAAGGAAGCCTTTCAGAATATTGGGTTCCCTATAGAAGTATTTGGAGGTCACTTCTATTGCATCATAAAGGCCGATCTTTGCAAGAGTGCTCGTATGCTTCAGCAATATAGCCTCCGCCCATTCAGAATAGTATCGACGAGCAGTTAACATGCCTCTGATGCGGAATTCTGCCTGTCCCCAGAGTTGCTCTCGATCTCTGAAGCGCTGTCGCACCGTCTCATAAAAATGAGAAGGAAAGAGATCATGAGGACTGTGGAAAGGAGTTAAGAAGATCATGGGATGAGCTTCTCCTATCCTCTGTCGCGGTTTCTGAGTTCGGATAGTTCCCTCCAGGATTCGGGGCTCTCTTGAGGTCCATGATTCAGTATACATTAATCTCTCGCCATGGACGTAATCTTTGGACTCGCAGTCTAGCATGGACTGATGGCGATATACCTTGATGGGAATGATTGTCATACCCTCCGCATGAGGATTATCAAACTTCATAATACCTTCGACAACTCGTACTGAGTCCCACGAGTTTTGAAGCCTCTTCTTCTTGTGTTCCTTGATCTTTTCTGCAAATTCTTTCGCCTTATTGCGATGAATTTTCTTTGGGCGAGAAGCAGGAGGAGTATCTTCACGGAGAGGTGCTCTCTCACTATCAGTCCGAATATGAGCGGTGGTCTTCAACCATTCATCCCAGTCATACTCTCTGTCATGCTTAGGCGGACATTTGATGTCTCCCAAAGATATAGATCTGTGAATGGGGGAAGGTAAAGATCTAATACGGTCAGAAAAGTCGAAAGTGGGAAGAACAGGTTCTTTGAAGTAAGCGGGATTTCTGGAAGTGGTCTTCGTCCGCTTAGCAGGAGGCTGATCAGAAGGAGGAGAGTCAGAAGGAGTTACAAGACGAGCCGTTTGTTTAACACGAGCCATGAAAGTAAGATAAAGGAAGTAAGAAAGGAAGAAGAGAGAAAATGGCTAAGTGTTGGAGACAGTTCAAAAAGAAAATTAGCTAAGTACAGAGTACTTTGCGCGGGGTCGCGCAAAGTATACAGTTTGCACGGAAAAACTTCAAGTTCAAATGAAAATCGCGCAAAGTGAAACGGTTTGCGCGGGGTCGCGCAAAGTGGGAGGTTTGCGAGGAAGAAAATCGCCAGAGCAGAGTTTCAGCAGAGAGTGGTTCGTAAAAATGACTAAGTAATTGGACTATTTATAGCCTTTATGGCCGAGTACGGTACTCGACCAGAGCTTTGCGCGGGGTCGCGCAAACCCTACAGAAGATAACTGGTTGATCCTTTTTCTTTGATTTTTGGAAAAAAACAAAGAACGGATCAAGGGGGCATCTGTTGAGGCATAAAATAAGCAAGGAAGTGAAGACGAGAAAAATCAAGAAATCAATTTGAAAGATCAAGAAATCAGCTCCAAGACCACTTTGCGCGGGTTCGCGCAAAGTGAAATGGTTGCGCCAGACCGCGCAAAGTGAACGGTTTGCGCGGGAGATTATGAAGACAGTTCGCGCGGGACTGATGGTTTGCGCGAGACCGTGCAAAGCATATCGTTTGCGCGTGTCCGTGCAAAGTATATGGCGGTGGGATCAAAAAGGTTGGTTGATTATTTTGTCCCACATCGACCAGAACAGAGATTTCCATTGAAGAAAATGTCTATAATACCCCATTCCTCCTCTCAAAAGGGGTTCGAAGATTTCAGAAGTGAAAGAAAGACGAAAGAGAAGACAGAAGGTGCGGAGTATTGGACTCCTGCACTTTGCGCGACGGCGCACAAAGGAGTATCGGACTCCTGAAGTTTGCGCGGACCAGCGCAAAGCGGCACTGGGTTGATATAGTTTGCGCGGACCCGCGCAAAGCATATTGTTTGCGCGGACCCGCGCAAACCGACTGCTGAACAGTCCATAACAGCAATGGGTTGTTATGCTTTAGAATGGCTAGAGTCTTCAAGTCTTCAGATTCTTCTTGTTCAGGAGAAAAGGAAGAATCATCGACGAAAAGGCGTGTTCTTCCTAAGTTTCAGGAGATGACTGAAATAGCGCTGTTATGCTGCCGGAATCTCCATCCTCTTGAAGACTATTGGTCGATTTATCTATTCCTCCTAAGTCATAGGAGATGATTGAGATCGGCGCTGTTATGCTGCCGAAATTTATATTTAACTGCGATAACTGTAACTTGCAATGAATTCTTTGTAAAATATCTTAGAATCAAGGGATACTTGAGGATGTAAATGAATTCAGAATCAATGAGGTGTGATGATTGTTTTCTGTAATTATCTCATTGTTATGATTGAATAAGATAATTCCCAAATCAAATACTTTTGTTTTCTTGTCGAAACAACAGTGTTGAATGAATGTAGACCATTAAAAGCTTTTTGGGGGCTATAAAAGTTTTAGATCAAGCCGATATTTGTTTTTTCCTTTTATCTGGGTCCATATGACCTAATCAACATATTGGATGTCAAATAAACAGGCCTTAGGAGGATTTTAATAGTGGATATCCAATCACTATTGTTTTCCTATGGTGTGGTCCACCTGAGATTCAAATCGCTCTCATTTTTTGTATCAAGGTATAAAATGTTCTTTAAAAATAGATGAAACATATACACCATGGTGGGTCCACAGAGCATCGACCACCAGCCATGGACTGGTGTCGGGGAGTAGCCAATCCGTTTTCGCAAGTAGGAGCTTCTAACGTGGGGGTAAGACGCAATCCGCATCCGATTAGATGGGCTACCCTGATTTTTTTGAGAAATCCACCTCCTCCGTCTGTTTTTCCAAGACATGTTACGACATGGCCTCGAAACGAAAGCAGAAAAAAAAAAAAAAAAAAAAACACAAGTTGGCTGCATGATAAAGAAAAAGTGGGTAGGGAAACGCCTACCGTTGAAACCTCCCTGGTCCACCATGATGTTTATATGTCATCCATTCCGTTCATAAGGTCATTCCTAATGGATAAACTGAAAAAATTAAAAATATTATCTTTATACAAAAACTACGTGGTCTTATAAATGTTTCAACGGTGGACATACAATATTTATCGTTTCCTGCCTTGCGGCCCACTCTAGTTTTGGGTCTCCTACATTTATGGCCACACGTAATATGATCCAAAAAAAAAAAAAAACTAATGGACACGATGGATTTCCCACAAACATAACAGTGGACGGGGTGGAACTTCCCGACACTGCCATACACATGGTCGTGGCCCGCCTTGATGTATATGTTGTATATCCACACCGTCCATCCGTTTTATCAGATCATTTTAGGGCATGGATCATAGATCATACCAAAAAAAAAAAACAACGGTGATTAGACATTCAAATTGAAGCGTCGTTCCTAGGTTACCGCAAATAAAATCTTCGATTTTGGAGAGAAATCCGGAGACATCCTCGCCGATACGATGAGATTTGGGAGAAATTTTAGGGTTCCCCCGGAACCCTCTCTGCTTAAACACTAAAGGTCGTTCGAGCCTTTTTTTTATCGAAATCGAGTACCGCGCACAGCACTGAGCTGTGTGTTGACGTCACCAAGTTCTGTGGGTCCCATCATGAGGTATGTGTTATATCCAGACCGTTCGTCTATTTGGCGAGCTCTTCGTAAGGCTTGAGCCGAAAAATAAGACAGATCCAAAGATCAACTGGACCATACTGCAAACAGCAGTGGTAGATTGAACGTCTACCATTGAAACCCTTTTCGGGGTCACGGTAGTTTTGGATCAATATGATATTTATTTTTCCTCTTCATCGAGGTCTGTGTGACCTAATTAACAGATTGGATGGAAAATAAACATTATGGTGGGCCCTACGAATGTATTAATGGTGAGAATCAGTCCCCCATTGCTATTTGTGGTGTGGTCCACTTGAGCTTTGGATATGACTCATTTTTGGGTTCATGATCTAAAATGATCTCTCCAAATGCATGAACGATGTAGATATAATAAATACATTATTGTGGGGCCATGTAACTTTGAAATGTTTGTATAACTTAAGCCCGAGGAGGTCAGCACCGTACACGGATTTCCTGTCAAAGCCTTCCGCATGAAGTTCCTGCGCTTGAAACCTTAGTGGGGCCTACTATGATGTTTGTGAGGAATCCACTCCGTCCATCCGTTTTGTGAGATCATTTTAGGACATGGAATAAAAAATGAGTACGATCTAATACTCAAGTGTGCCAAAAATGTGAGGATTGAACATCCACACTTAAAATATTTGTGGGGCCACATAAGTTTTGAATCAGACTAATATTTGTATTTTCAATTCATCCGTGCAGGAATAACGTTATGAACGGTATGGATGGCAAGTTAACATCACTGTCGACCCAGGGAGGTTTCAATGGTAGGAATTTTCCTACCCACCTTTTCCTTTAGTGCAGCCCACTTTAGTCTTGGATCCTGCTCATTTTTGTTCTCAAGTGCTAAAATGATCTCAAAAAATGAATGGACGAGGTGGATTTCTTACAAACATCACAGTGGGCCCCACCTAGGTTTTGAGCGAAGGAACTTGGCAGGAAATCTGCGTACGATCAGCGCCCCACCCCCAGTGTGGTGGGAAGTGGATCCCCTAGTGAGCAGTGTACTTTGTAAACTTTGTGGACCCACTATAATTAATGTATTTTATCCACTCCGTCCATCCATTTTACAAGATAAATTTATGGTTTGAATGAAGAGAAAAAACTATTATTAGCTTGATCTAAAACTTTTGTGGCCCACTAATGGTCAATCACCATTATTTCCTATGGTATGGTCTACCTAATTATTGGATCTGTTTTATTTTTTGGATAATGTCCTGAAATGATATGGAAAAATGAATGGACGTGGTTGATATTGAATATAGTTGTCTTAGTTCAATCGGACAACGCATAGCCTTGGACCCTATACAAAGCAAATCTATTATGTACACTTCTTTTTTGAAACTTTATGATTTAAAAGTGTGTATTAAGGGCCTTTTTAACAATCCCCATAGTTTCATTAAAAAATTCAACCATTTTCCCAATGTTTCCCAAAAAGTGTGATAAACTATGCGATACAAACGATATATCCCGTACGATAACCGATACGTATCTGTATCCCAAGGGTGCGATACCGATATTTCGAACACTGTGTGTTTCATCCATTTTTAAATATCATTTTAAGGCTTGATAACAAAAATGATAGGAATATAAATCTCAGGTGGACCATACCACAGGAAAACAATAGTGATTGGATATCCACCATTAAAATTCTCCTAAGGCCCAATGTACTGTTTATTTGACATACAATCTGTTGATTAGGTCATATAGACCTAGATGAATGGAAAAAATAAAGATCTGCTTGATCCAAAACTTTTATTGCCCCCAAAAAGTTTTTAATGGTCGACGTTCATTCAATACTGTTTTCCTGTAATGTGGTCCACTTGAGAGTGGGATATATCTCATTTTTGGTCGCATACCATAAAATGATCTAGAAACATATATGGACGGCATGGATGAAACACAACATCATGGTGGGGCCCACATAGCACCGACCATCAGCCATTGACGCGGATTTCTTGCGAAAGCCTTTAGCAAAAGTTCCTGCGAAAGAAACTTTGGTGGGGTCCACCGTGATGTTTTTCAGAAATCCACTCCGTCCATCCATTTTGTGAGCTCATTTTAGTTGATGAAATCAAAATTGAGCAGGATACAAGACTCAAGTGGGCCGTACTAAAGGAAAAGGTGTTTAGGGAAATTTCTACCATTTTAATAACATCATTTGTACTGGGATGAACTCAAAACTTTTTTGGCCCCATGAATATTTCAACTGTAGACATTCAATTATCACGTTTTCGGCCCACTTGAGCATTGGATACGGTTCATTTTTGGCCTCATATCCTAAAATGAACTCAATAAACAGATGGATAGATAGGATTTCTCACAAATATGACAGTGGGCCCCACCTGGTTCCCAGCACAGGAACTTGGAAATCCATGTCTAGTAGCCAAGGACGGAAATTAGATACCGACGGGTTGACTAGGAGACTCGCTACTAAAGTGACGTCACCAAATTCTGAGGGACCCACCATGATGTATGTGTTGTATCCACACTGTACATCCATTTGGAGAGATCATTTTAGGGCACAAGCCAAAGAACAAGTCAGATCCAAAGCTCTAATGGACCCCACCGCATAAAACAGTGGAGAGAGTGATGCCCAACATTAAAATTTTCTAAGGGCCACAAAAGTTTTCGATCAAGCTGAAATTTATGTTTTCCCTTCTTTCATGTCTGTCTTAACTTATGAACACATTAGCTCTCAGACATATCGAACTATCAAGTGGACCTCACTGCAAAAAGCAGCGGGGGATTCAAACCCTTTTTGTGGTCACAGAAGTTTTGGATCAATATGATTTTTTTCCCTATTTGTGACCTTATGAACATATTGGATAGAAAATAAACTTGAATACGCCATGTAAGTTTTGGATCAATATGTTTTCATGTCATCCATTTGGGAATGACCTTATAAATGGTTTGAATAGCATATAAATATAAGGTGGGCCTTATTTGAAGTTTTTGTTGCTACTGGTGTTCAATCCTATACAACACATAGTGACAATCTTCCCGCTAAGAGGAATTGAGGGAATTATGATGATATTTTAGTTTTTTATTAAGTATTTTAGTTTATTTGAATTAAATATAACGATTTTATTTTCATTTAATAAAAAAATAATTTCTTTATAATGTAAAATATTTCCAAACGAGAGATCGGGGCAAATGTGTCAAATTAACATATTTCAGGCATTTAAAATGTTTGTTAACAAACAGTTCCTCTCGGATTCAGTACTTAATTTTTAGACTTCAACCATAACTATCAAACAAGTTTTTTTTTTACTTCAAATTTCAGATTCAGGCTTCAGATTTCAAATACGGTCTTTAGACTTCAGATTTAACAAACGGGGCCTAATATTTGTGTTTTACCTTTATTCATCTTATAAACAGGTTGGATAGTAAATAAACAACATGATGGCTCTAAGAGGTGATTGTCATTGTTGCACTAGTTTTTGTGGTGTGCTCTCCTTGATTTTTGGATCGACCTAAAATGATATGGTAGAATAGATGGACAATATGGATATAACACATACATCATGGTGGGGTCACATGGAAGAAATTTTACAACATGGTATGAGCACAAAACCAAATGCATAAACATAACAATTGATAATCTCCACAAACCTTGATAAGTGAGTCACCAACATAACCATTGCTAAGAAGACGTTGAGAGTGCCAACCCCACATAGCACGAGCTGCAGCATCCCTTCTAACCCTAACTATTCCTATAGCTTGACTTCTCCCCATCCGAAAGGATCAACTTCATTAGGATCATGGACCAAGAGTTAAAACCATTATCTTGGAAGCTCATTACATATCCTGTCAGTGATTTTGTGTGCCTCGGATGGGCCATCTTTTGAAAACTACATTGATTGGAATATGGGAAGGATCTTATCACCAGCCTTAAAGAGGGGGAGGCTAAACGAGAGTGATGAGTAACAGGCCACATTCAACAGGGAAAACTCATGAATGTACATGTTTTTGGCCTAGTGCCAAACTATGTGGTGACCCACCAATCACTATATTTCCCCATGCATGTTGTACTATATTTCCCATCCATGCTGTAGTACATTCGTGCAAAAGACATTTGACATTTTGCAACTAAAAATCACAAAAAAAAATAAAAAAAAATCAGAGTACCAGGTTTCAATCAGTTACCTCTCCCATGGATGGGCGCATTTCCAGCCTTCTCCTAACAAACAAGTACGTTGTCCTAGCCATATGGTATAGTTCGTATGTGTCGTAGGATTCTCCAATACGAGGATTAATCAGTTCATGTAATGCAAGCTTTTCGATTAACACTTCTGCCTAAAATATAAGTAAAAGCGTAGATATATTTGTCGAAATCAGGACAGAGAATTTCATAAGGCCCAATTAATTTAGCAATATCTGACATCCATATATAACCAACATCTGCAATGCATTCCATAGTAAAAGAGAGATTGAGAATGAGAAATGTTGTCTCTAGACACCCATCTTAAAGCAAACAACACAAACACCCCCACATGTGTTGACATGGCACGTGCAAGAACCATATTGTTCATAGGGTGATCCCAAAAAGTTTGTTCCATAGCCAAAGAATCAGTTGGTCCATTCATCAGATGGGCCAAAAGTACATGAAATGGGCAGATAGAAAAAGAGAACCAGTAACCTAGATTCAACATACATTTTGCCACTTGTTGATTCCACTGGCCTGATTTTTAGGACAGGACACAAACTCTAAGTGGACCAACAAATGAATCTCATGGATCCTACAGATATATGCCATGATAAAGAGTGTGGGCCATTTCTCTTTCACAACTTAATTAAAAAGAGTTTGTGACCAACAGATATCCACAAATTTCATACCCATTAAATTAGAGACTGGCTTTGCTCTCTTGATTTTCATTGATCACATTGCGTCCTACTATCAGTTGCAACAGAACAATTCCAAATGAATAAACATCTGTCCATACAAAAACTATGCCAAGGTATCTGCACAAGATAAATACTGATAGCTCAGTTAAAAATTCCCACCAAAACCTAACCCAGAATCCATTACTCTCTCACCCAACAGGCTCAATTAAAAATTCATCAAGTCTAACCTGACTCATTTAACTGTAAATGTGTCAGGCTCCACTGACCCTTTTATAGATTGGACATACACATGCATTCTTAAACCTGATCTCATAGGCTGAACATGAATTCCAACATTCAACCTAATCTACCAAGATATAAACAACCATAAAACAAATTTCCATAAAACAGTAACACTGCATGGCAAGAAAATACCTGATTACATCATCACAGTCCATTTTTGGTAAATATAATGCATCTAAGATCCTCTAATCCCCTTCGTTTTACTAATGCAGTTAACCTTAAAGAAAAGAAAAGAAAAAGGAAAGTATCTGAGATACTGAAGAGTGAAGAATTTACAGATTCTCCCAGGTCAAATTATCTTTTGCTAATTTTAGACAAATTTATATAGGAGTGTGGGCAGCAAATGCAGATATGAATGGTATATTCAGTCCCTTAAGGTTCTAAATAATGGTTAGGTATTTTCTTTTTATGAGCTGTTTCTTTTTCCTTTTTTTTTTGGCCAATCCAATTAATGTATAGGTTGTGTTTAGAATTTTGTAAGATGGCTTGGTTCCCATTTACTGTTGGTGTTGAAGAGAGATTTGGAAGGAGCCAAACCTACTACAAGAGGACTGGGTTAGGAGAACCTAGGTGCTGCAGAGGCTGTCATGCTAATATCATGTTGCAAAAAACCTATGGAGAATATTTTGATACTCTGGCAAAGAGTATTGGATTATAAATAAGCACTTAATTAGAAATTGCATGTAGCATATGAATCATGAAGTTCTATTGGATGGCCGAAAATGAAAAATATTTACGCAACAAACTGATGCCAAACATTAAACAGGTATGGACCACCTGATCAGAATCATCCACCTAATCACATTATTAGCCAATTTCGAATCATTTCTCCACACGGGTAAATCTTGCTCATGTGACCAACATCCAATCATCCACCTAATTCAAGCATGCAATTTACAATTTCCAGTTAAAAATCTGAATTTAATGGCATACACTCCATAAAAAATAAATGATTGTTTTTGAGACATCATCAGTCATCACACCATTGTTTCAACTTTTGAACTTTTTAAGACATGATTTTGACAGAGTCTCAGAACCCCACTGTTTTCCACCTGTCAACAACATGATATGGTTTTTTTCTTGTCTTTAACTTGACATTAAACCCAATACCCCAACCCCACTAAATGGATTTCTGTTTGGCTTCAAATGGCTACATGAACAAATGTTTTCTTCATAGAATAGCCGGGACAAATGCTTTTCAGACTTACCATCCAATGTTGTTAACAATCCAATGTTGTTAACAATCCGTCGTGAAAGGGTTGTGATTGGTGATCCGTAAAGCCGCGACAAATGTGCAAGAGACAAAGTCATCTTTTTTCAGACAGTCAACTGACAATGATATAATGACAGGCAATAGATTCGAATCACTATCCTTTCTGATCAGAAGGGTGGGGTGTCCACTCGCTTTGGCCTTCAGTTGCTTTCAACCTCGGCTAAAGAGGGGCATCTGTAGACACCCCACCCAAGCTAATAGCTTGAGAAGGCTAAGACTACGCGGGAACCATGATCATAACCTAACCTTAACCCTAATCCCATCCTAGACTTAACCCTAATCCCATCCTAGACCCAACCCTAATCCCAATCCTAGCCTACACCGAACCCTAACCGCATACCCTAGTCCAGAATCCCCAAAACTCCCCAGTCGCAACCCGAAACCGTGATCCAGGTCGTTCAGTATACACACAGCCTCGCCTATATCCTATACCTTGGCCAGAACCCCCTATCCGTATCTCAATCCACCACTTTGAGTCCCAAAAATCCAAAACGGAGACCACCGGACGAACCAGAGAACCACACGAAGCCCACATGTGCGAATCTGACTCGAACTAGGCCCGGGAGGTAGTCGGCGGTAGTCTAACTACCGCCTGTGGCACTCCGATTGCCGCTGCTTGCGGCTCGCGTGTGGACAGCTGTCCGAGCATCCAAAAGTCAACTTTCCTTCAAAATTACCCCATACCTTCACTATTTACCAATTTACCAGCCCCATAAGCCAATGAGAATGTGTCATGTGGCATCTCTCTCCTCTCCACCAATCAACACTTGCTACCTTAGCTTTTAACCCTCTCAAATCCAGTAATTGCAGCAATGTTATTGGAGAAGGCTATAAATAGCCCTCTCCTCTTCTCGTTTCAACACACCTCATCCAAAGAGAGAGAGAGAGAGAGAGAGAGAGAGAGAGAGAGTAAAGAAGAGAGTGAGAAAAATAGAGAGAGTAAGGAAGAGAGTGAAGGAGAGGGAAGAAGCTCTCAAACCTTCTAAGCTTTGATCTTTTGAGCCATCCCCTAGCCTTCCTCTTGACCTTCCCAATCCATAAACTTAACCCAGTATGGTCATGGTTCAGTCCGTGTCTTACCCTATCCAAAGATCGAGCCAAAGATCCACCATCATACAAGCATTCATCATGACATCTACTCTCTTTCCAACCCCCTTGCTCCTCTAGATCTCTAGTGAACGTATGCTCTGTGACTTGTCGTACATCGGATCTTGTCACATCGAAAATTCCTAGTGATCTAGTCCATTTTTCTTACATTTTTTACATAAGCATCATCACATCCGCTTTTTAGACACGCTGTTGGATGTATGGTCTGTGGCTTGCCGAAATCTCTGATCTTGTTACATCAGAAATCTGCGTATATGCCTAGTCTCATCTCGACCATAGCATCCATCATCCCTTGAGATTATTTTACCACACTAAGTAAGACCGTACATTGGTACGGGTAGAGAGGGTGCCTAACCCCTTCCCTCTTTGTAACCGAGGTCCCTTACCCATAATCCCGGACCGCAGACCAGGAGTCAATTTAAGGTAGGGGAGTCTTCGGGCTTCCCCAACCTTACGTATTCCGTGGTTCTAACCGACTACGGGATTCTGAAATTTTTCGGCTAGTGGCGACTCCAACATCCATACTTAGCCTAATCATCCACCACAAACATTACCATACAAATCAGTGTGGGCACTGATTTCCAATGTCTACAGTATCGAAACTCGGTAGTCATCACAACATTTAATTTAGGCGAAGTGAGTCTAAGCGCGATCACAAATACTTTCAATCTTTATGACATAGATCAAGAACTAGGCAATGTGGTATAAGGATTATACACTTTAGTGTAATAATATGTGTCTATCCTTAAGAGGTCCTGAAGCTTTTACCTGTCTCCAACGAGACACGACTGGAGTTCTACTTACTCAAAATTTGTGCATATATATAGAGAAGTAGAAATAAAGCTTTATGTCAAAATCATTCAAACAAAGTGTATAAAACGAGATCTCTAAGTGTCTGTGAAAATTAAAGTACTCTCAACTCCCACTAACTGAAAACATCTGTGGGATTAATGACTCCCATGGATGTCACATGCTCCTAAAATGGCATGATAGGGAGCCCTTTAGTGAGCGGATCTGCAATCATCTGCTTAGTGTCGATGAATTCCACGGACACTTGATGATTCTGAACCCTTTCCTTTACAATAAGGTACTTGATGTCGATATGCCTCGACTTTGACGAATACTTGTTGTTACTAGAGAAGGAAATAACAGCCGAATTATCGCAAAATATTCTCAATGGTTTCGGGATATGTTTCAGTATCCGCAAACCTGAGAAGAAACTCTGCAACCATAGTGCTTGATTATATGCCTCATGGAAGGCAATAAATTCAACTTGCATAGTGGATGAGGCTGTGGTAGATTGTTTCACACTTTTCCACGACACAGCTCCTCCCACCATCATGAAGATGTATACTGAAGTAGACTTCTTAGTGTCAACGCAGCCTACGAAGTCTGCGTCTGAATATCCGATCAACTCCAACTGATCAGATCTTCTGTATGTGAGTCCGAAGTCTTTCGTTCTTTGAAGATACCGTAATACTTTCTTTACAACTATCCAATGTTGCATTCCTGGATTAGATAGGTATCTTCCCAACATTCTAGTGACAAAGGCAATGTCCGGTCACGTACAGACTTGAGCATACATGATGCTCTCTACTACTGATGCGTACGGATATTCTTTCATTCGATTCTTCTCTAAATCATTCTTTGGACACTGAAATATACCAAATATGTCTCCCTTCACAATGGGCGACTTTCCTGAAGCACAATTTTGCATGCCATACCTTTCGAGTACCCTAATAATATAGGCCCTCTGTGACAGGCTGAGCAGTCCAAGTGCTCTGTCACGGCGAATTTCAATGTCGATGACATAAGAAGTTTCACAAAGGTCTTTCATTTCAAATCTTTGAGATAAGAATTTCTTGGTGTCGCTCAACATCGTGGTATCACTGCTAGCCAACAGAATGTCATCGACATATAAAATCATCATAACGAACTTACTCCCACTGGTTTTAATATAGATGCATTCATCTGCAGTGTTTTTACAAAGCCATATAAGGAAATTACTTCATGAAACTTCAGGTACCACTGTCGCAATGCCTGTTTTAACCCATAGATAGATTTCTTAAGTTTGCAAACCAAATGTTCTGAGCCAGTAGCTACAAAACTTCGGGCTGCAACATGCACACATTCTCATTTAGATCTCCATTGAGAAATGCAGTCTTTACATTCATCTGATGTAACTCTAAATCCATGTGAGCTACAAGAGCCATTATGATCCTGAATGAGTCTTTCTTTGATACTGGTGAGAAAGTCTCTTTAAAGTCAATACCCTCACGTTGGTTAAAACCCTTGGCAACAAGTTGAGCTTTATACCTTTTGACATTACCCTTGGAGTCCCTTTTGATTTTAAATATCCATTTAGAACCAATCGGCCTTATTCCAGTAGGTAACTCTACAAGATCCCGTTCTTTATTGTCCCTCATGAATTTCAACTCATCTTTTATGGCATCAAATCAACGAGAAGGATCAGTACTTTGTTTGACTTGTGTAAAGGATTCAGGATCCTTTTCCACCCATATGTCAAAGTCGTGCTCCTGTAAGTATACGATGTAATTGTCTCAATTTACAGGCCTTCTCTTTTTCAGATCTTCTCAATGGTTCAGCTTGTTGGGTGTGATCTTGATTTTCCTCATCAATGGTTTATACTTGAGGTTCTACGTGATATTTTGCAGTGACTGCAGGATCAACTGCATTATTAATATCCACGTGATCTGAAGTGACTATGACGGGAGTCAAAGTCCTTTGTTCCTCAAATATAAAAATTTTGGTGTTCGTGCTCCCACTGTTTTCAATGTCCTCAATGAATCTGGCATTCCTAGTCTCAACAATCATAATAGAGTGGGAAGGACAATAGAATCCATAGCCTTTTGATCTTTCTGGATATCCAATGAAGAAACAACTTACGGTTTTAGGATCAAGCTTCTTTTCATACGGGTTATAAATTTTGGTTTCAGCAGGACAACCCCAAACATGTAGATATCGGAGACTTGGTTTTCTCCCATTCCACAACTCAAAAGGAGTTTTGTTTACTACTTTGCTAGGAACCTTTTTAGTATATGAACTGTCGTTTTGATCACATCACCCCACAGAGATTCTGGTAATGTCGAATTGTTGACCATGCTTCACACCATATACATAAGGGTGCGATTGCGTCTCTCAGCCACTCCATTCTGCTCTGGAGTACCAGACATAGTGTATTGAGCGACAATGCCACAATCCTGCCAGTATTTAGCGAATGACCCTAGATTGTATCCTGATTCGTCATATCTGCCATATATTCACCACCACGGTTAGATTTGACAGCTTTAATTCTCTTATCAAGTTGATTTTCAACCTCGACCTTATAGATTTTAAAAGCATTCAGGGCATCTAATTTCTCACTGATAAGGTATAGGTACCCGAAGCGAGAGTAGTCATCTATAAATGTAATAAAATATTTGTGGCCACTCCATGAGGCTGTAGGGAATGGTCCACAGATATCTGTATGTATAACCTCTAATAGATCTACACTCCTGGTTGCACCTTTCTTTCTCGTTCTAGTCTGTTTCCCTTTTATGCAATCAATGCATACTTTATAGTCAGAGAAGTCGAGAGAATGTAAAATTTATTCTCGCACAAGTCTGTCTAATCTCTCACAAGATATATGACATAACCGCCTATGCCACAACATGGAGGAATTCTCATAGTCTAGTCTTCGCTTGGATCCCACTTTATTTCCATACAAGGAATTAAGATTATAGACGTGAGAGACAATCAAGTCTAATTGGTATAAGTTGTTTATTATAGAGCCGGTTCTAACTTTAATTTATTTCCAAAGTGGAATGAATATCCCAACTTATCCAAACAGGAAATTGAAACTAAATTGTACCTTATAGACGACACACAAAATGTATCTACTAAATTCAAAAAATGACTAGACTTCAACTTAAGCTTATAGACTCTTATTACTTCCACGTCAACCTTGACACCATTGCTTATGTATACTGAGCGCTCCGCATCAGTTGATGGCCTGACCTGTAGTAATTCCTGAATAGAAGTACATATGTGAATAGTAGTTCCTGAATCTATCCACCAGGAATCCATTGACACATTGGTCAAATTAGATTCAAAACAGACAAGAACAAAATGATTACCTTTCTTTATGAGCCAATTCTTAAAACCTTCGCAGTATTTCTTTAGATGGCCCGCCTTTTTGCAAAAGAAGCACGGTTTGCCTTTAACCCGTCTGCGTTTAGATTCATTTCTAGATCGATTCTCACAGTTTCCAAATGGAGGACCAGAGAATCCATTATTAGAACCTTGTTTCCTTTTCTTTTACCTTTATTTCTATGCCCTTGTCCATGACTTGAGGTCACCATATTAACATTTTGAATTTTGACCACCTACCTGATCTTGTCTTCTTCTTGGACACACTGAGTGATTAGTTCATCTGATGTCCACATGTCCTTCAGAATGTTCTAATTACTTAGAACGTGCCGAATTGGGGAGGTAGGTTATTCATGATCAAATGAACCAGTTGATCATCAGTGAGTACAAACCCTAGAGTACGGATCTTAGAAACAACCTTGATATGCTCTACAATGTATTCACGGATGTTGCCTTTTCCATCGTAGGACGAGCGAGTCAATTTATTCAACCTACTTCAGATTTATCAGATTTCTTGAATTGTTTTCCCATTTCAGTGAGGAAAGTTTTGGCATTGTCTATTTCAGGCATGACGCCCTTCATAGATTCAGAAATCGAATACTTAATTACTTTTAGGCATGTCTCATTTGATCTAAACCATGCGACCCATCGATTATATTCAGTTTCAGTGGCATCGTCTGATGGTTCTGGCGGTTCTGGTGTTATCAGGGCCGGATCTAATTGAAGATAACCTAGTACAACTTCAATGACGTTCTTCCATTGAACGTAGTTAGATCCATTTAGGGTAGGGACTTGATTTTGATTAGTTAGAATTGAGACTAAAATAAAATAGATACATATATACTCACATTAGTTTATGATTTCACAAAACAATTTCGTGAATGTAAACAAATATCAGGCAAAGATAACTGATTCAGTTGCTAAGGGAGGCATCAACTGAATCATCCAAGATGAAGATGGGCCCAACATCACATCTTGGTGAGAATCTGTAACATCATCATCATTCCTCTTGTGGGCAGTAATAATAACATGCTAGTGATCCTCCTGAACATGAAGTTAAGTGATGTCAGTCATGTAAATCTTAGACACTCAACACCTATGGGTGAGATGAGTCTTTCAACTTTACATCATCAGCACCATTTA
The DNA here is from genome assembly GCA_021015155.1 of Magnolia officinalis. Taxonomy (NCBI): domain Eukaryota; kingdom Viridiplantae; phylum Streptophyta; class Magnoliopsida; order Magnoliales; family Magnoliaceae; genus Magnolia; species Magnolia officinalis. Next base: position 55,334,881 of record JAJHSJ010000007.1, read on the forward strand.
CTTCACCCGTTCACGCGACTGCCAAACGGTAATCATCTGTGTTTTCATTATCGTACGCATGAAAATGTAAACGCAACTGTATGCAATCCTCCTTATCCCAATGTTACAAGTTTGTACTTGTAAAATTTTCATCGATTGAGATCACTATGATGGCTAACACAACCGAAACCAACATTACAAATATAGACTTAGGATTGCGATTATAATCCTGCCTCTTAATGGATTATATCTTAATTAGTCTGACACGGCCCATAAGTTAGTTGGTATTGACCCTTTTGGAAAATAAAGGAACCTTAAATAAAACATACGGATAGGTTTCACACCATATATTCCAACGGTTCATATCAACTCCTAAGAATGGGTGAAGGGCTAATAATAGGGCCGAATCAGGACTCTGTATGATCAGTTGTCATCAATGAGTCGGGTGTTAAACATTTACATAAATGGTATTTAATTTAAACTTCATAATTTGATATGCAGATCCAACCATGGGTGTCCATAAGATGGATAGGTCAACGCATATTCTCCATATTCATCAAATGAAGATTATGATTGTAATTATATATCCAGTCAATGGGCCAGTCAGAGTGCTCATTGTGACCCGAAAACACCGATCCAATGTAGGCTTGCATAAGGCCCTAATAGAGTGTTCTCAAAGTTGATTCTAACCAATAGTCATGATCATACTCCATAAATGGGGCCCACATGAAATCTAATACGTGGGAAACAGGCCCATAGGGGACTAAGGTATGGATCAAATGGCCCAGGGTGTGGACAAAGAGCCCACAACCAGCATCAGGCCCACTAGGAGTAAGAAGTCATGCCGGTCGCGGGTATACTCGTTGGACCTAAATGTATGTAATAGGGTCCAAAAGACCCGAAATATTAAGGTCTTTCTCGACCTAATAGCACAACACGATTCCTTTTATCGACTAAGCAGCACTAAGATGGGAGGGAGGAAGATCTCCACTGCTGCGGATCAGAGACAGAGAGATCTTCTCTGTCCAGCCGATGAGTAGAAGTGAAGGCCCCACTGTCGTCTGATGGGTTCTAAACTGCCATGTGAAAATGATGGAGGAAAACTCCATCTCCTGATGAAGACGGACTTGAGGAATCGAGTCACATCCTTCACGATGGCCTGCGCATGAATGATTTCAGCCCTAGATGTCAGATCAAGCACTGATCTAACAGAGGGGAAGAAGAATCGAAGGGATTGACTCCAAGAAAACCGGAAAAGGTGCGTTGCACTGATAATGCTCTAATTTGGGTATCAAAACCCTTTATTTCCGATTTGAAATCCCTGATCTTTTTTTTTTTCTGAATTTGGGGTATAGATCTGAAATCCCCAACCTGGCAACTGGTTTTGGGGATTTTCGAAATCCCTGATCTCACTGATTTGGGGATTCGAATAAAAAATTTCTAATTAGCTCGATTTGGGGTTTCGAATCCCTAATTATCTGCATCTGGGGATCTGGATTGCGAAATCCCTAATTTTGATTTGGGGATTTCGCGTCCGAAAAAACCCTAATTGACTGGATTCAGGGATCTGGATTTAGAAAATCCCTAATCAGAATCTGGAATTGGAATTTCCAATTATCGGATTCAGGAATTTCCAAATCCCTGATTTGCTGATTTGGGGTTTCGAATCCAAATCCCTAACTTTAACTGGATTTGGGGTGATAGTACTGAAATCCCCAACATGGGATTTGGAATTCAAAATCCCTAATCCTGATTTCTAAATTCAGGGAAAAATTACAATTAACTGAATAAATATGTAATGGATGAATCTGATCATCCATGCCTTTGCACAGATGCTCCGATACCAACTCTGGGATCAACTATATGCAGAAATCCCTGAGATCGGGCTGTGCACAGGACATGGCGATCAGTGGTTTAGATAGCGTACCTAGATGAGACGCTGCCATGGAAGCTGGATAAAAATACCAGAATACCAGAATTCTTGTAGAGCTTAGGATCTTCCTCTCCTTCACACCCTTTCTGTAATTCACAAGATGGGACTAGAATTCTACCGTGGTGTAGGATCGGGGACCCAGCTCTCTTATATAGAGTCTGTGGAGAGAGTTTGAAACCCATCACAACTCTCTCTCCCACGCTTCACATTGCAGCATCCTAGTTCAACTCAAATTGCCGTCTGCATAAGACAACTATAGCATTCCAGCCCTTGTATGCAAAGCTGCGCAATCATAGTTGCGCAGCGAATCACCTGAAGTGGGGCCCACTGGTTTACTCAATCATCCAGACCAACTGAATGCTAATCCAGACCGTTGATCAGTAAGGCCCACTAGATAGAGTTTTTACATCATATTGCTAGCTCTTTTAAAGTGATCTAAACCCTATATATAATTCAAGCCGTTTTAGTGATCCACACCCTTCGTATTATCCAAATCACCATGGTTCAACAATCAAAGCAAACTTATCTGAACCCTTTACATAATTTGGCCCGTTTTAGTGATCCAAACTCGTCTTATTGCTGAGGCCCTTTTTAGTCATCTAAATTAATTAACGTTTTAAGGTTCATGTTCATTAATCTAACCAAATGATCTATAGCCCATGTTAGTTGGATTGGTCCGCCACTAATGTTAACCATGAATATTATGCTGAGGCCCATGTCTAGCGATTCAAATAGTCGGTGTGATACAAACCTCGACGGATCTGTAATTGTGTTTTCACCCATTTGAGACAAGTGCACGAATCATGCACAATGGGCCTATTTTCAATTAACCAAACCATTAATATCTCTTGCTCCATTTTTACTGGTAGAAACCATTCATATGGTTGGTTCCTTTGCAGTAATCCAGACCGTTAATTACTCGTTTCTAATGATGTGAGCTACTGAGCTACTTATATGAATGATCCAACTTTCATTAACTAAGCCATTTGTAGGATAAGCTAACCTTTTGAAATGCTTGAGCCATTCGAAGTGATCTAATTAGGCCAAACTTTTAAAATGGTTGGGTTGTTTGGAGTGATCTAAATTGTTTGTATTAGTGGTTCTTTTTAAGTGGTCTAAATCAATCTTTAAATCATCCGTGATTTGTTTATGTTAAGTCAAACTGAGCGGTTGTCACTTCTCTTTTTTTAATAAATAGGTAGGACAAATTTTTTTAGCATGTTGGATGATCTTTGCAAGCTTTGAGTCAACTTAGCAATTCTACAACCTGAGGGAACTAGCTTACTAAACTATTAATATTTTTTGGGTTAAGTGATGTGTTGATTAGTGTTTAGGAAGGAATGCAACTTTTTCTTTAATGTAACTTTGTAAGCTCGAAGTTAGCAATTTGCAACATGAGGGAACTAGCTTGCCATATTTTCTATATTTTTAGGTTATAGTGATATGTTTATAATTAGAGCAGAGGACAAAATGCACTTTGTTTCTTAATGAATCCTTTTTCTTGGCATGTTCCTAATGAAATTTGTTTCTTTTTCATCTAGTTTTGATAGACACCTCACCAGTTTATGACAATTGTTCTTTTATGCTTAATATATCTCCAAAAGAACTTAATTAGGCTATTCTTTTGTCTCATGGTTTATCTATTGTTTTAATCACACCATTTTTTTTTCCAGCTTCTTTGCATTCAAGCGCTTTGTTAGATTTACTAAGAGAACGATGAAGCTTGATGGTTTCCATCGTATTCATCAGGGTTTTAATTCTTCTATGAGTGAGATTTTTCGTAACACTTTTCTTGTTATTAATTGATCATGGAATTATTGTTTTGAATTTTAGGGACCTTATTTGATTTTATTGGGGGTTGCTATGTGGAGACTCTATTCTTCCCTTTTAGTTATAATACCATGTAGTTACCATTTGTGAGGATTCAACATATGTACATGATGTTTACACACACACACACACACACACACACACACACACACACACACACACACACACACACACACACACACACTTGTCCATCATGTTTGTTTGCCTCTGCTTATTTCAATGGTTTGGTAGTTTTAGTCGATTACTTTAAAGATACACTATTAGAATTATGTGAATAGCTTTTCATTTCTATGAAGGGGAATAGTTTCTATGATAATGTTACATTCAATTTATTAGTTGTAGTTGTAGATTGTAAGTTAATTTTTTATGGTACACTAGATTAAATTATCCAATTAGTTAAGGTGATTTGGTGTCCCTTGGGCTTATGTTCGGTGATACAAATCGTTATTATGGTAGTGTGTTGGGTGATCTAAACCATTCATACAATATGGCCATTTTTCATTATCTCAATCTTTTAATTTAATATGCATGGATCATTTCAATTGATCCAATCCATTCATGTGGTTGGTTTGTAGTGATCCAAATCCTTAATACGATTCGGGCCATTTTCAGTTTATCCAAACTCTTCGTATGATTTAGGTTGTTTCTAGTGATTCGTATGATTTAGGTCGTTTCTAGTGATCTTAATCAAGTGATATAATAATACATGTTTTCAACAATCAAATCTCTAACTAGTCACATGATTGAGGTTGTTTTCAATGACGCGAGCCGATCGATTTGCTAAGTTGATCTTTATCATTCACATGATTGACTATTTGTAAACTTGTTCAAATGATTGTGCCAATTTTCAATTATCCAAACTATCCATACGATTGTTTCATTACCATGATTGTGTACATTTTTAGTGATGGAAACCGTTGGTATGGTTGGGACCTTATTTAGTATTCCAAACTGTTTATGTGATTGGGCCATTTTCAGATCCAAACCGATTGATATGTTGTATTTTGTTTGCCACAATTGAATCAATTAGTTCATGTTTTGTAGCCTAGGTGGATGCCACATACAACCAAGTTCTTTTGGGGAGGAGGAAGCTAGTCATGAAATTTGTCAACATTTTGCAATTGAATGTAGATTGTTTAGGTATTCCAGTTCTTAAGTATCTATTTGTGAGTTGCTTATTCTATAGTTGCGATATTTCTTGTTTGTGATACTTGGTGCATGGGTCAACCGTGCCAATGATTGATTCAAATCTCAGAGATCCTATATGATTGGGGCCTTGTTCGTAGATGAGCATTACTCTATATGCCGAATGCTCAGCTGTGCACTAGTTCATGCGAAACTCGTGTGAACTTTTTTTAGAACTAATCATATGTGATGTGACTCGAAAATCTGAACTGTCCATGTGAAGCAGCACCCCATGAAACCCTCTGGGCCCAATTTATACTTTGATCTAAAACTTTGGTGGGCAATGAAAAATGAAAACTGTTTCCTCCCTTGATTTGGATTTCTCTTTGCTTTGGCAACCAGAATTTTAGATTGGGGTGGAAATTTTTCCCTTTGGGTTTCATCAGATTTCGCATCACATAGACGGTTCGGATGAGACGCCCATGACACGTGTGAAAAGCTGCGAACGTGCGTAGGTGAGCATGGTTATATATGTCGATTGCTCAGCTGCACACTAGTTCGCACATGCGAACTTTGTTGAGAACTCATCTTAGGTGATGTGATTAAAAAATCTGAATGGTCCACGTGAAGCAGCACCTTATGAAACACCCTAGGCCCAATTTTTACTTTTATCCAAAACTATGGTGGGACATGAAAAATGAAAACAGATTCCTCACTTGATTTACATTTCTCTTTGTTATGGCCCACCAGAATTTAAGATCAGGGTGAAATTTTTTTCCTTAGGGTTTCATGGCATACCGCATCACATGGACCGTTCGGATTAGATGCTAATGACACGTGTGCAAAGGTGCACACGTGCGTTGGTGAGCAGGATTCTATATGCCGAATGCACAGCTGCGAACTAGAGCAAGACTCTATATGCCGAATGCACAGCTGCGAACTAGTTCGCACGGAATTCGTGCAAACTTTTTTGAAAACTCATCATACGTGATGTGACTCCAAAATCTAAACGGTCCATTTGAAGCAGCACCTCATAAACCCCATGAGCCCAATTTTTACTTTGATCCAAAACTTTTGGTGGCCAATGAAAAATGAAAGTAGTTTCCTCCCTCGATCTGAATTTCTCTTTGCTATAGCCCACCAGAATATTAGATTAGGGTGAAATTTTTTCCTTTGGGGTTTTTTGGGTTTTCGCATCACATGGATGGTTCGGATTAGACGCCCATGCCACGTGTGCAAAGGTGCGCACATGAGGATGACTCTATATGCCAAATGATCAACTAGGCACCAGTTAACACCGAACTCGTGCGAACTTTTTTGAGAGCTCATCATACGTGATGTGACTCGAAAATCTATATGGTCCACATGAAGAAGCACCGCATGAAACCCCCGAGCCCAATTTATACTTTGATCCAAAACTTTGATGGGCAATGATAAATGAAAACAGTTTCCTCTCTTGATTTGCATTTCTCTTTGCTATGGCCCACCAGAATTTTAGATCGAGGTAGAAAATTTTTCCCTAGGGGTTTCATGGGATTCCGCATCACATGGACGGTTCGGATGAGACGCCCATGACACGAGTGAAAAGGTGCGAATGTGCGTAAGTGAGCATAACTCTATATGCCAAATGCGCACCAGTTCACATGTGCGAACTTTTTTGAGAACTCATCATACGTGATGTGACTCCAAAATTTAAATGGTTCACGTGAAGCACCACCTCATGTAACTCCCTAGGCCCAATTTTTACTTTAATCCAAAACTATGGTGTGCCATGAAAGATGAAAACAGTTTCCTCCCTTGATTTACATTTCTCTATGTTATGGCCCACCAGAATTTAAGATGAGAGTGAAAAATTTTCCCTTATGGTTTCAGCAGATACCGCATCGCATGGACCATTCGGATTAGATGCCCATGACATGTGTGCGAAGGTGCGCACATGCGTAGGTGAGCATGATTATATGTCGAATGCTCAGCTGCGAAGAAGTTCGCATGGAACTCGTGCGAACTTTTTTGAGAACTCATCATACGTGATGTGACTTCAAAATCTGAACGGCCCATGTGAAGCAGCACCTCATGAAACCCGATGGGCCAAATTTTTACTTTGATCCAAGACTTTTTTGGGTAATGAAAAATGAAAACAATTTACTCCCTTGATTTCCATTTCTCTTTGCTATGGCCCACTAGAATTTTAAATCATGATGAAATTTTTTTCCCTTGAGGTTTCATGGGATTTCGCATCACATGGACTGTTCGGATTAGACTCCCATGACACGTGTGTAAAGGTGCACTAGTGACCATGACTCATTCGTTACGGAACTCATGTAAACTTTTTTGAGAACTCATCATACGAGTTGTGACTCCAAAATCAGAACGGTCCACATGAAGCAGCACCTCATGAAACCCTCGGGCCCAAATTTTACTTTAATCCAAAACTTTGGGGGGCCATGAAAAATGAAAATAGTTTCCTCCTATTGATTTGCATTTCTCTTTGCTATGGCCCACCAGAATTTTATATCAGGGTGAAAATTTTTCCCTTTGGCTTTCTTGGGAATCCGCATCACATGAACCGTTCGGATTAGATGCCCATGACACGTGTGCAAAGGTGCACATGTGCGTAAGTGAGCGTGACTCTATATGCCGAATGCTCAGTTGCGCACTAGTTTGCACGGAACTCGTGCGAACGTTTTTGAGAACTCATCATACCATACGTGATGTGACTTCAAAATTTGAACGATCCACGTGAAGAAGCACCCCATGACCCCCTGAGCATTTTTTACTTTAATCCAAAACTTTCATGGGCAATGAAAATGAAAACAGCTTCGTCCCTTGTTTTGCATTTCTCTTTGCATGGCAACCAGAATTTTAATCAGGGTGGAAAATTTTCCCTTAGGGTTTCATGGGTTTCTGCATCACATGGACAGTTCCGATGAGACTCTCATTACATGTGTGAAAAGGTGCGCACGTGTGTAGGTGTGTAGGTGACCATGACTTTATATGCCGAATGCTCAGTTGCGCACCAGTTCGCATGTGTGACCTATTTTGAGAACTCATCATACATGATGTACTAGAAAATCTGAACGGTCCACGTGAAGCACCACCTCATGAAACACCCTTGGCCCAATTTTTACTTTGATCCAAAACTATGGTGCGCCATGAAAAATGAAAACTGTTTCCTCCCTTGATTTGCATTTCTCTTTGTTATGGCCCACCAGAATTTAAGATCCGAGTGAAATTTTTTCCCTTGGGGTTTCTGGGATACCGCATCACATGGACCGTTCAGATTAGATGCCCATGACACGTGTGCAAAGGTGCGCACGTGCGTAGGTGAGCATGACTCTATATGGCGAATGCTCAGCTGCGAACTAGTTCGCATGGAATTTGTGCGAAATTTTTTGAGACCTCATCATACGTGATGTGTCTCCAAAATCTGAACGGTCCACGTGAAGCAGCACCTCATGAAACCCCGTGGGCCCAATTTTTACTTTGATCCAAAACTTTGGTGGGCAATGGAAAATGAAAACAGTTTCCTCCCTCTATTTGCATTTCTCTTTGCTATGGCCCACCAGAATATTAGATTAGGTGAAAATTTTTCCCTTGGGTTTCATGGGTTTTCGCATCACATGGATGGTTCGGATTAGACACTCATGACACATGTGCAAAGGTGCGCACATGCGTTGGTGCGTAGGTGAGCATTACTCTATATGTCGAACGCTCAGCTGTGCACCAGTTCGCACGGAACTCGTGTGAACTTTTTTGATAACTAGTCATATGTGATGTGACTCGAAAATCTGAACTGTCCAAGTGAAGCAGCACCACATGAAACCCTCTGAGCCCAATTTATACTTTGATCCAAAACTTTGGTGGGCAATGAAAAAGGAAAACAGTTTCCTCCCTTGAGTTGGATTTCTCTTTTCTTTGGCATCCAGAATTTTAAATCGAGGCAAAAAATTTTCCCTTTGGGTTTCATCTGATTTCGCATCACATGGACGGTTCGGATGAGACGCCCATGACACGTGTGAAAGGCTGCGAACATGCGTAGGTGAGCATGGCTCTATATGTCGATTGCTCAGCTGCGCACTAGTCCGCACATGCGAACTTTATTGAGAACTCATCCTAGGTGATGTGACTCAAAAATCTGAATGGTCCACGTGAAACAGCACCTCATAAAACACCTTGGGCCCAATTTTTACTTTGATCCAAAACTATGGTGGGACATGAAAAATGAAAACAGTTTCCTCACTTGATTTACATTTCTCTTTGTTATGGCCCACCAAAATTTAAGATCAGGGTGAAAATTTTTCCCTTGGGGTTTCATGGGATATAGCATCACATGGACCGTTCAGATTGGACGCTAATGACACGTGTGCAAAGGTGAACAAATGCGTTGGTGAGCATACTCTATATGCCGAATGCACAGCTGCGAACCAGTTCGCACAGAATTCATGCGAACTTTTTTAAAAACTCATCATACGTGATGTGACTCCAAAATTTGAACGGTCCACTTGAAGCAGCACCTCATGAAACCCCATGAGCCCAATTTTTACTTTGATCCAAAACTTTGGTGGCCAATGAAAAATGAAAGTAGTTTCCTCCCTCGATTTGTATTTCTCTTTGCTATGGCTCACTAGAATATTAGATCTGGGTGAATTTTTTTCCTTCAGGGTTTCATGGGTTTTCGCATCACATGGATGGTTCAGATTAGACGCCCATGCCACATGTGCAAAGGTGCGCACATGAGCATGACTTTATATGCCGAATGCTCACTGCGTACCAATTAGCAGGAACTCGTGCGAACTTTTTTGAGAACTCATCATACGTGATGTGACTCGAAAATCTGTACGGTCCACGTGAAGAAGCACCGCATGGAACTCCCTTGGCTAAATTTATACTTTGATCCAATACTTTGGTGGGCAATCATAAATGAAAACAGTTTCCTCCCTTGATTTGTATTTCTCTTTGCTATGGCCCACCAGAATTTTAGATCAAGGTGGAAATTTTTCCTTAGGGGTTTCATCTGATTCCGCATCACATGGACGGTTCAGATGAGACGCCCATGACACGTGTGAAAAGGTGCGAACGTGCGTAGGTGAGCATGACTCTATATGCCGAATGCTCAGCTGCGCACCAGTTCGCATGCGCGAACTTTTTTGAGAACTCATCGTACGTGATGTTACTCCAAAATTTGAACGGTCCACGTGAAGCACCACCTCATGAAACTCCCTGGGCCCAATTTTTACTTTGATCCAAAACTATGGTGCACCATGAAAAATGAAAACAATTTCCTCCCTTAATTTACATTTCTCTTTGTTATGGCCCACCAGAATTTAAGATCAAGGTGAAAATTTTTCCCTTGGGGTTTCAGCGGATACCACATCGCATGGACCGTTCGGATTAGACGCCCATGACATGTGTGCAAAGGTGCGCATGTGCATAGGTGAGCATACATGCAAAAGGCACATCCCGTGGATGTCAGCAGGGTGTTTATCATATACTTGTAACTGACATCGGCACTAAAAGATAAATTTTAGCCCTTTAGACAGTCTAGTTATATTTCCGTATATTGGCACTACAAGAAAAATGGGCATATCTGACGGTTGGGGTTACAAAACCGGCTGCCGTCAAAGGGGCCCTATAAAAACAAAAAAAAACGCAGCCCTAAATTCATTTGCGCTCCTCTCCCCACCCCGACTCTCTCTCTCTCTCTCTCTCTCTCTCTCTCCACTCAGTCTCCCTCCCTCTTCTCTCTCTCTCTCTCTCTCTCTCTCTCTCTCTCTCCACTCAGTCTCCCTCCCTCTCCCTCTCTCTCTCTGCAACATTCTCCTTCTGCAACTCTAAGGATCACGCCGACGATTTTATCTGTTCCTTCTGTTCCATCTGTCTCTGTGATTACAAGGACGGAGAGATGCTGAGGATGTTGCCAGATTGCCACCATTTCTTCCATCTCTACTGCGTTGGCGCGTGGCTACGCTTGAATGCTTCGTGTCCCGTCTGCCGCACTTCCCCGCTCCCAACGCCCATGCCGATGCCTCTGTCTGAGCTCGTCCCCCTCTCGCATTTCCTTGTGGATGGAAGGAGGTGACATTTCTCCTCTTTTTTCTTTTTCCTTTTTGGGGGGTTTTCTGTAAATTTGTACAACTGTAGAAGTTGTTGTTCCCCGATCTGTTGTTCCTTCTATATATGGAGAGGATGGAGGCTGTTTAAAATAGATTCGTCAGGTCTATTCTAAGACTTGTGATGATTGTGATTGTCTAAGCACTTGTTTCCTTGATGCCTTGATATTGACCAATCAAGGCAATTTCAGATTTCTGGTGCAAAAATTACCATCACTGAACCCAGACCTCGAGCAATAGAGACTGCGATTATAATATCTGAAACACCTGAGCAGACACATGCTGCACAGAGTCTTCTTCAAGCATTTGTACTGAGCGAGCAGGTCACTCCTTGACTTGTTGCATTGGACTGGTAATCTTTGAAATTCTGCTGCATCTGACCTGTCTTTGAGTATATTCAGCTAGAAAGAAACAGTATGATTTGCTCCTTGTTAGCCGCTGATAGAATCACTAGCATCACAACTTCATCATCATCATAGCCTTGTCCCAACTATTTGGGTTCAGCTTTATGTAAGTCCCTACCCTAGGTTAATGAACAAGCCCTCATATCCCTTCTCACCACCTCAATCAATGCCCTTTTAGGTTTTTCTCTCATTCTCATTCTCATTTAAGGCCCTTCAACTCTAATCAATGTTTCTCTCCTTAAAAGAGCCGTCTCAGGTCTTCATTGCACATGACCACACCCTCTCAATCTGATCATCATCATTTTATTTCTATTGGGACTGCTACTGGGTTGCCTCGGACACCTCATTCTTAACTATGTCGTTCCTAGCCGTCCCATACATACATCTTAACAACTTCATCTTTGCAATGCTCAGTTTTTACTTATGATGTCCTCTCATTGCCCAACACCCATCATAGTTGGTCGAATAGATGTCACAAAGAAATTTCTCCTCGAGTTTCGAGGCATGCACCGGTCACACAAAACCTCTAAGGTACATTTCCGCTTCATCCACCCAGATCTAGCTCTACTGGCAACATCCTGGTCACTCCCCATCCTTTTGAATAAGAGCAAGGCAACAAAAGCCATCGCATTGAATAAGATGAGGTTATCTATTAGATTAAGCTGGCAAATTTTCCTCTTTTGTTGTTTTTCTTGTGCTTTGGATATTCAAAATTCAGAGAGCGAACTTAGTTTTTTTCAAATCATGGCATAGGGTTATGTTGTTAATTTATGACCTATACAACTAGTCCAGCACTATGTTAAAATCTCATTTTGTTCAATGAACTTTCTAAGCCCACACACATGTACAAGGCAGCTCATGCAGATGCCACACATCCACCACTTGGCCAATTGGTATGAGATCCAAATTCCAATCCATTCATTGGAGAGGTACTGCTATGTAAATGCTCTTGCCCAAGAATCAGGTTGGTCCACTCATCGGGTGGGCCATAGTTTATGAAACCAATATATGACTAAAAAAACTTTAATAACTTGGCTGAAGTTTTTTTACCCATCCAACTGCTTCTAAAATCATCTCCCACCTGCTGAATGGAACATATTTATTTTCATGCAATAACAAGAGCGAACTTAGCAAAGCTCTTGTTCACTTAGGCTGAATTTAGTTAATTTTTGGTTATTGCCAGTGGAGATTTGAACAGGAGATTGCTTCAATTTGTTGACTTCTAGTACTAAGTCATCCTAGAAAGAAAGAAAAAACCACTTTTATGTTCTAAAAATAGCAAATCCCTGAAACCAAAGTATTGTGCACAAAACTTACACACACACATTGCATTATTTGATTCTTTACCATGATAATTTGTCCATGTTGTGGTAAACCTGCATGGATTAGTTTTGGCTGTTGCCAAGATTTAAAGCAATCTCTAAGCTATTTCAATCTATTATCACTTTGGTGTTGTAAATTTGAAGTCTCTAGATATAATAGTAAATTTCTGACAGTATTCTAGATGAGCCATCAGCCATCTTACTGTATGAATTTAATTTAATCCATTTTTGTTTATGTTTTTTTTCTTCTTTTTTTGGATTCTTCCACCCAGAATCATGAGTGACATGAGAACTATTTTGTCTTGTGTAGACTGATGGGTTTATGATTCCCTCTACTTAAATCTCTGGTAATTTCTTGCCTTAAGCATACCATTTTGTCTTGTGTAGACTGATGGGATTATGATTCCCTCTACTTAAATCAACTGTTAGAATTGTTATAGTGACCTTGTACGTATATGCACTGTTGATGCTCAACTCTTGACTCAACTCAGCCCCATCTAGTCGACTCAATTGAACTAGTTTATTATTATTATTACTGACAAAAACTCAAAAAAAAAAAAAAAAAAAAAAAAAAAAAAAAAAAAACTCAATAAACCTCTAGCAAACTTCCTAGATTTGATAGATGGCAATCATCCCAAGTGAATGTGTTTCCATGGAAGCCAATATCTAGGATTCCATTGTCATCCATCAATTCCTATGCCCCCTTGGTTTTCTTTTCCATGGGTGAAAAACAATGTTGAAGTCTCCCGAAAGCATCCATGGCTAGGTGAAAGAATTAGATAGATGTTTTTTTTTGTTACATTGAGGTGGAATATTCTTTCTAATGGACTGGTTGTTAAGATGTTTGGAAGTGGGATTCTGTGAAGTGTGAAATATTGTCATTTTCTTTCTCCTTTTAATGTGCATTACTAGCTAGTGTCAGGAGAGATTTTTTGATAAATACTAGCTTCTTTTTAAGATGGGGTATATTTCTTAGGGTTATGTTGAGTTGGGTTTGCAGAAATCTTAGCTGTCTACTCTTTATGGATTCTAATTCAAGATGATTTAGATCTTAATACAATTATCTGTTCTGTGCAGTGGAAATGGTAAGAAGGCAAGCTTTATTTCTAGGTGACTCAGAGCTGCAGCAACTGCTTCACATCTTCAGGTACTTGTTGAATATTGAGTTGCAAATTTTACTTTTGAAAATGATGCTGAATGAGATTGACTTTACTTATGAACTTTCTTGTTGGTCATGTTATATGTGTTGGTAGCCAATGCCCATTCATTTATAACTGAAGGAGCTAGGGGGAAACTAGATTCAGGGCATGTGATTGACTTTCATCTTGTCATTTCTTTGTTCATGTCAATTTCATTTGAACAATTCCTAATTAAAATCCAGTAATCCATCTAAGGGAACCGGAAAACAAAAAACAAAAAAAAAATCAATTTTTTTGCTTCTTGTTATTTGACATATGATTAACTTTGATGTGTGTCACATGCATGTCATTTTACTGTTTCATCCATCAATTTGATTATAGGTATTGTATCAGCCAATATGTATTGTATCCATATCATCTGGATATGATATGCAATACGGGGCCAAATTGGCCCACCCCAAAATATTCCATACATATGGCTCTGTATATATAGTGTTTTGTTTCCAATTTCCTACTCCAATTCTAATTACAAATCAATACTAAGTAGGTAGCTTGCTAGATTGGTCAAACAAGCTTGAAGTAGAAAAAGGACACTACAACCTGAATATGGAGATTGCTAACTTACTGCTACTATGCAATAGGAACTGCCTTCTGTTAAATGGTCCGATCATGTGACTAGAGGATCGTTTTGGGCCCCACAGTTGGTCCGTCCAACCTTGTGGCCCTGTAGAGTCCACTAGGAAACCTGCCATCATGCACCCATCAGTTGCCCATGTGGGATCCATAAGTGATTGGCATGTGGCACCTCTAATTGATCGATCATGCATGAAGCCCACCCCCGGACCTTTGGTAACAAGTCTTGATGAAAAGATTTTGTTTCCTCGGTAGTAATCTGATGTAGGCAATGTTTTACAACCAGGAGCACTATTATAGCTTGTACCACTATAATAGCAGTGGACCATTTCTCTGTCCTTTTTTTTTTTTTTTAATATTTCTTTTTCTTTCTTCATTATTTTGTGGTTGGATGCTGGAGAGACAAGATAAAGCAATTGAAAGCTACAAGACCCAACCAACCACCACCATAACACCAACTTGGAAAAGCTTTTGGAGTGGCACAATTACCAAAATGCATTTTTATTTGTTTTTTTTTTAAAAGCAATCAAGTTAAAAGTTGTGAGTCACGGGAGGACATGTATTATGTGTATTTTAATAAGGTTTAATTTTTTGTCCTTTTGTGCTTTTTTTAAATCCCATATTGAATAGAATGGGAGAAGAAAAAATTGACTTATATATCTTTGTGCAGTGTAGACTCTTGTCAAGGATGTTAAACTATGCATATGCCCTTATGCATGCACAGGGCTGCGGCTGGTGTGAAATATGGCATGGCGCGCACATGCACACCTATGTATACTCGCGTGGAAGGGAAATCTGGCCTGGTGCGTACATGCATGTTAAAACACTCCTCCCTTGCCAGCATCTTCTTTTCCATTTTCATCTTAAATCAAAACCAACATCATGGGCATAAGAAAAATCTGTATAGTATTGTATGGTGTCCTCCTATTGTTGCTTTTCTACTCGCGAGTGCATGCTGCGTGGAAATATTACTGGGGAGTGTATTCTAGGAGATAGCAGCGTTGATGACCTTTTACACCAGTACTCTGTATTGAGGGGCGCAAACTATCTCAAAGATAGCGATACGTACGCACCTCGACCTACCCTTCATCTAATCGTACTAACAACTGAGATCTGCATAACGGGTATGGGGTTCCTAAGCACAAATTCTTGCATAATGGGTATGGGGTTCCTAAGCACAGATTCCTTTCTGCCAAATATTGATAATTTACCTTTACAATAATCTTAACAACATGTAGGTAAACTAAACAAAGCTATCTAGTGATAATATAGGCTTAACTATTCAAAACAATACACTCCGACCAAATATATTATGATAAAATAGGCTTAACTATTCAAAACAATACACTCCGACCAAAATATTCAGAACTCACATGTTACCTGTGTCTAATGATTTGATCAGCCAATTTTTTGTAGTGTTGCCTGTGTCTAATGATTTGATCAGCCAAAAGTTTTTAGTGTGTGATCTTCATTGCACCTTCAATATGTTGGATGGGCTGGATGGAGTGCGACTTGGCTAGGGCCTTGGAACCAATGTTATGGGTGTGATTTTAGCCGTAGGGTCCAACTTAACGTATGCATTCTTATTTTAGAGCTTGGTCTTAAAAACAATCTCACATGAATGACTTCACAATAACCAATGATTATTGATTATTAAAAACCTTTTGTGTGCTTCAAAAGTATTAGATCAAGTTGATAACACATTGATCTATAGCTTAAAATAATAGACTGGATGAAGATAACCTAATTTTAACACTGAAATCTTGGTATCCATCCCTAAGTGGGGTATGGCCAATAATGAAGTGTAATACCTCGTACTTTTTAGTACTCGGGTGTTACTGTGTAGCCAAATTTGGCATAAATGCAAACCTACCTTAAGTAAGCATTCACGTGCATTATAGCCTAAGATCCGACCGTGAAAAGCAATTCCCAATCCATACTTCAAGTTATCTATCTGTCGATTTCCAAGAAGGATCACCATATCGCCAGAGATACATATTTTTAGGATTTCAAATTCACTAATAGACAAACCTAACCGTACATCGTCTAATGTAAGACTTGGATTAAGGGGCCTTGCGCTTGAATAAATAAATAAATAAGAAGCCCTGCCATTAGAATGGATCACGATGATATGTCGGAATACACCTATTTAGTGCAACTAAATCACATAAAGTAAATTAGGGACCAAGGTCACATGATCCACCATTCATCAGGATACAACATCTCATTGGATTATCCACCCTTTGGAAACACAAACCAGATCATCCATCCCCATATTTGACTACCAGATCACACTTAATTACTTCTTAGGGTTCCAAGGGCCTAGCTATGTGAAGGTGATCTGATGAGATTTCACCTACTACCCCATTAGAAGAATTGAACCATACATCGTTAATTTCGGGACCCAACTCAGCAAATCCACCGCCCATCGGGTCCACAACTCAAGGTAGAATGAATTAACACTTAATTACATGAATTAACCGCCACATTTCAAAAAAAGACATGAGGGTCTACCCATATTAGCGTAGGGACATCTAGAAGTGCTAGTGATCAAGTTGGAAAATAATCCAACCATTAATCGCCAATGAGACTCACAAAATCAAGTTGTGGGGCCCACCTAAAGTTTAGATCTGCCTAATAACTGGCCAAAGGCCCTACATGGATTCCTAGAAGCAAATGGATGGATTGGATCAGGCAGAATAGACATGTGGACCCCAACTAGGGTGCCTGTGCACGTAGGGTGCATGCACACGCTATGCATTGGACGGAGAAGCTCGGTCAAACAGTTGCTGACCAAGCTTTCTTTAAAAAGAGGATCACCCTCTCTCTCTTCGGTTTTAGGTAACAGACGGACAGACGTCCGTCTGTTTCGATCAGTGGCCCACCATCTGGCCCCGTTCAGACGATCCAAAACATCCATCAGATTCAGAGTGTAGCTCTAACCAAAACCAAGGAAATTTTGTACAGTTCAACCCGTACGTGTGCATGCGCACAATCCTTTCTGCAAGCGAGTCCTACAAACACAACCTTTCCAAATATGAAAATTTGCTACTGCCAGCAGGGCAATTCGCGTGCCCTATCATCCTCCCATCTCAGTGTAACGTCTCGAAAAAATCCGTACAAAGACCCAAATATCACCTCAGGCAAAAACTCACTAAGGACCAAATTCTTTGGAAATTAGGAGGAAAATAAATTAAGTACTAAACTGAATTAATTGATAGATTAGCTTGAACCGCTTTCTATACGAACTGCATGACCCAAAACTAATAGAATCGCTAACTCAACATTACCTAAAAATCTAGGATCAATCTTAAAACCTGGTTACTCTCGGGACCGCATTGAAACCCCGTATCGGACATGGACCGCACGTCGAAAGTCCGATTACCGCGAAACTATACGGTTACGACCGCATTACTGGGTTGGATAAGCAATGCGGGAATCGAACCAATAGTATCCAGAAACACACAACTAGAGCCTTGAGCGAAGTGTGTGAGAAACGCGAATATCTTTAGAAAATGAACTCAAACTTAAGTGATTTGGGTCATTCACTTGCAGGCCAAATTTAAGGGTTTAGACCATTAGATTCTGACCCAACAACACGCTTGGATCAGGAAAATTTCCCTGCACATGTCAGTATACTTGTGGTCGTGATCGAGTAACGATGACCGTTGAACTAAAACGGGTCCTCCACGATCGATCCGCAAATCCAATCGGACCAAAATCTTAACCTGACATAAATCCATTGTCAGGTTACTTTCCCCAGACTGTAGGCAGGCAATGGACCTCCAAATGAGCTCCGTAGTCCCAAAACAGACGTCTTTTAGCTATATACTAAGTATACCATGGCCCTGGGGCCATTGACTTCACTTTTGCGCCTATATAAGACCCTAAACCCACTCCTCTCTCATTCCATACGAATTTCCTAAACCCTAGGAGAGAGAAGAGAGAAAAGAAAAAGAGAAGGTGTGGAGAAGTGAGAGAGAGTTGTGGTTTGTTGCTGGGATTCATTCCCGCCACTCTACGTGCTGAATACCTTCTTCCGTGTCGCTATACCGGCGATTTCGACTCCATTTTTGGGTAAGGAATCCTAACCCTAATTTGTTTTAGGTATCCAAATAGGTAGATCGGTGAAATAGCTAACCTATTTCATGCTATAGGTAGCCGTTGTGCCGTAAACAAAGGCGTAGTGTACGAACCGAGTTCGTAAATGGTGTACCGACAAAAGGTACGGACTATAAACGTTTAGGTTATAGTTTTTAAGGCTTTCAATGTCAGTTAATGATTTATGACTGACTTGATTGCTGTCACATGTGCTTAGATACGATGTTTCCGTGTATTATACATATATATGAACTATGTTGAAAATAATGCATTCCATGTGTTTGTTGAAATGTCTGAAAGAATATGGAATTATGATTTGTGTTTGCCGTACTTATTAATTGAGAATGCGAGATTGTTGAATGTGTGACAACTCCTTTGTGAAAGGATTTGTCATAATATATGTTATGACTAATTTATTACATGTATGTTGAAATGTGTAGCCTAAGTGTTTAATAAAATGTCTGAATAAGTGTTTGATAAATTGTATTTTATAAGGGTGTTGAGATAAGATTCTCAACTACCTTAGCTACAGGTATAGATTCCTTCATGTAACCTAAATCCAATTACGTGATTTATGTATGAAATGCATATGTATATATGAAGTGCTCAAATGGTTGCAATGCTTGAATTGTTTGTTCAAAACTGTTATGACTACTATATGTGAATGCTATTGCTTTGGAGTGTGATTGGGACTACGACGTAGTCCAAGCAATCGGTAACGACTTCCGATCGAGTGGTTGAATCAGTTTCGCCACCACGGACACGTTTGATGAATCCGAGTTGTACGGTGATTGTCGATAGTGGTTAGGCCACAAGGAGTGCGTATGCACTCCATGTCGATCAATTTAGCGTGCGCTCGTACCAATCGGACTTGTCAAGTAACCTGGTTGGGCCTAATGTGTGTTTACCATGTATGGACGCTATTGCTTGAATCGAAGATACTACTTACCAATGAAAAACCCGTTTAACCTTGGTACCACAATCCGCTAAGACTCATGAGCCGGGCATGGTGGTATGGGACACCGTGTTCGAGCTATCGGCCTACGCTGGGGTGACGAGCCTCCCCGTAGTAACCAGTATGCAACCCAAACTCATGAACCGAATACGGTGGTATGAGACACTATAATCAAGTTGTCAGCCTGCACTAAGGTGACGAGCCTTCACGTAGTGACCTCGAGTATAAACTAAGGCCTACGCTGAGGTGACGAGCCTCTTCGTAGTGACCTGAACTTGCCTATCCACTGCTTTCAGATCAGGGGTGATGTTGCCCTATAACTTGCCTATCGTATGCGATTGGCTAGGATTGACGACCCTAGATGGATCATTGTTTGGGTAAATGATATAAAGGGAGGTACCTTAGCTTCCCGAATCTGCTGTATGAATAAGTCTAATTAAGAACTTGGCTAATATAACCATGCACCACATTGCACGTGCCTTTGGTGTGGAAGTTGAGCACAGTGGGAGTTTAGCATGCGCGACTGTGAGATGATGTCGCTGAGGGAGTGCAGGCATTGGCATGCATCATTAATATATATCATCCTTGCATTAACCAGAGTACTTAGGAATGCTTGTTATATTGCTTTATCATTACTGCTTGACTGAATTGATAACATGTTAACCTTTGCCTTATAGCTCCACTGAGTTGATCACTCACTCCCACTCTGGGACAGTGTTTTAAAACACCAACTAGACCCTGCAACTCTTTGGCAGGTCTATGTAGACCTGGAGTTGCGTCGACGGGGTTACGGGGATGCGGATTAGATGCCATTATATTGTATCGTTTTGTAAATTTTGGAACTATACATGTAATTATTCAGCCTGGTGACATGATCATACTCAAGGGTTCATATCCACTTATAAACCTTATATATTTATCACAGTCTTCCGCTTGCTAAATTTAATCATCTCTGGAGTATGATATGTTGATTTAGTATAATCCCATTCATGTTTAATGAACTAATACAGACAACATGTAATCATCATTTTCTATATTGCATAAGTGATGTGACGGATCTCGGGAGTTGAGCCTTTGCTCGACCCTCGAAATTAGGGGCATTACAAGTTGGTATCATAACATGATTTGGATTAAACTGGACCTGGGTTATGGACACACGACGCACACTGACGTACTTTGACTTAGGAGGGGGCGATGAAATGTAGAAACAGTCGTAGGATTCCAAGTTTCACTGGCAGGCGAAACCGACCATTGAAATATGACCCGTATGCATCTGTGATCATGTGAGATGATCCCAATCCCTTTCTAAACCATCAATCGACAAGTTTAGACGATAATTTAGTTTATTCCACACTCAAATGACTGGAACGCGTGAATATGCACGAGATGTACGCCGAAAACGGTCTCAAATGGACTCTGGGCCCCAAACGACACAAATCGGGAGGAACCAGAGTGGACCCCGCGCATTATTGGCACCCCGAGAGGGGGATGCCATCGCCCTCATGTCCAGCAGACCGCGATGGCATCGCCCCTACCGCGAGGCCTCGCGGTCCACGCTCAGCGGGCCGATTGATGTACACGTGTGTGGGGCCCATGAAATCATGTGGGGCCCCCTATACCTCCCCATTTGTTTCATTTCTTCCATTTCCACCCTTCCAAGCTTTCCAAATCTCCCAAAATCTCATTTTTTTCTCTCAAATCTCCCCTCCATTCTCATATCATCTTCTTCTTCTTCACTACATACCTATCCTCCTTCATATCCCTCAAACCCATCTCATACAACTCCCCATCTTCCCTATTTCCTACCTATTTAAGCACAAAGTCTATACCTTTGTGTCTCATAACTCACAAGCCTCACAATCCACCCCATTCCCAATCTTTTTTGGATTCCATGGCTCTTTTTGAGCTTGTGGCTACGATCTTCTCCCTCTCCACACTTCTTTTCCTCATGGGAAAGAAGAGGGCTTCCACAGATGAAGCGGGGCCTAGCTGCCCAACCCGTCCGAGGAAGAAATCGAGCGCCGAAGCAAGTAAAAGCACCACACGAGAGCGGAGGACGAAGCGGGATATCGATCCTCAAGTTTCGCTCAAAAGAGTCATATTGCCGGGCATCACACATCGTAGGTTCCAGGGTCGAAGAGTTCTCTTTGAAGCACACGTGGATCAAAAGCTATTTGGGCTTTATCCAGTGATGGACCTCCTAGTGGACACCGGATGGGGTCCCGTATTTGATGGCAAGTCACGTGCGTGTGAGAACACTGTTCGAGCCTTCTACACCCATATACGGGACCCATCGCTGGAGCCTTTACAGTTCACCATTCCCGTGGGAAGGCGGGAAGCCACCATTGATGTTGGTTTGATAGCTCAGATTATGGGGATGGAGCGTGGTGAGGTTCATGCTAGTGAGAAGAATCTCAGGAGTGCGAGTGAAAGAGATCGCCGCATGCGATTTCTTTGCGGCCGATTGGTCCACTGGAATCGAGGCAACTGCCTCCAACATCCAAGATGACTCATGACTTCCACCTAATCCACCACATATTCACACACAATGTGTATCCTAGGTAGAGCAATCGCTCCGAATGCACGCGGTTGATGGTGGACTTCCTATAAAGAGCTGGGTAGAGAGACAAGCTGTGTCTGCCTACCTTTGTCCTGCTACATATAGTCCAGACTGCGCGCTCTATTAGGACAGATATTTCACTTCCATTTGGCCGACTTGTATGCAAGCTTGCTCGAGAGTTCAGCTACAGGCTTATTGATGAGCTTGCGCCGATCCACTTCATCAATGACACCACACTCAACAACATGGGTATTGGGTCACAACAACGCCAAGCCAGTTCTGATGAGTATAGTGATGAGGAAGATAGCGAAGAGGAAGAAGGGAGTAATGAAGAGGGTAGTGGTGATGAGGGAGAGTAGGAAAGGGAAGAAGAGGAGACCCAAGACCCTGATGAGGGCTCTCCACCTGCTACACATGAGCGTTACAGTGATCAGGCTACTTTAGAAGCCCGTTTGGCTTAGATTGAGGAGGGCCAAGTTGCCCTGCGACAGGAGGTCAAAGAGACCCGGGCAGAACTTGAGGAGAACAGGGCCTAAATGAAACAAAAATTCAAAAAGGTGTCTCGCACCTTGAAGACTCTCCTGTGCTGCATGCAGGAGAAGGGTGCCCCTCCTCCATCACCAGATTCGGACGACTAGTCATATGTGTAGTCGTCTTTTAGTTTGCTTTGTTATTAGTCTTCTTTTGTACTAGCCCTTGTAGGCTTGGGTGGTTGTTAGTATGTTTTAGTGGTTAAAACTTGTTTAAATTAGCTCACATGCATCTTCTGTCATGATCCATGTAAGACTATATCTCATGTATTGTGACAATTTTGGTAAATGAAATGCATGAAGTTTATTTTGGTTTGGAATGTGAATGTTGCTTGGATGAGTGTATATTCTTATGCTAAGTCTTACGCGTGTTGCATCCTATGTTGTATGTAAGGAATGCCACCGAAGAACACTCAGAGCACGGCACGTCTTGCACTTGGCGAATCGAGTGACGGGGCACCTCCCTTAAGAGATAGCCACACAGACCCCAGCTTGGGCCCTAACAGTGACACTATGTCAGATTCACAACTGGTCACTGGCCCCACCAATGGGCCAACACCTTTTGCACCACCGGTTCCAGAGCAGAACCGTGCGTCTACCTTGACGCCTCACATGCCTCATTCGGCTTCTCCCCCTGATAGGCTGGAGCAGATGATGCTCCTTATGCAACAGCAACGACATATTTGGACCACCATAGCAGGAGCCCTTGCCCAGAACATGAATGTGGTTCCGCCTCACTACCTGTGCACCCTGCTGGACACGTGGGTGACAACGGCTTATTAGAGCGATTTCAGCGCTTCCGACCTCTTACTTTTACAGATACTCACATACCCGAGGAGGCCGAATATTGGCTTGACCGTATCTCTAAGATGTTGAAACCACTGCACTGCACTAAGGTAGAGCAGGTTGAGCTGGTCACGTACATGTTCGAGAAGGAAGCCAGTCTTTGGTGGGACAACATCCTTTGGACCGTTGCTCCTGGTTACGTATGGACATGGGAGGCTTTTGAAACACGCTTCCACGGGAAGTATTTCCCTCTCACCTACCGTAATGAGAAGGAGAGAGAGTTCCTTCGCCTCCGACAAGGAGGGATGACTGTGGCGGAATACGAGAATAGGTTCACGGAGCTGGCTAGATATGCTCCCTTGATATTAGCAGACGAGCCGACGTGAATGAGGTGATTTTCTGAGGGTCTGTGACCCGAGATACGCTCGAAGATGTATTGCGCTAGCATACCCAACTATGCTGAGCTAGTGAACATGTCTCTGCGAGCTGAGCAGGACGGGGACAGATTATCCCGTACGTGCGTGCCCATGGTTCCGAGGCCTCGACCAGATTAGCTGAGCAGACCGTTCCCCGGCAAGAGGCCACATGTAGATTCTCCTCCTCGGCTTAAGGCTCCATCGATACAGCCGAGGCGACCTGATGTATGGTGCACCTACTGCAAGAGGTCGGGCCATTCTGACACTTATTGCTTTATCAGGATGAGGGACAACGACTTCATGCCCCCTCAGAAGATTAAACATCAGATGCCACCAGCTATCTCGGCCCCACCTTTACGATCAGCACTGCTTGCACAGCCTTCCTACAAGCCACCCGCACCTCGATTTAGGCCGCCTCAACGACCTATGGCACCGTAACCGAACTGTTATCAACAGGTTCGGGTGCACTCACTTGCAGCTGAGGCATCCGAGACAACAACTGCAACACCACTGGCTTTCGAAGTCACGGTACATATCCAAGGTACACCAGTCTTCTTATTGGTGGACATTGGGTCCACTAATATCATGCGCAGCAGTTAAGCGACTGGGGTTGGAAACTAGTCCTATGGTTGGGTTGAGACTTCTTACCGCCACAGGGACTTTCTCAGACACTATCAAGATGTGTAAGGGTGTTCGATAAACTTAGGGAGCAGAACAATACTCGTCGACCTGATTATTGCCCCACCATGTCATTACGATGTGATCCTCGGTATGGATTGGCTCATCGAGATGAAGGTAGAGGTTGATTGTGATACTAGGGTAGTGACAGCCCATGGACCTGAGGGCACGACCTTTACATTCCCGGTTCAGGTCAGTTGGTACTGCTGCATTAGTTGTTATGCTACCTTGATAGAGAATGTCCTTAAATTTGGCCTGCAAGTGAACGACCCAAATCACTTAAGTTTAGTTCATTTTCTAAAAATATTCGTGTCTCTCACACACTTCACTCAAGGCTCTAGTTGTGCATTTCTGGATACTATTTGGGTTCGATTCCCGCGATGGTTGTCAAGCCCAGTAAGGCGGTCGTAACCGTATAATTTCATGGTAATCGGACTTTCGACGTGCGGTCCATGTCCGATACGGAGTTTCGGTGCACTCCGGAGAGCAACCGGGTTTGAGATTGATCCTAGGTTTTTGGGTAATGTTGAGTTAGCGATTCTATTAGTTTTGGGTCTTGCAGTTCATTAAAAAGCGGTTCAAGCTAATCTACCTATTAATTCAATTTAGTACTTAATTCATTTTCCGCCTAATTTCCAAAGAATTCGGTCCTTAGTGATTTTTTGCCTGAGGTGATATTCGGGTCTTTGTACGGATTTTTCCGAGACGTTACAATCTACCCCCCTTAAAGAAAAATTTCGTCCTCAAAATTAGTACCTTTTCGTACTCCTCGAGAATTTGAGGGTAGTTCTTACAAACCTCAGCTTCTGTTTCCCAAGTAGCCTCTTCCTCGGTGTGATGTGTCCATAGTACATTCACAAGTGGAATCACTTTACTGCGCAACACCTACTCCTTCCAGTCTAGAATACACGTCGGTCGCAGTACGTAAGTAGCATCTTCACTCAACTGTACCTGCTCCCATTTGATGATGTGGGAATGATCAAGAACTTATTTCTTAAGCATTGATACATGAAACACGTTATGCATGCTTGCGAGTGGTGTGGGCAAAGCAAGGCGGTACGCTACCACACCCACTCGATCTAGAATCTGAAATGGACCAATAAATTGAGGCGTGAGTTTCCCCTTCTTGCCAAATCGAAGGACTCCCTTTATGGGGGAAACCTTAAGAAACACGTGGTCCCCGACCTCAAACTCTAGCTATCCTCGTCTCGTATCGGCGTAACTCTTCTGCCTACTCTGTGTTGCAAGAAGTTGATGCCTGATAATGTCAATCTTCTTTAAGGTCGCCTGTACTAACTCTGGGCCAATCAAACTCTTCTCGCCAACCTTTGCCCAGTAATGCGGTGCTCTACATGGACGCCCATACAATGCTTCGTAGGGAGCCATGCCAATGCTCGCATGAAAGTTATTGTTATAAGCGAACTCGGCATAAGGAAGACAGTCATCCCAACTATCCTTAAAATCAAGCACACAAGCTTGCAACATATCCTCTAACACCTGATTCACCCATTCTGTCTGCCCATTCGTCTATGGGTGGAATGCGGTACTGAACTTCAGTTTCACACCCATTGCTTCCTGGATACGAGTTCAGAAGATAGATGTGAATTGTGTGTCTCGATCTGACACGATCTCCATAAGCACCCCATGCGGACATACTATCTCCTTGATGTACAGCCTGGCCAAATCGTTTACTGAGTTTGAGACTCTAATCGGGAGAAAATGAGTTGATTTCGTCAACCAGTCCATAATCACCCAAATGGAGTCATGTCCCTTCCTCATCTTCGGTAACCCTGAGATGAAATTCAAAGAAACGAAATTCTATTTCCATTCAGCTATGGTCATGGGCTGAAGTAAACCAGGAGGTCGGTGATGTTCGTCCTTAACCTGCTGGCACGTAAGACAATGGGACACAAAATCTGCTATGTGGGCTTTCATGTTATCCCACCAATACGAATGCTTCATATCTCCATACATCTTCGTACTACCAGGATGCATCGCCATCTTCGAATTATGAGCAGTTTAAAGAACTTCCCTTCTCAAGTTATGAAGGTTTGAGACGCATAGGCGGCCACGATAACGTAAACTCCCATCCTTACCAACCCTTCATTCTGAGTCTTCATTGTCCCTCACCTGCTCTCTCATCTTTGCCAATAGTTCATCGGCTTTCTGAGCCGCAATAATCTTGTCATTAATGAGTGGCTGCACACGAACGTGTGCGACGCTCTCGAACGGCTCCTCTACCGTAAGCTTCTGCTCGAAGTCTCACACAAATTCTACCATATTCCACTCGTCTATCATTAGCGGAGCCGCAAATGTTATCGTCTTCTTGTGGCAACGTGTCTGCCACAAGGTTAGCCTTACAAGGATGGTAAGAGACCTCGAACTTGAAGTCTTTCAAGGTTTCCATCCATCGACGCTGCCTCATATTCAGGTCCCTCTACGTAAATATATACCTGAGGCTCTTGTGGTCGCAAAAGAGCTCGAACTCCTCTCCATAGAGGTAATGTCTCCAGAGCTTCAATGCAAAGATGATGGCCGCTAACTCCAGGTCGTGCGTAGGGTAGTTTTCCTCGTGTTTCCTCAACTATCGCGATGCATAGGCAATAACCCTGTCCTTCTGCATCAGAACATAACCCAAACCAACACGAGACGGGTCGGTGTATATCGTATATGTCACGCCCTAAACTCAGAAAACGGGCTCACAAAATTCTCTTTCCCCGAATCCGATGCCGACAGCCTCCATAGTACCCCATTCTAGGCTCTCAGCGCCCATACGCCAGATTCCGATCCTAGGATCCTATAAGGAGGATTTTCAATATGAAATTTTTTTTTTTTGTAATAGAGCATAACCACAAGCATAACTAAGTCACAAAACAACATCATCATCACATATCCACTAATATAATCATTTGAATACAACGCTAAACGGGAAATAGATATATCGAAATCAAAGCTCCAGAGGACAACTGCACACTCGAAGCTCAACGTTACTGCAACCTAACGCCACCTGCACGCATCTATCGTGTATAAGCTTATAAAATCTTAGAGGGTGGTGAAAGTGTGTGCACAAGATAAGTGCAAGTATACCATAAAGCCCATAAATCATATATCATCGGAATAAGCGAAAATACTGACAAGATCATGAATCATACGATATCAGAGTAAGCGGAAATATACTAGTAAGTCCATGAATACTATCAGCCGTACCAAGGCTATGCAATGCAAAACATAATAAGGCAATAACAGATGCTGATGATGTAATGCAATATGCAAATCCTGACGAGTCACGGGCTCACAAAATTTCCGATCGCCGAATCCAGTGCTGACAGC
This sequence comes from Magnolia officinalis, assembly GCA_021015155.1. NCBI lineage: Eukaryota > Viridiplantae > Streptophyta > Magnoliopsida > Magnoliales > Magnoliaceae > Magnolia > Magnolia officinalis. Next base: position 55,362,712 of record JAJHSJ010000007.1, read on the forward strand.
CTCCATAGTACCCCATTCTTGGTTCCCAGCGCCCATACACCAGATTTCGATCCTGGGATCCTACAAGGAGGATTTTCAGTATGATTTTTTTTTTTGTAATGGAGCATAACCACAAGCATAACTAAGTCACAAAACAACATCATCATCACATATCCACTAATATAATCATTTGAATACAATGCTAAATGGGAAATACATACATCAAAATCAAAGATCCAGAGGACAACTGTACACTCCAAGCTCAACGCTACTGCAACCTAACGCCACCTGCACGCATCTATCGTGCACAAGCTTACAAAAGCTTAGAGGGTGGTGAAAGTGTGTGCACAAGATAAGTGTCAAGTATACCATAAAGCCCATAAATCATACATCATCGGAATAAACAGAAATACTAACAAGATCATGAATCATACGATATCAAAGTAAGCGGAAATATACTGGTAAGTCCATGAATGTTATCAGCCATACCAAGGCTATGCGATGCAAAACATAATAAGGCAATAACAGATGCTGATGATGCAATGCAATATGCAAATCCTGACGAGCCACGAATACCATCAACCTCATCTAGGCCATATAAGTGCAAAAACATAGTAACTCAAAATGTTAAGTACTACGGATGCGATGTAATATGCGTTGCGAATGAAATGACCATGCAGGAACGTGAAGTCGGGATGATAGTACGTAGTATCGCAGGCTACAGGGTCCACCACAAGGGACTTCTATCCAAACCAGTCCCATACCTAAATTTGGATAGTTTGACTCAATGTGGTAAACTCTTGATCTCAGGTTAGTCGCACGCCCAACCGAAATCCTGGCCATGTGAAGGTACACGTAACAAATAGTATGGTTGCTCTCTAGGGGAAATCACCGAGGCCTATTACACTCGACACCGACTGCCACCTCCTTAGCTGCACAGTCCAGCGAGTGGAATAGACCTCACTATCTGCTTGACCAGTCGTTTACCAATACCTAACTAGCTCGTCGATAGCGGACCCATTTATGAGCTGGTCATACTCAACCTAGCTTATAGCCCCCTCACTCGGGCGGATAAGGCCACACCCCCTCCCAACCGACCACGATACAGTGAGAGATGCGGCTTACTGGTATTCAGCACTCGGGCGATCATGTTCCACTTGGTCTAGACGTTGGGGCTCCTCCTGGCCTCGGAGGTTCTGCGATTTGGACATCTTAAGTGCCTACAGTGCTAGAACCAAGTATTTTCGGTGTCCCATTTACCCATTCACGACATGCACCCTGATGTCGCTAGGGCATACAATGATCAAGTCACATATATGCGAGATGCATGAGTCACACTATCCAGTCATGCGGCAATCCTACGAGTACGGCGCGATAATGTGGGCACTCCGTCTCATAAGGAGTCTCGTAAATAGTCTGCCCAATGGCGTATGCAATGATCAATCACTACTCATATCAAGCATACATATGATGCGTATGACATGAGTCATGAAATTATACTAAGCAGGTTATAAAGTAATGAACTATCCTTATAATGCAGATGGGCCTAGATGGCCTACACACAACAAGTATGGACCTATCAATGGGCTCTAGAGAGAGTCATAATGCGGACATTTAACCAACATTATTCTTACAATGTGGACATCAAACCATCATTGCTCCTAAGGCATGCCCCACCATAAATATCATTACATAAAACCATGGTGGAATCATATTCAATGGGCCTTATGTACATCCCATTGGGCCTCGACCCATAGGCCTCCAATACATCAAATGGGCCTCACAGCATGGGCCTCATGTATATTAAGGTGGGCCTAAATGGATGGGCCATAACTACATCAAGATGGGCCTCCTCAAATGGGCCTTATATATATCAAGGTGGACCTCAACAGACGGCCACAAGTACATCAATGTGAGCCTCACCACATGGGCCATATGCATATCAAATGGGCCACACCAATGGGCCTTATGTACATTGCAATGGGCCATATCCCATGGGCCTTGAATACATCACAATGGGTCTCAACCCATGGGCCCCAAATACATTACGATGGGCCTAATCACATGGACCTCAAATACATAACAGGTGGGCCCTGCACCTGAGCCTCAAAATACACAACAGGTGGGCCCTGCTCATGGGTCAAAGATACATCATGATGAGTCACATGTATATCAAAGTGGGCCTCTCGATTAGGCCACAAAATACATCGAAGTGGGCCCGATGGATGGACCACAAAGTACATCAAGGTGGGCCTCATGGATGGCCACAAAACACATCAAAGTGGGCCTCAATGGATGATCATATCACGGAGTGGCTCGCCGTGATGTGTTTGAGATCCAACCAATTCATAAGTTAACATAGAGCTAGATGAAGTGAAAGCAAAATACAAGCTTAATTGGAAGCTAATGTGGCTCCTAAGAAGTTTGAACGGTGGATGTCACTGTCTCCACTATTTTCAATGGTGGGGTCCACTTGAACCTTAGGTCTGACTCATTCTTAGTCTCAAGCCTGTAAGACAAACTTGCCAAATGGTGGATGGTTTGGATGCAACACATGCATCATGGTGGGGGTCCACATGAAGGCCCACCATCATGTATATATTATATATAATATAATATATAATCTATATAATATATACAATATAATATAATAATATATATATATATACACGCGCGCGAGGTGGGTCCCATCGTCCAGGGTGGACAGTGCGGATAGAAGACATAAATCATGGTGGGTTTCACAGTCCACGGTCAATGGACGGTGTGAATGAAACACATACATCACTGTGGGTCCCACGTGGGGCCCACCATAATGTTTATTTGCAATCCAACCTATTGGTAAGGTCACATGGACCTGGTTGAAAAGGAAAAACGAATTTCATCTTGATCCAAAACTTCCGTGGCCCATAGAAGGTTTCAAAGGCAGCCGTTCAATCTCACTGTTTCTTGTGATGTGGGCCACCGGAACTTCGTATATGGTTGATTTTCAGGGATGGCCCACGGCCCTAAGGGGCCCACAATGGACGGTGTTGATGCACGACACACACCATGGTGGGGCACATGGCTGGGACCGTGGGTCCCTGCCCGTCCGCCCGCCAGCGTAGCAGGCGCTGCCTGCGCCTCTGACAGCAGTAGCGTCAGATGCTGTATGTCTTATTATTTTTTATTTATTTTTTTCCAGTGGTTTTTCACAGGTGGGGCCCGCATCAAGGAAATCTGACCCCGCCATTGGTCCCCATAGCTCAAGACAAGCCGAACGAGCCCAATATTCAATATATTTTGGTGTACAAAAACATTAGGGTGGATTTCAACGATACAGCCACTATCTTCTATGCTATGGCCCACCAAGTGATCGGATTAGCTTCATTTTTCGGCTCAATGCCTAAAATGATCTAAGAAATAGAGTGGACGGCTTGAATTAAAAACATACATCAAGGTGGGGCCTACATGGACAGCCCTTCCAAAAACTCTTTTTTTATTGCTGTCGTTAGTACACCCACTGTCAGCTTGCTCTTCACTGTTTTGCAACGTCCAGCGTCCCTGGACGCTGGACGGTTGGGTCATATATATTTAAGGTGGGCCCCACCCCCATCAGGGTGGGCCACCAAATGGTTAGATGGCGTGCATAAGGCACACATCAAGGTGAGGTCCATTTGATGAACAGTTTGGACATCTCATAACTCATTAAGTGGGCCACACAATCACATTTTCACACACAAAACAAATGAGAGAGAGAGAGAGAGAGAGAGAGAGAGAGACATACGTGTGATGGAGGGACCCCGACACTATGGGCCCTCCATTGCATGATTTACAACGTATATCAAGTGGGTCTCATTTCATATGGGCCCACCGATCAAAATCAATGGTGGAGATCTTTTCTCCAGCGAAATGGAGGGTCCAGATGACCCTATCCATGCAAGGAAAATAAACATCATGATGGGGTCCATGGAGAATGGCCCTATCATGGAATGATCATGAGGATTAAGGTGGGCCATCGGCCACATCTTAAGGTCCAAAGTGAGATCCATACCATCAATTGGTAGGCTTCACTTGGCCCATCATAAAAACATGTAAACTAGCCTATAGAAGCACCCATCGTTCGATCTTCTTGGTCCGTTGGAAAGCCGATCTCCTTGTGTCTCACTTAGATGGAAGATGATGAGGTTTGAATGGCTAGGATGAAGGTTTTTTTTTTGGAGAGGAAGTGGGCCACACAAAATCACTTGTCTCTCACATGGAAGGGCTTGGACGTGAGCATCTTCTCTTGTTTGGGAGATGAGTTGAGAAAGAGAGAGAGAATGGTTGTAAGGAGAGAGAGTGAGAGATGGGTGATGGATGTGAGTGATGGGTGAGGTGATGGTGTACTTGACATGTATGGGTGTGTAAGAGAGAGGGTAAGAAAGAGTTGACTTGGTGGTTGCTTGACTTGGGGAGAAAGAAAGCATTGATTGATTTGAGTGATTGATTAATGGGATATGTTGTAGAGATTCTCTTGGGATTGCAAATGTGCGGTGTTTCCTTCGAAATAAACGTCGGCCCACATCTTCCGGCGAGGGTATCGCATCAGTGCATGAGTCGCGGCGTTGGAACTACGGCGACGGTGCGGTCACAATGGTACAAGTCTTGGGGTTAAGTCGACTTAAATCTACAGGATACGACTTAGGGTCACGCGCAAACATTGATTATACGTTGCAGGTTGCTGGAATTCGACGGAACAGTACGAGCTAGGATACTGGTCTTACAGTATACCTGACCCCTTGCTTTGGCAATACTAGCACAGGGGTGGACGTCAGCTTGTCCTTCAATTCCTGAAAGGCTGCTTCTGCCTTCTCATTCTAGGCAAACTTAAGGTCTTTCCGAGTGAGCTGAGATAACGGCCTGACTATCTTGGAAAAGTCCCTAATGAATCGACGATAGTAACCTGTCAGGCCAAGGAAGCTCCTCACTTCAGTAACCGAACCGGGCTGCTCCCAGTCCTGAACTGCGGTCACCTTAACAAGGTCCATCGCCATTCCTTCCTTAGACACCACATATCCCAGGAACTTGACTTCTTCTTTCCAGATGTCACACTTCTTGTATTGAACAAACAACTGGTTCTTCCTTAGAGTATCAAAGATTGATCGCAGGTGCTCCTCGTGATCTTCCCGACTCTTGGAATATATCAGAATGTCATTTATAAATACGATGACGAATCGGTCAAGATACGGCCGAAACAATAGGTTTATCAGGTCCATGAACATGGCCGATGCGTTTGTAATCCAAATGACATCACAAGGAACTCGTAGTGCCCAAAGCTGGTTCTGAATGATGTCTTCTGCACGTCCTCATCCCTGACGCGCAACTGGTGATACCCTGACTGTAAGTCGATCTTAGTGAAATACTGATCCCCTTTCAATTGATTGAACAGATCATCTATCCTGGGTAAAGGATACTTGTTCTTCACTGTCACTTAGTTCAACCTGCGATAATCAATACACAATCGCAGTGATCCCTCCTTCTTCTTCACGAACAACACGGGTGTTCCCCAAGGAGACACACTCGGTCGTATGAAGCCTGCATCCAATAGATCATCGATCTGTCTCCTCAGTTCCTCCATCTCATATGGAGGGATGCGATACGTCTGTAGAGATATAGGTGTCGCACCAGGCACTAGATCAATGGTAAAATCGATCTCGCACTGAGGAGGTAATCCGGGTATCTTCCTAAATACGTCTGCAAAATTCTGAACTACTGGCGTGTTCTCAAGTGTTCAGATCGTCAAATTCTGACCCAACTACACCCTTAGATTAGGGAAATTTTCCTACACATGTCAGTATACTTGTGGCCCTGATCGAGTAATGATGACCGTTGAACTGAAACGGGTCCTCTAAGATCGATCCGCAAATTCGATCGGACCGAAATGTTAACCTAACATAGATCCATTGTCAGGGAACTATCCTCAGACTGTAGGCAGGCAATGGACCTCCAGATGAGCTCTGTTGGCCCGAAACAGACGTCTTTTGGCTATATCCTAAGTATACCATGGCCATGGGGCCATTTTTTTTTACACATGCCACACACGCACGCCATACACACACACCCCACACATGCATGCCGTGGGATTTCACCATCGTGGGTACTCGAACCCTTAACCCGGTGTTGAAACTCCAGGGAGTCTACCACCCGGGTAAGAGTAAGGACCCATTGACTTCACTTCTGGGCCTATATAAGACCCTAAACCCACCCCTATCTCATTCCATACGAATTTCCTAAACCCTAGGAGAGATAAGAGAGAAAAGAGAAGGAAAAGGTGTGGAGAAGTGAGAGAGAGTTGTGGTTTGTTGCTGGGATTCATTCCCGCCACTCCACGTGTTGAATCCCCTCTTCCGTGTTGCTATACCGGCGATTTCAACTCCATTTTTGGGTACGGAATCCTAACCCTAATCTGTTTTAGGTATCCAAATAGGTAGATCGGTGAAATAACCAACCTATTTCATGCTATAGGTAGTCGTTGTGCCATAAACAAAGGCGTAGTGTACGAACCAAGTTTGTAATCAGCGTACCAACAAAAGGTGCGGACTATAAACGGTTAGGTTATGGTTTTCAAGGCTTTCAATGTCATTTAATGATTTATGACTGACTTGATTGTTGTCATATGTGCTTAGATACGATGTTTCGGTGTATTATACATATATATGAACTATGTTGAAAATAATTCATTCCATGCGTTTGTTGAAATGTCTGAATGAATATGGAATTATGATTTGTGCTTGTCATGCTTATTAATTGAGAATGCGTGATTGTTGAATGTGTGATAACTCCTTTGTGAAAGGATTTGTCATAATATATGTTATGACTAATTTATTACATGTATGTTGAAATGTGTAGCCTAAGTATTTGATAAATTGTATTTTATAAGGGTGTTGAGATAAGATTCTCAACTACCTTAGCTACAGGTATAGATTCCTTCTTGTAACCTAAATTCAATTACGTGATTTATGTATGATGTCATGTTCACTATGTGTTATATAAAGTGCTCAAATGGTTGCAATGCTTGAATTGTTTGTTCAAAACTGTTATGACTACTATATGTGAATGTTTTTGCTTTGGAGCGTGATTGGGACTACGACGTAGTCCAGGCAATCGGTAACGACTTCCGATCGAGTGGCTGAATTAGTTTCGCCACCACGGACACGTTCGATGAATCCGAGTCGTACGGTGATTGTCGACAGTGATTAGGCCACAAGAAGTGCGTATGCGCTCCATGTCGATTAATTTAGTGTGCGCTCGTACGAATCAGACTTGTCAAGTAACCCAATTGGCCTAATGTGTGTTTACCATGTATGGATGGTATTGCTTGAATCTAAGGTACCACTTACCAATGAAAAGCCCCTTTAACCTTGGTACCACAAGGAGTGCTTGAATCTAAGGTCACTCATCCATCAAATATATAACCATACAGGTAGCACAGGTGGCTTAAGTGATTTTCAGGTTCAGACTGATAAGGAGCCGGGTACAAGTGTCAGGGATGCATGGTCGTATTGCTAAGAGGAGTTGCGCGGTCTTGCGGCTTATGTTTACATTCTCGTGTTATTTTTCATGCATTAAATTATGTGAATTCTTGTATTTGTTATATCGAGACATTGGTTTGTATAAGTCATTATGGGTAACCTCTTGTACATTCTAAACGTAAATGAAAATTTTCATTATGTATGATTTGTTCATTCTACGCTCATCTGCTTACTCTGAATGAATGAATGAATATACACACACACACACACACACACTCGAATTTGACCATCTTTTAAGGTTAATACTCGAGTTTTTAGGAAACGAGTCATATACTCAGGTCCTGAAAAGTTGGGGCGTTACATGAAGTGTGAGTACTAACATGCTAACTATTGATGCAGTTTTCCGGTGAACCCTCCTTTGACCCTTGGACACCTGCACACAATAGACAAAAGAAGAAAGGGGGACCCTAGCTAACACAGGGGACCCTCCGATGCCAAAGTTAGGGATCTAGATCTTTGTAGAAAGTGGTTCTAAAGAAAAGAGTCACCAGTCTTTTTGAGTTTATGGGTTGTGTACCTTTCAACGTCTAGGGCCTTCCCTATTTATACGAGAGGGAAGATCACACAGTTAGGAGATCTTCTCTGTGAGAGGAAAGATCACACCATGGAGATCTTTCCCGTTTAGAGCCCCTGAGATCCTGGAGATCTTCCTTAGATCACGGACGTCCGAGATCTCCAGGATCCTGACCTTATCTTCCGAGATCTTCGGGCCGTTTGCTTTAGATAAGACCAGATGTTAGTCGAGAACCGATAGGCCATCGGATCCTTAGGCAAGGTCGGATGACAGATAAAGCCTCGGAGGCAGGAGGTAATACTGAGGTATCAGTAGGTCAGTATTATCCCAATATTGAGTAGCATTTAGCTTCCTTTGCCGAGCCTAACGATTCTTACTAAGCCGTTGTTTCCAGAAGTTTGTCGAAGGTCGTACCGACCTATGGTATTGTTGGCCCTTTTTCGCTAGTAATTATCTTCCAAATAGCTTGGCCCATTGGTCCATGTCAGATGTTGGTTTACCCTCTTGTCATGGGTCACTCTATTTTTCCCCTAACAATAAACCCCGTACTTTTGAATTGGCTATACATATTCGGAAAGTAGATCGGAAGTTACTAGGTCAGACTGTTCCATCATAAATGCCCAGTATGATGGCCAGCACGGGAGTCAAGGGGTATTATTAATCGTGTACGGCAGAATCGAGGTGGTGTGTTATGGCTCGAGGCCATGTGGGCTGTCAGGCTTTTTTTTTCAGTACCTAACTAACGAGAGAGTGACACGTGGCCATTTCTTGGTAACAAGGTCGAGTGACGAACCGTGTCATGCCATGTGTCGAGATAGGGTAGTCAAAGGGGTGTCGTACGAGGTTCGCATTAATGGGGGCATTTTATTGCCACCACGTGGCTCCCCTATATAAGGAGAACCATAATCCTTTCAAAGACCTAGTTGCATCTCTTTCCCTTTTTAGTCATATTCCTTAGCTTGCAGAGGCGATTCCTGGTGACTAGACTTTGTGACATTGCCAATGGCCGGGCAACTTCTTTTTTTCCCGGTGAACTCCACTCTTTAATTCACCTCCTCCCTTTCTTCTTTTTTCTTCCATAACACCATTTCCCGACAGTTGTTGGGTTAACTTCCATGTCAGATTCACCTAGCTCACCGGAGAGGGCCTTCGGTAGTGACAATGGGTTAAGTAGCCTTCGCCCAATGTCAAACCCACCGTTGTCATTGGTGATGATGAGTGACGCCAATTTTTGAGCATCACAAGCACTAAAAATGTCCCCGACAGAGCAACCAATTAGGGTTGAGCGCGACCCGCATGTTGAGGGGGACATAAGCAAATCTACAGGGGAGGATGAGGAGGAGGAGAAGGGTCCCATGAGGTCGTCCCTCGATGAGGCCGACCTAGCTCGGATTAGACAGGGGTACCATATACCCGAGTTGATCGAGCTCCGAGTCCCTTCGCCAAACAAGCTACCAATTCATCCTCCAAAGGGAGCGATTGCCATCTTTCAGGTCGCCCTTTAATGCGGCCTGAGGTTCCCTCTGCAGGGGATAGTAAGACAGGTACTTGCTCGTCTGGAATTGGCTCCGAGACAATTAATCCCCAATACTTAGAGGGCATTGATTGGTTGTTTTGTCCTTTGATCTGACCTCAAGCAATGGACCTTACCGTCAATGAGTTCCTCCATCTGTACTAAGTGAAGCCCAATAAATTTCATAAGGGCTGATACTACATCTCCGCTTGGAGGGGGACCAGAGGAGACATGGCCACCGATGTAAGACCCATATCCTATACCGTACCATTCTATAGACTCCCGCGATCCTCCCTGTAGAATGCCGGCAACCTGCGATCTGTAATCGGCGTTTGTGCGTGACCCTGAGTCATACCTTGTCAACTCGAGTTGACTCGACCTGAGACTTGTACCCTTGCGATCGCGCCGTCGCCGCGACTTGTGCACTGACGCGATACCCAGGCTAGGAGTTGGAGGCCCACGTTTATTTTGAGAAAATGCCACGCATTTGCAAAATTCAAGAGAATCTCTACTAAACTTCACATTAATCAAGTCAAGTACCAACCCACACCTAGCCATCCCTTTTTCACCAACAAGGCATAACACCCATTCCTCTCTCACCCAAAAGTCAACAAGCACCATGCCCTCCATGCATATCTCCTTACAACACCACTCCTCCCTCTCTCATTTCGCACTCCATTCCAAACAACCAAAGAGAAGGAACCGTCCAAACATTTCCATGATTTTGCCAAGTGTGGCCCACTTTCTACCCCTCTCATCTCTTATCCTAGCCCTTTCATCTCCATCATCCTCCATCAAAGTTGAAGCTTAAGAGCCAAGGATTCCAAGGAGCTAAAGAAGAAGGCAATCGGTGGGTGTTCGTAGCGCTAGATCTTGATTTTTATTTAGGCTCCACACGATTTTGGGGCCCATCTTGATGTATGCATTGTAATTGTTAGAGGAGCTCATAGTGGCGGAGCTCCTCCGCTACACGTCTCTCTCTCTCTCTCTCTCTCTCTCTCTCTCTCTCTCTCTCTCTCTCTCTCTCTCTCTCTCTCTCTCTCTCTCTCCCCTGATTGTATGGCCCACCTACGATGCAAGTATTTTATCCACCACTGCCCGCTAGTGATGCCCACCTTGCTGCTCGTCCGTTTGGACAGGCCTGGATGGAGGGAAAATACAAATATCAACCTGCTTCAAAGTAGTGGGCCACGTACATGTGGACCCCACTATGTGTACATGGATTATCCAGGTCGTCCGGACCATGGGTCCCACGTGGTATGTGTTAAATCTATACCGTACAGGGGCCAGGGCGGTGGGGCCTACCAAGATGCACATGTGGCATCCACATCATCTAGTAAGGATGGTGGGATCCACCGTGATTTAAGTGCTTTATCTATGCTGCCCAACAGCCATGGGCCCCACCCACGTGGGACCCCCTTGAGACATGTGTTTTATCCAACCATCCGTCTGATGGTACCCCACCATGACGTATCTGTTAAATCCCAGCCGTCCATCTTTTGGACGGTGGGTCAGTAGCCACCATCTAGGTAGTGCTGCATTGACGTCACAAGTTCTGTGGGACACCATGATGTATGTGTTTATATACCCACCGTCCGTCTGTTTTTGGTTAGACATGGGCCCACCCCACACGTGTGGGGGTGGGGCCCACCTTAAAGTATTTATTGTATATCAGCAGCGTCCATTTGGACGGGCTGTGTGGGGCACACCATGATGCAATCGAGAGTATACACTCGATGATATTGACCCTGCTCGATGATATCGAACTCTGTCATAAATGTGACCGTTTTATATCCGTTAGAACCTTTTGCTTATTTATAGAGAGCTTGTCCTTAGTTGTTGTAGAGAAAGAAGAGAGTGTTTTTGAGTGTTTAACCTTAAATCATATACCCAAAGCCCTTTCTCTCATGTAAGTTCATCCTCCAATCCACCCTCATCATTGACATTCAATGGAGTGGATTGGGGAATGAACTTTTGCATTCAAGTATCCTCTAGCTACCATCTTAATGGCAAATCATTAAGCTGGGATGCCTTAAATGCATAGATGATTGGAATCGCTCTATCTCTCTTATAGGAAAATATTTGAGAGCAGGATTCCATCCTAACCTTAACCCAACCCGTCGCCATGTATTGGTACATCTTCTGAGTTGCGGTTCAAGGAAGCAGAAGATTCTTCATTAACAAAGGAGGAGATCTTCGACAACGTGCTGAATGGGGCTCATCTACTTATCTGTAAGTCATTAGAGTCTAGAGGACCCTTGTGATAATTCCTTTGTAGGATTGGGTCTAAGGTGTTTCTCACCCCTTGCAAGTCCTCTAAGAGGCCTCCGGCGGGAGTGTACGTGGTGGGTGCTTTGTATTGACCATTGCTTTGTGGAGAGGATAAACGTTAGGTCCTTTGTGTAGGTCCTTGACCAAGGTGGTCTAAAAGTTGGGTGAGTTGTGTTGACCCTTGCTCGTGGGAGCAGAAATAAGTGAGGTTCCTTGAGTGGATCCTTGGCCAGTGTGCCTAAAATCGGGTGTTATGTGTTGACCCTTACTCGTGGGAGCATAAATTGTCAGCCTAGGTGTAGGTTGTACTGGTTAGAGGTGAACCTGATTTAAAACCTCCGGTTTGAGGTGAACCTGTTGTGAAACCTCCTTAGTGAAATCCGGTACACTCAAGGGTTGAGTGCATCTGCCGGGAGTGGAGTAAACAAGTAGTCGAACCACTATAAAAATGATTGTGTTTGTGATTGATGTTTGTCTTTGATTACTTGTGTGATTTCATTAAATGCTTTCATATTTGATCACACCTCACACACAGTTACATCCATCATAAACTCTGAATTGCATCATGTTTATTAGTAAATTAGTTTTATGATTGGATCCTCTAATTGGCTTGGAAGCCATTAGAGTTACTTTGAAGAAATCCTGATTTATGAATATTTTCTCAGGATAGGTTTGATAGGATTTTAAATAATCATAAAACATTTGAAAAAGTCTTATTCATGACATATTGGCATATTCATACTTCAACTAAAGTGGTCATTACCGCAGTTTCAATTGGTATCAGAGCGGGTCTCTCTTAAAGGGCTCCACCACCTAGAGAGTGATCTTAACTGAAGTTGGTAATATGGCCAAAGGAGAGGGGTCATCGGTCTCTAGACCTCCGGTATTTGATGGATCAAATTATGCAGACTGGAAGGCTAGAATGCATTACTTTATGAGATCTTTGGATCATGATGTTTGGGACATAGTTGAAGGAGGATATGTGCCACCATCTGACCAGATAATACTTGAAAATGGCACAACTATCACCAAACCAAAATCCAAAGAAAAGTGGAAAGCATTCGATAAAGAAAACTAAACTGCTGGGCTAAAGCTATGAATGTTATCTACTGTGCTGTGTTCCAAGGTATTTTCAATCAAATCAGTATGTGTGGGACAACCAAAGAAGCATGGGATTTGTTGGAAACAAGCCATGAAGGAACAAGCACTATGAAGAGATCCAAACTACAACTCCTAACATCACAGTTTGAAAGTCTCTGAATGGAAGAGCATGAGACCTTCATGGAGTTTTTCACAAAACTAAATATCATTTGCAACTCCATGGGTGGATTAGGTGAGAAAGTTTTAGTCCCAAAAATCTGTAGGAAAATACTAAGATCATTACCGGAACGGTTCAATCCTAAAGTAACAACCATTGAAGAATGTAGAAACATAGATGAAATGAAAGTAGAAGAACTAGTAGGTTCCCTACAAACATTTGAACTACACTTCAAACAAACCCCTAAATCCAAAACCACTGTCCTCAAAACTTCAAAGAATACAACAAATGAGGATATTGAAAGTGAAAAAGAAAACGAAGATGAAGAAGTGGCTTTGTTGGCACAACGATTCAGAAAGTTCTTTCAGAAAAATCGTGGCCGTCCATTTAAAGGAAGAAAGGTGGACAGCAAACACTATGCAGGTAAATTTGGTAAAAAGACCAAAGAACCACAATGTTATGCCTGTCAGAAGTTTGGACACCTGTCTACTGAATGCCCAAATAGAAAAACCAAGGGAAAAGCAATAGCTGCCACATGGGATGATACGGAAGAGTCAAACTCAGAATCCAGCGACTCAGAGAGCGATGGAGACCAGAAATCTCTGAAAATTCTTATGGTTTCCACTGCTCCAATCATTCCTAGTGAAACTGAGAACGAATTAGAACCACAAGCCATTGAATCATCTCCGTCAGATAATGAGGAAATTGAAAAGGAAGAAGGAGAAGAACAAAATAAACTACAAGATGCTTACAATCAACTTTACATCCATAGCATCAATATAGTTAGAAGACTTGGAATATCATAAAACAAAAGGGAATTACTACAAAAAGATCTGGATAAAACTTTAGAGATTAATACACATCTAATTAATGATCTACAACAATATCATTTTGATAATGATAGACTAGAATGATCAACACCTTCCTTAAATCTGAGTCTGAAAAACTAAAAAAATAGGTTGAGCTATTAAAAGACAAAAATGTGCTCCTTCAAAATGAAAATCATATACTCCTATTTGATCTAAAAGAATCCAGAAAAATTGCTAAGTTAAACTATAAGTTTTCCTAGAGTGGTGAGAAATTGGAGAAACTCTTAGGTATGGGAAGGCCTAGAAAGGACAAGAGTGGCTTAGGATATGATAAATTTAAAACAAAAACTGGAAATGCAGCACCAATGGCAGAAAAATCTGCTGCTTCAGGAAGTAACATAAGAACTACTCCAGTCTGTCGTTTATGTGGTGATTCGGGTCATTATAAGTTTGAATGCTTGACACCTAGGACGACGCAACATAATTTTGGTCAAAATCATCTTGGTAAATTCAAACCAACCAGAAAAATACAAGACGTCAAGAGTCCACCTAGGAATATGGATAAATGAAATACACATCCATCACCACCTAGAATGAATGACAGAATGAAGGAGTTGTTGAATCAAGTGGCTAAGTTAAACAAGAAAACTAAATCTACCACTGTCAAAAATCCTGTCACAAAATGGATAGTAAAAGAAAAGAAAAATTGCCTTATTACTCACTCAAATCATGCAACAGGCAATGATACTAAGTGGTACCTGGATAGCGGTTGCTCAAGACATGTCACGGGTGACAAATCCTTTCTTTCAAATTATTCAGATCTTAATGATGGGATAATCACCTATGGAGACGGAAGCACCGCTAAGGTAATTGGATAGGGAATTATCAAAGGAATAAATTCGCTCAAAAATGAGAATGCCTTTTGCATATAGGGCTTAACGCATAATCTTCTGAGCATTTCTCGAATATGTGACAATGAGCATGTGGTTACATTCAACAAACAAGAATGCGAAATTCTTAACCTATCAGTAAATCAGTGATGAAGGGTTGTCGCACAAACAACCACTGTTATGTCATTAAAGGTAAAGGAAGGGATGATCCCTATGCCTAGAAAAATTGAGCATGAAAAAAAACAAGTCCAGGTCATGCATCTAAGGATGCAATTTTGTTGAGCTCTTAATGATACATCAGAGGTCCCTCACCTCAATCTTTTTGTATATAAACATTCTAATGTTTATAATTTTGATTTGTACAATGCTTGTACAATATTTTGTTGTGTATACTATTGACTCAAACATATACTATACTATACATGAAAGTTTGTCGAACTGCGGAAAAAATGGAAAAATATTCACCTTCGATATATCTGTCGATAAATCATGTGGATTCTCGATTAAATCGACGAAGTATCGATATCATCGACGCCTCTTTGGAATCTGTAGAGTCTCATGATCGAGAATGTTATGAAGACAAATTCGATATCATCGAATGAGGGTCATGATATCATCGAAACAATGTTCGATTATATCAAAGATTGCCGCCCGATAAAAGGCAATCAAGCGGGAAAATTGCTTTTCATTTCTAAATAGCTTTTTACTTCTTCCCTACCCGTTCCTCTTGGTCGTTTTGTGCGTGGCTCCATCAGGAAGTCCTAGACACCATCCAAAAACCGGTATTACCCCTTCCATTCATTCTTTTCAAGATTCCATCTTGCTTTTGGATTGGGAATTTTCAGATTTTCAAGTAGAAAGTTTGCCCGATTATCCTCAATTCTCTCAAATCTCTGTCCGCTAGTGTCAGCAAATGGGGAAGGACAAAGGAAAGGTGTCCGGTCCTGGAGAATCCTCAAGATCCTCCAGACAAAAGGCTCTTGCTTCAAAAGAAAGAGCAAGGGCTCTTGAACGCGGGACCCCTACGCGCCAACGAACTAGACAAGCATCACATGGTGGGTCCCAATCAGAGGCACCGACACCTCCTCCTCCTAGGGTGAATCCAGCTCTAGGTAAATACACTGGTAGGAAGCTTGTCCATGAGAGGAAGGTAGATAGGGACTGTCTAATACCCTATAATCTAGAACCCCTTTTTGCTGCAATTGATTGGTTGCCTGTCCTTTACTTGGGCCATGTCACTATGAAAGAACATATAATTTCTTTGCTTCATGCCATTCTCTAGTGTCTGATTTGCCTTCCATCACTGTGTCTGTCGATAGTGACGAAGTGGAGATCACCCCTGAGTCTATTGCAGAAATCTTTGGTCTTACCTTGTCACCTGTTGGTCTTCCAGATATGGATTTGGAGAATGTTGAAACTCGATCAATGGTCACGAAGTTCCTTTGCCATGGTTGTGACATTCCCTGGTACCAAGGAAATGCATTAAAATCCAAATTCATGGAACCACGGTTTCGTATTTTAGATGGTATCTTTGCGTCCAACATCTATCCTAGAAGTACCAACCGTTCCGATCTCACTGGGTTCATGACCATGATAATATACTCCATAGCCACAGGGATCAAAATCTACCTCATCCTTCAATACTTCAATAAGAATAACATTCAAAGGATGGACTTAAAGTTCCACATATTTCCCGAAGACCTAGCTGAGGAGGGGATCCACGGAGAGGAAGAGCATGGTGAAGGAGTTGCTCCAGCTGAAGGCACCGGAATGACCGAAGGTGACCCACTTGCACCTCCACAAGCTCCATCATCATCTGCTACCGGGCAAGCTAAACGATTCAAGCTCCATCAGGATAGAATTGGCACAATGCAGCGGGACATCACCCAGCTAAAGGAGTCCGTAGATACCAGGTTCACTGTATTGGAACGTCTGTAAACGGAGTGCAGCAGACTATGCAACAATTGGTTGATCTGATCACCTGCTGTCGAGACGACACGACACCATCTTCCTCTGCTACTTCGCCATAGTGCTGGTCTCTGGATGCTGCCACATACACCCTACTCTTATCTCTGCGTATGGGAATTAGTATTTTTTTATATGCCCTACATTTGCATGAGTGTATGTGATGGCTCACTAACCTGCACAGTCTGACAGTTTTTTTTGTCGTGTTGTATATGCCCCTGGATGGGCTAAAAACTGATGGTTGGTTTTGGGTGCCCATGAATGGGCTTGGTTTATTTTTCTTTTGGTGAATGTCATACTACTGCAAATCTTGAGTAGTATATTTTTGGATATATTGAGTTATGGCTGGTTATAAAGATATTTACTGCCATGCTTATACTTTAGGATCCCCTGTTTTATCTACTCATAGCTCCAATGGTGTGTAATGCATGTGATGTCTTGATTTTGATACTATCTGCTTCTCTTATTACTCTACCTGGTCTATTATGCATGCATGGTTTCTGTACTGAAGTGTTTTGTTTTACATCTATCTACTATATGTGTATGCTCCCTGAATGATGGTTCTCCTAGTTGCTTCAACTTCAGTCAATATCAACTATTACATTTACCTTTGCCAAGGACTGACAAAAAGGGGGAGAACAAATCAACACCCCGACAGAACAATTGTATGTATATATGCTTGTGAATGGTGGTGTGCGGGTGTTAGGGTGAGTAGCTGCAAGAAGATAGGGGGAGTTTGCAGTTAGGGGAGCAGCTTCTGAATGTTTGTGTAGGTGAACTAGATAGCATTGTACAATTGTGTAAAGTTCATGTACACACAATTTAGGGTGTCAGTATAGAAGCTGTTCTAGGGTGTTTTGGTATTGTTTTGGTATTTTGTCACATAATTGACAAAGGGAGAGATTGAAAGTGCCCTGGTTTGTCAATTAGTGTGAGTGTTGAGTCAGCTAGACAGAGAAGCTCCATAGGAAGATCGATCAAGCGTCTGTCTCAATCGGATGTGTACCCGAACTCGCCATAGGTAAATCTTAGCCTCACATCCCATGTCCCAAAACACCAGATAATTAAAACCCCTAAAATTGATTAGAATATCATAGGGTTTTTAGGTTAGAAAACTTTTTCAAAACTTCAGGAAAATATGTAAGTTTTCTACCTCTGTTGATTTATCGATAGACTGATTGATATAATCAAGAAGTGTTGTTGATGTCCTTGATGCTCAATCGATACTATCGAAATGAGGACAAAAGATGTCCAGCAACCACATAACTCTCTGGACGGAATTATCGATGTCGTATCGATATAATTGAAATTCAAATCTCGAGTCTATTAAAGTGGACTCGATAAAATCGACATCACATATGTTGTGTCCATGCTCTGCTAAGACAAATCATGGAATCTTCGATTTATCGAAGTACTCCTCGATATCCTCGGAATTCAAATTTCAATGATATCGTTAGGCCTTCGATAATATCGGTCTTGGACACTCTGTTTTCCAACAAAATTTTCAGGTTGGTTCATCCTGGATCGAGGGTCACTCGATATAATCGATATTCAAATATCGATGATATCGAGGCCAGGTCGATTGCATCGAAGTATGGACATAAACTGTCCAGCAAGCTTACTGGAAAATCCTTTGTATTTATTGATGCATCGACACTGCCATCGATTTCATCGACATACAAATTTCGATGATATCGAGTGTGCCTCGTTCATTCTTTTGACCTGAAATATTTCAAACGCAAGTCTCTCTTTTTTTTTCAAATGTCGAGGAATCGAACCTCGTATCGATGCAATCGGAGTTCGAAATCCGATGATATTGACACATATTTCGATGCCCTCGACCAGTTGGCAAAATGTTTTGAAAGCATTTGACATTTGAGTTTGTGTCATCGAGCGGCCAGTCGATGCAATCGAGAGTATACACTCGATGATATCGACCCTGCTCGATGATATCGAACTCTGTCATAAATGTGACCATTTTATATCCGTTAGAACCTTTTGCCTATTTATAGAGAGCTTGTCCTTAGTTGTTGTAGAGAAAGAAGAGAGTGCTTTTGAGTGTTTAACCTTAAATCATATACCCAAAGCCCTTTCTCTCATGGAAGTTCATCCTCCAATCCACCCTCATCATTGTCATTCAATAGAGTGGATTGGGGAATGAACTTCCGCATTCAAGGATCCTCCAGCTACCATCTTAATGGCAAATCATTAACCTGGGATGCCTTGAATGCATAGATGATTGGAATCGCTCTATCTCCCTTATAAGAAACTATTTGAGAGTAGGATTCCATCATAACCTTAACCCAACCCGTCGCCATGTATTGGTACATCTTCTGAGTTGCGGTTCAAGGAAGTAGAAGATTCTTCATCTACAAAGGAGGTGATCTTCGACAACGCGCTGAATGGGGCTCATCTACTTATCTGTAAGTCATTAGAGTCCAAAGGACCCTTGTGATCATTCCTTTTAGGATTGGGTTTAAGGTGTTTCTCACCCCTTGCAAGTCCTCTAGGAGGCCTCCGGGGGGAGTGTACGTGGTGGGTGCTTTGTGTTGACCCTTGTTCTATGGAGAGCATAAACGTTAGGTCCTTCGTGTAGGTCCTTGACCAAGGTGGTTTAAAAGTTGGGTACGTTGTGTTGACCCTTCCTTGTGGGAGCATAAACAAGTGAGGTTCCTTGAGTGGATCCTTAGCCAGTGTGCCTAAAATCGGGTGCTATGTGTTCACCCTTGCTTGTGGGAGATAAACTGTCAGCCTAGGTGTAGGTTGTACTGGTTAGAGGTGAACCTGATTTAAAACCTCCGGTTTGAGGTGAACCTATTGTGAAACCTCCTTAGTGAAATCCGATACACTCAAGGGTTGAGTGCGTCTGTCGAGAGTGGAGTAGACAAGTAGTCGAACCACTATAAAAATGACTGTGTTTGTGATTGATGTTTGTCTTTAATTACTTGTGTGATTTCATTAAATGCTTTCATATTTGATCACACCTTACACAGTTACATCCATCATAAACTCTGAATTGTATCATGTTTATTATTAAATTAGTTTTATGATTGGATCATCTAATTGGCTTGGAAGCCATTAGAGTTACTTTGAAGAAATCCTAATTTATGAGTATTTTCTCGGGATAGGTTTGATAGGATTTTAAATAATCATAAAACATTTGAAAAAGTCCTATTCACCCCCCTCTAGGACATATTAGCATATTCCTACTTCAACTAAAGCGATCATTACCACAATTTCACATCCTCCATCAAAATCAAATCCAAGGAGTCAAGGAGTCCAGGAGCTAAAGAAGAAGACCATTGGTGGGTGTTTTATAGGCTTAGATTTTTATTTTAATGATGGGTCAAGTGGGGCCTACCGATTGTTGGTATGAATCCTATTTGGGACCCATCTTGATGTATGTATTGTAATCCTAGGAGGGCCCATGTGGTGGGGTCCCTCCATCGCTAGCGCGTGTGCACACACACACTCTCTCTCTCTCTCTCTCTCTCTCTCTCTCTCTCTCTCTCTCTCTCTCTCTCTCTGTAACGACTCAGAAAATTTCGTACAAAGACCCGAGTACCACCTTAGGAAGAAATTACTCAGGACCGAATCCTTTAGAAATTAGACAAAACTAACTAAGTGTTAAACTAGATTAGCTGTGAAATTCGGTTGAACCACTTTAAATATGAACTGCAAGACCCAAAACTTGCAGAATCATTAACACTACATTACCCTGAAATCTAGGATCAATCTCATTACCCAGTTGCTCTCGGGAACACATTGAAAGTATCAGACTTGGACCGCAAGTCGAAAGTCCGATAACCGCGAAACTAGACGCTTATGACCGCTTTATTGGGCTTGACGACCATCTCGAAAATCGAATCCAGATAGTATCCAGAAACGCACAACTTGAGCCCAGAGCGAAGTGTGTGAGAAATGCGAATATCTTTAGGAAATAAACCCAAACTTAAGTAAACTGAGTTGTTCACTTGCAGGTCCAAATATAAGGATTCTGACCGTCAGAATCTGACCCAAATACACCCTCGGATCAGGAAAAATTTCATACACAGGTCAGTGTACTTGTGGTCCTGATCGGTGATCGTGGACCGTTGAACTGAAACTGGTCCACCATGGGCGATCTGTAAACCCGATCGGACCGAAAACTCAACTTGACCTAGATCCAACATAAGGGAGCTTAATTCCGACCGCACGCAAAAAAAGGGCCTCCAGAAGTGCTCCGTTGGATCGGAACAGCCGATCTTTGGCTATAACCTAAGTATACCTTGGCCCTGGGGCCATTCCTACCAGTTCTGGGCCTATATAAGGGCCTTAAACCCCCTCTCATATTCCATACGAATTTAGAAACCCTAAGAAAGAGAGGAGAGAAAAAGGGAAGGAAAGAGAGAGAAAGTGAGAGAGAGAGAGTAGGCACTTCTTCCTGGGATTCGATCCCGCTACTCCACGCACTTATTTACCATGTCTGTATCGCTATTCCGACGATTCTAAATTCGTTCTTAGGTAAGAAAACCTAACCCTAATCTGTTCTAGGGTTTCAATTGTTACAAGTAGCGAAGTAGCTGACTTAATGCGTGCTATAGGTTGTCATTCCATCGTTAACGAAAACTTAGAGTATCTATCGAATTCGTTACGCTTCTACGGTGTAAGGTGCGGATCATAGATGTATAGGTTATAGTTTTCAAAGCTTTCAATGTCGGTTAATGATAGATTCCTAACGTGGATGCTATTTTACATGCAAAATGCGATGTCTGTTCTACATTTCAGTTACATACGAACTATGTGGAGTTTAGCGTATTCTTTGTATTTGTAGAAAGTACCGTATACGTATGAAATTTGAAAGTGTGTTTTCTATGATTAATTGTCGTGTGTATATACTAGTTATGCGTGTAACAACTCCTTGGCGAAAGGATTCACCCTAATATATGCTTGGGCCAACTTACGCTATGTAGGCTAATAAGTGTAGTTTAGGTGTTTGTGAAAATGCTTGTATAAGTACTTAGGAGATAGTGCTTTAGGTGGGTGTTGAGATAGGATTCTCAACTACCTTAGGGATGTGTATGATTTCCTCCATGCAAGTTTTTTAGTTTCTTCGCTTTACTTGTGAAAGGCATGTGTATGAATTCTTGTTTATGTTGCACCTTATAACATGCTCGATAGTATGATTGGATTACTTGGTTACTCATGTTCTGACTACTTCACATGCTTATTGGTTAAGGTTGAATGTGTATGGGGCTATGCTATGGTCCAGGCAATCGGTAATAGGCTTTGAGTTCATGGCTGAGATTCATTCGCCACGTAGGACGTGTTTGACGAACCCGAGCCGTACTAGAGTTATCGGCAGTGGTTAGGCCACACAGAATGTTTACGCACTTCATATCGATCAACTTCAGTGCGCTCATAATAGTCTGGCTCGTCAAGCAACCCGATTGACCCGATGTATGTTCACCATGTATGGATGCTACTGCTTGAACCTAAGGTACCAAACTCACCAGTGAAAACCCCGTTAACCTTGGTACCTCGATCTGCTAAGACTCATGAGCCGGACATGGTGGTATGGGACACTGTGGTCGAGCGTCGGCCTACGCCGGGGTGACGAGTCCACCCGTAGTGACCAGTGAACAACACCGCCTCGTGAGCCGAATACGGTGGTATGAAACACTGTATTCGAGCTGTCGGCCTACACTGATAAGTTGACGAGCCCTTTGTAGTGACCTCGAGTATACTCTGAGCCACATTGAGGCGACTAGCCTTTCCGTAGCAACTAGAGTATAAACTAGGACTACACCGCATCGAGGTGACGAGCCCTTTGTAGTGACTTAGAACCGTAACATCGTATGAGAATGGCTGGGACTGGCGACCCTAGAATGGATCATTGTTTGGAAAATGATATAAGGGAGGTACCTTAGTTTTCCAAATCCTGCTATATGAAAAGGACTAATAAGAACTTGGTAATCACGCTCATAACATCGCACTGCATGTGCCCCGGGTTGAAGAGCATAGAGGGAAGAAAGCATGCCGCGACCGTAAGATGGTGTCGCACGAGGGATTGTAGGTGAGGGCATGCATTATGAATACATTTCATCCTTGCATTAATTAGAGTATCCAGGAATGTCTTATATGTCTGCTTTATCATTACTGCTTGACTGAGTTGATAACATATTAACCTTTACTCTATGATTCCACTGAGTTGATCACTCACTCACACGTTCTGGGATGGTGTTCTGAACACCCACCAGACTCTGTCTTAGTTGCAGATGATGATGCGACTCAGGAGGCGGAGCCTGATTCCGATGGCGATCAGGATGCGTTCTCGTATATGCAGTTCTCCGGCGGTTTCACTTAGGACATCCTGATCGACGGAGCTACAGGGCTTATCATTGTAGTCGAACTGTTTTTTGACATTTTGACTCTTGAACTATTACATATATATGGTGACTCAGTGATGTGTTCATACTCTAGAGACCGATAGTGATCTTTTTGGCTCATATACGTTTATATACATCTTTCAGTCTTCCGCTTGCGTTGTATAAACTGATCTGGAGTATGAATTACTGTTTTGGTATAATCCCACTCATGATTAATGCACTAACACGGACAACATTTTAATCATAAGCATATATCTTGCATAAGTGATGTTTTGAAACTCGGGAGTTGAGTTGCTACTCGACCCCCGATTTTTAGGGCGTTACACACTCTCTCTCTCTCTCTCTCTCTCTCTCTCTCTCTCTCTCTCTCTCTCTCCTTCCCTCCCTCCCTCTTTCTCTTTTCCTTTTTTTATGGTGATGATGAGGTGTGTGGCCCACCTGGTGTGTGTGTGTGTATGGCCCACCATGATGTGTTATATCCATGCCATCTACCTATGGGACCCATCTTGCTAGACTGTCCAGCGGACGGGCTTGCTGCCCGACCATCTGGATAGGCCCAGATGAAGAGAAAACGCAACTATCAGCTTGTCCTAGAGCTGGAGGGTGCCACACATGTGGACCCACCTATGATGCATGTCCCTTACATCTACACCGTCCGTCCAGCGTCCAAACCGTGGACGCTGGACCTTTTCAAAAAATAATAATAATAATATAATATTATATATATGTGTGTGTGGGCCCCATATGGGACCCACCTGCTGGATGGATTGGCTGGAGTACCTCACACCAGCTATGTAGTTGATGTAGTGACGTCAACAAGTTCCGTGGGACCCACCAGATGTATGGGTTTCATCCACGCCAACCGTCCATTTGTGGGCCCTGATCATGAGGTATATGTTATATCCCACCGTCCATCTAGATGGTGGGGACCCACGAGCAGCAATAGTTGTTGTATTGACGTTTACAAGCTTTGTGGGTCCCGTATGATGTATGTGTTATATTCATATCCACCTATCAGGAGGACCACACTGCAAATATCAGTGAGGGATTAAACGACTACCATTAAAATCCTTTAGGGATCACACGAGTTCTAGATCAATATGATATTTATTTTTCCTCTTGATTCAGGTCTTTATGACCGTATGAACAGATTGGATGGAAAATAAACATGATGGTGGGCCCTTTGAAGTTTTAACAATGTAAATCATTATCTCCACTGCTATTTGTGGTATGGTCCAGATGATCTTTTGATATGATTCATTTTTGGGAAATGCTCTAAAATGATCTCTAAAATAGATGAATGGTGTAGATGGACCAGCCAAGTCGGTGGGCCCATTGGTGCGACCCATGTGATGCGGCCCACTTAAAGTATATGAGGCCCATGAGATGCGGCCCAAGTGATGTATGTGAGGCCCATGAGTGAGGCCCAATGTGGTGCATATATGGCCCATGAGTAAGGCTCATCGTGATGTACATCAGACCCTTTATGTGAGGCCCATATGAGGGGCCCAATCTGATGTGATGAGGCCCATTTAATGAGGCCCATATGTGAGGCCCAATATGATGTGTATGAGGCCCATATGTGAGGCCCAATATGATGTGTATGAGGCCCATATGAGAGGCCCAATCTAATGTGTATGAGGCCCATTTGACGAGGCCCAATGTGATGTGTATAAGGCCCAAAGTGATGTATGTGAGGCCCATTGTGATGTATTTGTGGCCTATTTGGTGAGGCCCATTGTGATGTATTTATGGCCCATTTGGTGAGGCACGATGTGATGTATTTTAGGCCCTTGTGAGGCCCATTATGATGTATGTCAGGCCCTTATGTAAGGCCATGGGCTCACTATATGTTAGGCTCTATGTGGGCCACTCTTTGGGAGCAATGTTGGTTAAATGTCCACATTGATGGGCAATGATGGTTAAATGTCCACATTGTGACCTTCCCTTAGGCCTTGTTAGGCCCATTCTCATCATTCTCTTCGTGGGTTAACCCAAATCATTAGGCCCCATTGATGTTGCATGGCCCATCATCGTCGTAGACGAATGGCTCCGTGCTATTGGATTTAATATATCCACTGCCGAGGGCCAATCTTTATATTATGGTTTAGATCGGTTGTTCATCTATGGACCCCGCCTTGCATATAAGCCAATTATCGATGCTGATTATCGATACCGATTATGAGTATGTGATAGAATAACATCATGATACATACCCATACGCATCATCTGCATGCTTGTGATGAGATGAGGTTGACCATTGCATATGCCTTCTGGCAAGTTGTTTATGGGACTCCCTGATAGGCAGTGTTGTCCCTCATGAGCGCACGGTACGCATAGGATTGATGCATGACTGGATTGTATGACTCATGTATCTGCATTGTGTGATGTGGTTATTATACACCATAGCGACATCAGGGTCGTGGCCTCCACAAGCACATTGTGGAGGTCGGATTGGATACCGAAAATGCTGTTATTAGCATCGGGGCACCATAGATGTCCCTGGGTGAAAATCCCTAGAGATTCTTACTCCCCTGCCTGAGATGTCACTCCTCAACCTGAGACCGTTGTGAATCCAACCGTACCCATGAGTGCCTCCCACTTATAGCAGATGTTGTATACTGTGACAGCCGCCCTCCAGGGGCAGGGCAGGCACCCCGTTGTTACGCCAGCCCAGGCAGAGCAGGAGCGCGCGAGCGCCCTTCTTCAAAAGTTTTGACTGCTTGATCCCCCACATTTCCAGGGCGAGTCAGACCCAACAATAACCGAGAGATGGCACTCCGAGGTGGAGAAGATTTTTTATACAATGGCATGTGCGACCCAATAGTGGGTCCGATTAGCTATATTTCTTCTCTAGGGTGAGGACGAGCACTGGTGGACCTCCGTTACTTGTGTTGTAGGGCCTGCTTTCGTCTGGACATGGGAAGATTTTATTGACCGATTCGATCAGCAGTACTTCCCTGACCACATTCGTCGGCAGCGAGCGTTAGAGTTTGAGATCTTGGTGCAGAGAGACATGTCTGTGGCGCAGTATACGGCTCGTTTCGTGGCACTATCGAGGTTCACGCCGTATTTGGTTAATGATGAGGAGAGGAAGGCCCGCCGTTTCGAGAACAGCTTGCGTTACAATTTTCGAGGCTGTGTTGTTGGGCATGCTTCTGACTTTTCAGGCGGTAGTACAGAGGGCTTAGATTTATGAGACTGAGTGGGCCGACACGCAGAGTGATCGTGATCAGAGGAGTGACCGGAAGAGGTAGGCCCCCTCCGGTAGCTCCCAACATTAGTAGCGTCGTCAACAGTAGAGGCGCACAGGCACCCAGCCGCAAGAGCACCAGCAGCACCAGTGGCACCCTAGGCACCACCTCAGAGGCAGCTTCCCGGTGCCTGTTATGAATGCGGTGGGATAGTACACCGTAGGTGGGAGTGTCCCTGACCGCAGCAGAAGCAGCAGCAGCAGCCGAGAGCACCGTAGTAGCCTCCACAGCAGCAACTGAGAGCACCGTAACAACCTCCTCAGCAGCAGCGACAACAACTCCCACCACCAAGGCCCCCTCAGCAGCATCATTAACACCAACCTCCGAGACCTCAGCAGCAGAGGCAGCAGTTTCGACCGCCTCAGTGACAGCAGCAGTAGCAGCACCCTCAGAGGGGACAGGCACCTCCCCAGCTAGCTCAGGCTAGGTCTACGCGATTCAGCAGGACCCACAATCATCTAGAGGAGTTATTAAGGGTATTCTTCCCATCTCTGCATGCATTGCATAAGTTTTTTAATTCTGGTGCTTCGCATTCTTTTATGTCTGCGGGATTCTATCGTTCGACTGGATTGCCGACAGAGTTTGCTCGCGAGACCGTATCGATGCCCTTGGAGAAGACTACAGTGTTAGGCCACTTCTACTCATCTTGCCCTGTTCTGGTTGGTAATATCTTTTTGCCTGTTGATCTGTTCGTGTTGCCGATGTCCGAGTTTGATGTCATCCTGGGCATGGATTGGCTTGCCGAGTATCACGCTATCTTGGATTGCTCTATGAGGATAGTCATATTCTGTATACCAGGCTTACCGCAGTTCCAGTTCATTGCCGAGCCGAGAGGAGAGCCATTGTCATATTTGATATCATGTGCAGTAGAGGGGGCCATAGTACCGAGCATTGATCAGTTGCCAGTGGTTCGTGATTTTCCTGATGTATTCCAGGAGATTCCGGGATTGCTGTCGCGCTGGCATATTAAGTTCCAGATTGACCTTGTGCCCGATACCGCGCCTATCTCAAAGGCCTCGTATCGTATGGCACCATTGGAGTTGTGGGAGTTGCAGCGGCAGTTAGATGAGTTGCAAGAGTTAGGCTTCATCCGTCCGAGCAGTTCACTGTGAGGAGTGCTGGTACTCTTCGTCAGGAAGAAGGATGGCTCGTTGAGGCTCTACGTGGATTACCGCGAGCTCAATCGGGTCACGATCAAGAATAAGTATCCGCTCCCGAGGATCGACGATTTATTTGATCAGCTGCAGGGTGCATAGTTCTTTTCGAAGATTGACCTGCGTTCCAGTTATCATCAGATTTGGGTTCGAGATGAGGACATCCCAAAGACAGCTTTTAGGTGCGCTATGGTAATTTTGAGTTTCAGGTCATGTCCTTTGGACTGACCAATGCATCGGTGGTCTTCATGTAGTTGATGAACGAGGTCTTCCATCCTTATCTCGATCAGTTTGTTGTGGTATTCATCGACGACATTTTGATATATTGGAGGACCCGTGAGGAGCATGTGCAACATTTGGAGATTGCGTTGCAGACCCTCTGTGCCCACCAGCTGTATACGATGCCGAAGAAGTGCGAGTTTTGGTAGGAGGAGGTGAAGTTCCTCGGCCATGTGGTGACAAGGGAAGGTGTCACAATGGACCCCTCGAATGTTAAGGCAGTACATCAGTGGGGCCAGCCCACGAACGTGTCCAAGATCCATAATTTCCTTGGTTTGGCGGGCTACTACCGACATTTCATTGAGGGCTTCTCCCGTATTGTAGCCCCGTTGACCAGGTTAACTTGAAAGGGCGCAGAGTTTGTTTGGAGCGACACCTATGAGCGAGCATTTATGGAGCTGAAGGACCGTCTCACATCCGCTCCTGTCCTCACTCTTCCCATTGGGAGTGATGAATTTGTTGTATTTACCGATGCCTCGCATATTGGTTTGGGTGTTGTCCTGATGTAGCACGGGAGGCCAGTGGCTTATGTGTCTTGCCAGCTTAAGGTCCATATGCTGAACTACACCATGCATGATTTAAAGCTGGCGGCAATCGTCTTCGCACTGAAGGTGTGGAGACACTATCTCTATGAGGTTAGGTTCGAGCTCTTCTCTAACAACAAGAGCTTGAAGTACTTATTCTCTCAGTCCGAGCTGAACATGAGGCAGAGGCGTTGGATGAAGCTCCTGAAGGATTATGATTTTGATCTTCAGTACCACCCGGGCTAGACAAACGTGGTGACGGAGGCCCTCACCATCAGCCACGAGGCCTAGTGGCACGTATGATGATTCAGGAATGGAAGATGCTTGAGGATGTGGTAGCATATAACTTCGAGATTGGTCTGCAGTCTTCTATCGTTCAGCTATCGAGGTTGTCGATTTAACTCTCTCTTGTCACAAGGGTAATCAAGGCTTAGCAGGTAGATGAGTCGTTGCAGAGTTATCGGGCTGAGGTAGCATCTGAGAGTCAATTTGATTGGCAGATTGGTGGACTTCGCTTCAGAGGCCGATTATGTGTCCCAGATATTCCAGAGTTGCGCAGATATCTTATGACCAAGGCACATCGATCGCGGTTTTTTATCCACCCTGGCTCGACGAAGATGTACCATGATATGAGGTGACAGTATTTTTGGGTGGGGATGAAGCGCCAGATCACCAGTTTTGTGGCCGAGTGTGACACATGCCAGCATGTCAAGGCTGATCATCAGAGACCCCCTGATCCATTGCAGCCGTTGAACATCCCGACGTGGAAATGGGAGCACATGTCGACAGATTTCATTATGGATTTGCCGAGGACTCAGCGCGGTCATAACGCCATTTGGGTTGTCGTGGATTGCTTGACGAAGTTGGCATATTTTCTTGCGATTCGTGCGACCTGGTCTTTGGACCAGCTTGCGAGATTATTCATCGAGGAGATTATGAGACTGCATGGCATTACAGTTTCGATCGTTTCTGACCGAGACCCGAGGTTCATGTCTCAGTTTTGGAGGAGCTTTCAGAGAGCGATGGGGTCTATTTTGTAACTCAGCACCGCATATCATCTGCAGACCGATGGGCAAACCGATAGGGTCAACCAGATCCTTGAGGATATGCTTCAGGCCTGCGTGATTGACTTCGGGAGTAGCTAGGATGAGCATATGTGATTGGCTGAGTTCGCATACAACAACAGCTATCAGGCGACCATTGGCATGACTCCTTTTGAAGTACTATATAGCAGACCATGCAGATCACCGAGTTGTTGGACCGAAGTTGGAGAGCAGCGTCTCGTAGGTCCAGAGCTTGTGCGGCAGACGTCAAAGGCTATCAATATCTTCAGGCAGAGGATGCGCATAACCCAGAGCCGGCAAAAGAGTTTTGCTGATCGTCGACGTCGTCCCTTGGAGTTCACTATCGGGGATAGAGTGTATCTCAAGGTCTCGCCCATGAAGGGCGTGGTTCGATTTGGAGCGAAGGGCAAGCTTGCCCTGAGATTTATTGAATCTTTTGAGATCACTGAGCGTGTTGGCGTCGTGGCCTATCGGCTTAACTTGCCATCTCAGTTATCTGGCGTCCACAATGTTTTCTATGTCTCTATGTTGAGGAAGTGTGGGTCTGACACCATTCCAGTGATTGATTAGCAGTTACTGGAGGTTCGCGAGGACGCTTCTTACATTGAGCAGCCAGTTCGTATCCTTGATCGGAAGGAGCAGGTCCTCCGGACCAATGTCATTCCCTTGGTGAAGTGCGGTAGGGCCACCATTCTGTTGATAAGGCGTCATGGGAGCACGAGGCCGAGATCCGAGAGCGTTATCCCCATCTCTTTGATGATTAATTATATGTTGTATCTTGTATGTTGTCTCTGATTATATATGATGTTATGTTTCCTCTTCCTAATGAGTTATGTCTAGTTGTGATGATTGTGTAAATTTCAAGGACGAAATTTTTATTAAGAGGGGAAAGCTGTAAGGCCCGTATCATAGTTTGTACCGTTCTTTAGGATCCCGAGGTCCTCGCGATCAAATTCCGGCATCCCGCGATGCGTAGATAGCATTTGCGTGTGACTCTGAGTCACACCCTATCAACCAGAATTGGCTCGACTCGAAATTTGTACCCTAGCACTGCGCCATCGCCGCAGTTCTAATGCCGCATCTCACACGCTGATGTGATACCCAGTCCAGGAGTTATGGGCCCACGTTTATTTCAAGGAAAAAGCCGCGCGTTGCGAATCCTAAGAGAATCTCTACAACACATCACATCAATCAATTAATCACAAGTCAAGTACACAACCCATCCCTCTCTTACACAAGCCTTACCCAAAGTCAACTCTCTCTCTCTCTCTCTCTCTCTCTCTCTCTCTCATACAAAATTCAACCAATCCCATACCCTCCATGTCATTCTCTTACAACATCCATTCCTCTCATCCCATCTCTCTTACAATACCCTTTACTCTCTCATTCTCTCCACCATTTTCCAAGCTTCCATGAGAGAAAATCTCTAAGGAGAGAAAAGATCAAGGCCCACTCTCTACCACCCAATCTCCCATCCTAGCCATCCATACTTCATCATCCTCTATCAAAATCAAAGCCAAGGATCCAAGGAGTCCAGGAGCTAAAGAAGAAGACCATCGATGGGTGTTTTATAGGCTTAAATTTGTGTTTTAATGATGGGCCAAGTGGGGCCTACCGATTGAGGGTAAGGATCCTATTTGGGACCCATCTTGATGTATGTATTGCAATCCTAAGAGGGCCCATAGTGGCGGGGTCCCTCCATCGCACACAGTCCCTCTCTCTCTCTCTCTCTCTCTCTCTCTCTCTCTCTCTCTCTCTCTCTCTCTCTCTCTCTCTCTCTCTTCTTCCTTTTTTGTGGTGATGATGATGATGAAGTGTGTGGCCCACCTGATGTGTGTGTATGGCCCACCATGATGTGTTATATCCATGCCATCTACCTGTGGGGCCCATCTTACTAGACTGTCTAGCAGACGGGCTTGCTGCTCGACTGTCCGGACAGGCCCAGATGAAGAGAAAATGCAAATATCAGCTTGTCCCAGAGCCGGTGGGTCTCACACGTGTGGACCCACCTATGATGCATGTCCCTTACATCTACACCGTCCGTCCAGCGTCCAGACCCTGGACGCTGGACCTTTATATATATATATATATATATATATATATATATATATATATATGTGTGTGTGTGTGGTGTGTGTGTGTGTGTGTGTGTGTGTGTGTGTGTGTGTGTGTGTGTGTGTGTGTGTGTGTGTGTGTGTGTATGTGTGTGTGTGTGTGTGTGGTGGGACCCACCTGTTGGACGGATTGGCTGGAGTACCTCACACCAGCTATATAGCTGATGTAGTGACATCAGCAAGTTCCGTGGGACCCACCAGATGTATGGGTTTCATCCATGCTAACCGTCCATTTGTGGGCCCTGATCATGAGGTATATGTTATATCCCACCGTCCATCTAGACGGTGGGGACCCACGAGCAACAATAGCTGTTGTATTGACGTCTACAAGCTCTGTGGGTTGCGTATGATGTATGTGTTATATTCAGATCCACCTATCAGGTGGACCACACTACAAATATCAGTGGGGGATTGAATGGCTACCATTGAAATCCTTTAGGGATCACGCGAGTTCTAGATCAATATGATATTTGTTTTTCCTCTTGATTCAGGTCTTTGTGACCGTATGAACAGATTGGATGAAAAATAAACGTGATGGTGGGCCCTGTGAAGTTTTAACACTGTAAATTATTATCTCCATTGCTATTTATGGTATGGTCCAGATGATCTTTTGATATGATTAATTTTTGGGAAATGCTCTAAAATGATCTATAAAATAGATGAATGGTGTAGATGGACCGGCCAGGTCGGTGGGCCCATTGGTAGGACCCATGTGATGCGGCCCACTTAAAGTATATGAGGCCCATGTGATGTGGTCCAAGTGATGTATGTGAGGCCCATGAGTGAGGCCCATTATGATTAATATGTGGCCCATGAGTGAGGCCCAATGTGGTGCATATATGGCTCATGAGTAACGCCCATCGTGGTGTACATTATACCCTTTATGTGAGGCCCATATGAGAGGCCCAATCTGATGTGTATGAGACCCATTTAATGAGGCCCAATCTGATGTGCATGAGGCCCATATGTGAGGCCCAATATGATGTGTATGAGGCCCAATCTAATGTGCACGAGGCCCATATAAGAGGCCTAATCGGATGTGTATGAGGCCCATTTGATGAGGCCCAATGTGATGTGTATGAGGCCCAAAGTGATGTATGTGAGGCCCATTGTGATGTATTTATGGCCCATTTGGTGAGGCCCGATGTGATGTATTTTGGGCCCTTGTGAAGCCCATATGATGTATGTCAGGCCCTTATGTGAGGCCATGGGCTCACTATATGTTAGGCTCTATATGGGCCACTCCTTAGGAGCAATGTTGGTTAAATGTCCACATGATGGGCAATGATGGTTAAATGTCCATATTGTGACCTTCCCTTAGGCCTCGTTAGGCCCATTCTCATCATTCTCTTAGTGGGTTAACCCAAATCATTGGGCCCCATTGATGTTGCATGGTCCATCATCGCCATAGACAGATGCCTCCGTGCTATCGGATTTGATATATCCACGGCTGAGGGCCGATCTTTATATTATGGCTTAGATCGGTTGTTCATCTATGGACCCCGCCTTACATATAGGCCAATTATCGATGCGAATTATCGATACCGATTATGAGTATGTGACAACATAACACCATGATACATGCCCATACGCATCATCTGCATGCTTGTGATGAGATGAGGTTAACCATTGCATATGCCTTCTGGCAAGTTGTTTATGGGACTCCCTGATAGGCGGTGTTGTCCCTCGTGAGCGCACGGTATGCACAAGATTGATGCATGACTGGATTGTATGACTCATGCATCTTGCATTATGTGATGTGGTTACTATACGCCTTAGCGACATCAGGGTCATGGCCTCCATAGGCACATCATAGAGGGTCGGATTGGATACCTAAAATACTGTTATTAGCATCGGGGTGTCATAGATGTCCCCGGGTGAAAATCCTTAAACCCGATGGTACTAGAGGATGACTCCAACATTGAGACCCAGTGGATACATGAGCGCACGAGAGCCGTACACCGGTAGGCCGCGTCTCCCACTATGCCATGGTCAATTGGAAAGGGGTGTGACCTTACCCGCCTGAGTGAGGGGCAATATCTAGGTTGAGTTTAACCAGCTTGAGGAATGGATCAGCTATCGACAAGTCGGACCCGATATTGGCAGGCGGATAGTGAGGTATCTTCCACTTACCTAGTTGTGCACTCAGATAGGGGCGGTAAGCTGGCGTAGAGTGTACTAAACCCAGGTAATTGTCCAACGTGAGAACTGTACTGATATTTGATGCTCTAGTGATGAGCTGCATTGATATATGGATTCGGATGAGGACTAGTATGCTTAAGTTGCATCTCGCATCGCATGGCCTTGGTATAGCAGACATCATTTATGCCTTACATCGCATGACCTTGATATGGCCGATAGCATTCATGCCTTGCATCGTATAGCCTTGGTATGGCTGATAGTATTCATAGATTCACTAGCATATTCCACATTACTCTGATATTGCATTCTTAGCACGCTTATATTGCGCACACACTCTCACCACCCTCTAAGTTTTTTGTAAGCTTATGCACGACCGTTGCGTGCAGGTGACGCTTGGGGACCGCAGCAGCCTTGACATTGGAGCGTGCAATGGACTTCTGGAGCTTTTGATTATCGATATTGTATTTCCTTTATGCATTGTACTCAAAGTTTTTTATCATAGTGGATTTTGTGATGGTGTCTTGGTTATTGTTCGTGGGCTATGCTTACGGTTATGCTTGTTGCGGAATAAATTCATGCTGAAAAATCCTCCTTGTAGGATCCTTGGATCGGAACCTGGTATATGGGTGCTAGGAGCCGAGAATAGGGTACTACGGTGGCTGTCGGAGCCGAATTCAGTAATCGGGAATTTTGTGAGGGCGGTTTCCGAGTTTGGGGCGTGACAATGCCCAGGAGACAATGTCAAATACCAGGATTTACCAATCTCACAATCTTAAATAAGAAAAGAAGATACTCAAAGCTATCGCAGCGTCTACTGTAATTTGAGTCAAAATAAACTATTGAAAACTGAAAATATTCCTTAAAATCAACTAAAAATCAATGAAGTTCAACATAAACATAAATCAAAGCATAGTAAACATCTCAATCATGCTACATACTTCACCACTTAGCCCTAGCTAAGAGGTTTAGTTAACCATAGACATGATTGAACCAAAATCTCTTAAATAAAACATAAAACCAACTAAGGACGAAGAAGAAAGACTCATGGTGGCAGCTCTCCACCCTTTTGCTCCACTCCTTAAACCATAAAATATGCCTAGGAACATCTTAGGGTCTCCTATTTATACCTGTGAAGCTCCACCTTATGCACCGATTTGGAATTTCCATAATCCGATCGCAAAACCACCTCAATTTATGCAGCCACGTTACACATCAGTCGGACCGAAGTTGAATCCAAAGTCAAGTCCGAATTTGGAAAAGATTCTATTTCAGCAGTTGCCCGATTTCGGTCGGACCAATCTGGGTTCGATAGGACCGAACTTAAGTTGTCGGTCGAACCGAATTAACTCTAAAATTCATCGTTCTTTCCTAGAGCATTTCGTGCACTTTCGGTCGCACCGAATCCTCCGTTTAGTCACACCGAATTATCCATCGGTTGAACCGAATTAGCTTCTAAATTCCATCGATGTGCAAATTCAGTCAGACCAAACCTGTTTGTTTTCTGTTGCAGATTCTGCGATCTTTCGAGTCCTTTCTTTAGCTTTTATATTTGGTTTCCTTGGATCTTTAGCATGTGAACTCTTCATTCTTAGTCTCCTAAGATCACTCATTTGCCTTGGTGATTCTTGAGTATAAAATCTATGCTTTTAGCATTCTTTTCAATCCAACCTCTCAGATTCACCTTGCAACACAAACATGTATAAAATATACCATTAAGCATTATCATGTTCATAAAACTAAGATATAAATAGGAGAAAATATGTAATATTTAACATTCAACACACTCCCCAACCAGCATTTTGCTAGTCTCAAGCAAAACATGCGAAAAGTGAACCTCAATTCTCAATGTGTTCAAACCTTTTTAAGAAAACAATCTTTTGTGCAATCTAGTATGAATTAGTAAAATTAAGACAAGAGAGTGGGACTTTGAAAACCTAGAGCCGAATCATATAATGTAACGTCCCGTGTTTTCAGGACCCAAGTATATGACTCGTTTACCAAAAACTCGAGCGTTAACCTTAAAGGATGGTCAAATTTGAGTGTATTTTTTTTCATTTATCAGAGTAAGCAGATGAGTGTAAAATGGACAAATCAATATAAAGGAAAATTTTTATTTCATTTAGAGTATACAAGTGGTTGCCCATAACGACTTATACAAACCAATGTTTCCATAATAACAAATACAAGATTACACACATGAGAAATTTAAAACATATCAAACACAAACGAAAGCCGCAAGATTGCGAGGCTTCCTTGACAGGTACAACCATGCGTCCTTGACCACCATAACGGCTCCTCATTAGTCAGAACCTGCATATCACTTAAGCCACCTGTGCTACCTGTACAGTTATATTTTTAATGGATGAGCAGCCAACACAGTGTGAATTCCCCTCAAGATTACACATCGCCGCATTAGGTAAGCATAGTTATAAAACAATAAAGCAATCAAAACAATATATGATGCAGTCTTTTTAAATGCATGGATGCATGAATGCACATCAGCCTGGGGATGCACATCCAGCCGGACTTGGGCTCGTCGCCCATGCAATCATCGACCTGGGAAAATCATCCAGTCGGACAAGGGTCGATAGTCGATGGTCTGGGAGCTAGCGAAACGATACCCCAGCAAATCTGGCGCACGTGCTACAGCATCCAGAATTAGCCATCTGACATCGCCAATATGCTATGATGCATGATTAGCCAGCCGTTATTAGTCCAGTTACAATCAACCAATTTAGGTAAGCTCAAGGTCACTACGGGGAGCTCAGAGCCCAGCGTAGGCCGACAGCTCGGGCATAGTGTCCCATTACCACCATCCCCGGCTCATGAGACTACCACCTTAGGATGTTTAATGAAAAACCATCGACTAGTGATCAATCATACTACAACATATGGGGCTTACCATCGCATGGTTGCACAGTATAAAACATCGAGCCCATATAGGGAAAATACCAGGATAAAGACACTTAAGGCGATATCAAAGCAAGACATATAAGGCAAATATCACAATAAGCCACATAGGGCGAGTATCAAAATCATGCGATAAAAGACCATACTTAAAAACCGTTGGACACAACAACCCTTGATGGTAGGCCCACATCACTGGTTAATTTAAACCACCATTCAATAACCACTAAGCCGAAGGTCCATTACTATCACAACCAGTCGGGTTACATCCCAAGTATGGGTGTACACATATAGGTGGGGGGTTTTCCACTGGTGTACTAGTTTAAGTTCCATAAGCAATCCATAAATAATCCACAAGCACGAATAACTATGCAAGATAAACATTAAGCAGGCAATATAGCAATTCAATTTCCACCAGCTAACACATGTGATTATAAGAGAGAGATATCAATTATAAAATTAAATAAAAACTATAACTTAAGTTAATGGAAAGATGGAAAGCTCAAGGGGAAGAATCATCACTTGGAAGGGTTACCTAACTATCCCAGGTTCACGTTCCTGCACACGCCTTGCAATGATCACCGACGGTTATAGGCAGAGATTTAAAAAGGGCTTGAAGTTGTGTGAGTTGGGAGGTCCTAGAAATAGGGTATTTGGGCCAGAATTTGTGGTGCCCAGGCCTCACTAAGTCTTGGTCCAATAAATGGTCTGAGTTGGGCCCTGGTTATTTCCATAACTAAGGCCTAGACTAGGCCTGGAGTTGCCTGCAGCTAAAGCCTGAATTGATCGCTATACACGGGTCGCACCATCTACCCCATCCATCTATTTTAAGAGATCCCTTTAGAGTATTACCCAAAATGAATCGTAACCAAAGACCACCTGGGCCACATTGCAAATAGCAGTGAAGACAGTGATCTTCACTGTTACAAATTCATAGGGCCTCCATAACGTTTATTCTCTATCAGCCTGCTCATAAGGTCTCAAGGATTTGGATCAGGAAAAATAATTAATTATCATATTAATCCCAAAACTTCTATGACCTGAAAAGTTTCAATGTTGGACATTTAATCTCCAATGTTTACTGCACTGTGGTCCCCCTGATGGATCTGTCTTATTTTATCTCAAGCCTTAGGACAAGTCACCAAATGGGGTGGACGGTTTGGATGTAACACCTGCATCAGAGGGACCCATAGAACTTGCTGACGTTAACACATCAGTAATACGGCTGGTGTGAGAGGTACACCAGCCAGTCTGCTTCCACTCCACTTTGGGTGGGTCCCACGCATTTTTTAATCGTGGCCCGGCCCACCAAATGTTTGCGAGGCGTGGTCCACCTGCTGGTGCAGCCCACTAGATTTATATTTATTTTCTTTTATTTTTTGTCATTGTGCTGAAAACCCATCCAAAACCAGGGCTGTTCAAGCATTGTCCAGCACTTGTCCAACTGCTGGACAGCGTGTACACTATACGTACCTCATGGCCATGCCCACACATATGGGCAGTATGGATCTAAATATACATTACGATGGTCCACACACCATCACCCAATCAGCGCCTGTCCAAACATTTGACAGCGTGGGTGCGACACATAGGTCACGGTGGACCTCACACATGCAGCAAGTGGGGCCCACGGTTGGATGGAGTGGGTGTACAATAAATATGTTTAGGTGGGGCCCCATCTGCTTCTAAACAGATGAACGGCTTGGATTAAAACACCACTCGCGGTGGGTACCCACGGTCTAGTCCTGCTGAACGGTGCAGGTAAGACCCATATATTTAAGGTGGGTCACGTGTGTGGCCCACCAGCTGTGTATTTATACAAATGTATATATATATAGTATACTGTGTATATAAAAATATTATTTTATTATTTAAATAAACGTCCAGGGCCTGCTGCCCATTTGGAGCGGCCCACAGATTTGTGTGGTGCGGCCCACCTGTTCACAAGGT
The DNA here is from genome assembly GCA_021015155.1 of Magnolia officinalis. Classification (NCBI taxonomy): domain Eukaryota; kingdom Viridiplantae; phylum Streptophyta; class Magnoliopsida; order Magnoliales; family Magnoliaceae; genus Magnolia; species Magnolia officinalis. The sequence goes on from JAJHSJ010000007.1 coordinate 55,401,217, forward strand.
GAGGCCCACCCGAAGTTAGACAGGGCCCACGTCCTTTGGTGATAGGCGGCTTGCCATTTTCAAGACTGGAATTCAGCAGCACTTGGCCATTGATGGCTGCAATCTCCCAGCAGTTGCATGGTCGGTTTTTCTGCTACTTCTCAGGCTGGAAAATGGCACTTGCACGGCCTGTTTGTGAGGTTTATTTTGGCCTGAATCGAAGCTCCAACGGAGGCCTTTCCTGCCCTATTCCCAGCCCAGAAAACGGCCAGCGTTTAGTGTGTTTTCTGGCCTGGTTTTCAGGCCCGCTACCCGCTAAAACCGAAACCCATGCAATCACTTTCGACAGCCTCATTTGCTGCCTAACATCAGGGCCCAAAACGTCGCCACCATATACGGAAAATGCAGGAAAAATGGAGAGAAAAGGACCTGGTCGTGCTTGGGCTGTGACGTCCACCACACCCACTCTCCTTTCTCTCTCTTTTCTTTTCCTCACCTTTCTCTCCCTTTTTCTCTCTTTCTCTCACTCTCTATTCTTTCTGTTTCTGGTGTGAAATTTCCTGAAGCAACCGGGTCTTATTTATAGGCAGTGAGAGGTGCCACCAACAGTTGAAAAAAACCCACCATATGCAATGGTTAGTATTTAAGGATGGCCATGCATGGGACCCATCCGTGTTTGGGGATGGATTAGTAGTGCCTTGAGCTTCCTAACGGCGTATTTTTCTGGCCAAATGGGGCCCACCTCGTGATCGTGTTTGGATGGGTTATTTGGGAAGATGACCCACCCATCAATGGTGGATCACTAATTAGGGGTTTTAGGGCAATCCAGACCATTTGATCGGTCTGGATGGGTCCCATTAGCGGAGTGGGGCCCACTTTTTGAATTTCAAACGAGAACTTGCTCCATCTCATGAGATCTCCTTGCTTTCTCTTCTCTTTCTCATGAGATGAGAGAATTCATCATCTCAACTCGTACCTCCCTCTTAGGAGGGCTGGGATGCTGCCACGTGGCCCCATTGGACGATCCCAGGCGTGACAGCATCTCATGGCCAAAAATGGAAATTCTACTTTTTCCTTTCTTATGGCTTGCCTAGCTATGTTCGGTCATGAAGATGCCTCCCCCAGCTAGCTCGTGGGAGGCAGAAATCCTCTAGATAAAGTGGGTGCTGGCTTGCAAGTGAAGCCACCTGATGGTCCCTCATCTTGGATCCTAACCACACATGAAGGAAACGGATGGTTCAAACCCAACTCCCCCATTTCTATGCATGGGCCCGAACCCCTATACCGTTTTGGTTGGGCGGGCCCCACGAGCAAAGTGAACGGTTTGGATCGTCCGTAAAGTGCCCATGGTGGGCCACTTTGGGGCTTGAAACCCATCAGATTTAAATGTTTAAAATGGTGGGAGGAGTTCTCTTACTTTTAAAAAGAGAGCTCGGTCAATGGTCATTTAACCGACGAGCTTGGTCCAGTGCACTTCGTGCACGGGTATGCTGGGTGCATGCGCACCATATATGGGATCCATAGTGCTATTTTTGAGAAAGCCACACCATCCATTAGGTTTTAAGGGTCCAGTTATGGCCCTAGACCAAAGATGGAGCAGATCAAAGGTCTGGGTGGGGCCCACCACTTGATCTGTAGTCCTAAGGGTGGTTTCCCGCTAATCTAATGGTCGGATTGGCTCGAAACTGAACGTCAACGGGTATAATGGTTCAAGGGTCCATTCAAGGCTTTCATCATGAATTATTAACTAAGACTAATATTAATATGCATTTACTTGTATTTAAAATAATTTTTAAAAAAAAACTCATACATATATATAGTTATTTATTATTATTATTATTTTATTAACATGCTATTAATCACATATTTATTAATATATAATTCTCAATAAACAATACCATGTTACACATATGTATGGATTGAAAATTGTACAACATCTCTTTTGAAATCACATTGTTAAATAATATACCATCTGATTAAAATTAATATCTCATAATTTTTGTACAAAATATTTAATACTACATTGATATTTATAATTCAATTATACATCATAAAATTACTATTTATTATTATCATAATTTCTATTATTTTTATTATCTTCTTTTTAAGGCCAAACCTTATTTTATTTTATTTTATTTCTTGTCAGTGGCATCTGTTATGTCTGTAAGTTCTTACTAGGCCTTGGTCCCAAATTCAAGGTGAATCACATGCATTAGTGGACCACACAGAATAATTTCTATTATAGTCTCTTAATGCTGAGTTATATATTTTTCAAAAACAAAGATTAAATTGATTTCAATTTGCTCCATGGACGGATAGCCTGTTTGCATTTAAGAATGATGAGGCTTACAAAAGTAACCCTGGTGGTTAGTTAGATCTGTGTACCAAGGGAATTAAAATCCTAGGGATAGGTCTTCCTCATGATGTGACGGTCCATCTTGAAGGATAACAGATGGATAGCTTGATATATGGACGGGAACTGTTTAGAATAGTTGGATTTCAACTGTGAACGCTCACTTAGCTATTAAATTGGGTCACATGTTAATACTCGAGTACTGGAAAGTACGGGGTGTTACAATCTACCCCCCTTAAAGATAATTTCGGCCCTGAAATTTAGTACTTCTACCATGGTTATGAATGATGACAATCTAATTTGCAATGCTCCTAAGCATTTGCCATTTTTCCTTAAAAGTGGCACGTTTGTACGGTGTACATAACTAACTGTAGAAAGTGGGGTTATTACAATCAAACCCCCTTAAAGAGAGACAAACAAAATCCTACTTCCATATTTAATGATGTACGTATCTATTATTAATATTTCGAGTGGTTCAATTATCCTAAAGGTGTACCCTATGAAATCCCCACGAGATCCATTTAAATTTCCCACAACCCTTAGGTCTTCTTGTCTAACAGATCAACTGAGGTGTCTAAGTCCCACTAAAGGTTAGAGATCATTCCAACATTAGTCAAATCTAGAGAGTTGTCTTAATGCTTATCAACATCGAATTTCTTCCTATGGCAATTAAATGATAGTTCCCCATTGTCTAAAGTATGATACAGTTTTCTGTTCTTCAGTGTTTGAGCTAACACGAGTGGGTGGTTGTAGTAGGTTTGAGCCTGATACATTGATCCTTTGCCTACGTAAAGCAGAGGACTTTCTCGATCTTCTGCCTGATCAAGGCATTGAGATCATTATAATTTACTAGGATACAGGGTTTGGATCAAACAGCGCAGCTTTGCTTAAATGTGGTTCCATCAACCCATGATTTCAATTATTCTAGACTCCTGGGAAATATCAAGTACTCTTCTACCTCCGTAACGGATAAGACCATGTGGCCCATTACGCTTCCAATGCGCACTCTGATTCCTTAATGTACTAACCGAACATTTTAGGATCAAGATTTCCACATGGAGTTTGAGTTTGAAATTTCTAAACTCATTTAGGATTTCATATCTAATTCTAATATGCGCATCCTAGGGTTGAAAACTTACCCGTAATCCCATATCTTCACCTCTAATTAATTTCAAGTGTTAAAACTCGCGGGAAATATTATTTTTAAGTAAGGAGATGTATTAAGGGGATTCAAGTTACATTCATAGTATGATTTCTTAAGTTCAGGGGGCGCTCATGCTTGATCCTATGTACAACCTGGGGGATAAGGAATTTCCTACGATGTTTAAATTCGCCTCATTTGTTGATCATTGCGACAACATTATTTCTAGCCAAGAGGTAAAATTGTTCATTAAAAGTAAAGCTCACGGAATGGTCTTATTCCATCTCAATTGCATCATAGTGGGTATTCGTCCTTTCACGGTGTGTGAATTTAATTTCTAAGTTCAAACGATAATTCTGATAGTTTTCAAGGGAACCAAAGTTTCTGTTTCTAACTTCCATGACTAAGCAAAAAATGTTCAAGGGAATAAAGTTCAATTCTAAATTCAACGACTAAATCTCAAATTTTCCAGGGGACCTAAAGTTTCAAGTTCCTATGTTCTCGAAATTTCTAAAGGGGACTTTTCATGAGTTCACATGACTAAATGTTCAAAGGGAACTAATTTCAATTCTAAGTTCTGGGACCATCCAGACACTTATCTAGGGGGCCTAAGTTTGGGTTTCTACATTTTATGATCTTCCTAAGTCTAAAGGAGATTTACCTTGGTTCAAATCTCTAGTTTCAAACACCCTAATTAAAGGCTTGTATAAGATCATTTCCCAAGGCCAAGTTTGTCCAAACTATGCTCTGATACCAACTGTAACGCCCCGTGTTTTCAGGACCCGAGTATAAGACTCGTTTCCCAAAAACCTAAGTGTTAACCTTAAAGGATGGTCAAATTTGAGTGTATTTTTTTTTCATTTATCAGAGTAAGCAGATGAGCGTAAAATGGACAAATCAACATAAAGGAAAATTTTCATTTCATTTAAAGTATACAAGTGGTTGCCCATAATGACTTATACAAACCAATGTTTCCACAATAACATATACAAGATTACACACATGAGAAATTTAAAATCATATGAAACACAAACGAAAGCTGCAAGATTGCGAGGCTTCCTTGACAAGTACAACCACGAGTCCTTGACCACCATAACGGCTCCTCATCAGTCTGAACCTGCATATCACTTAAGCCACCTGTGCTACCTGTACGGTTATATTTTTAAGGGATGAGTGGCTAACTCAGTGTGAATTCCCCTCAAGATTACACACCGTTGCATTAGGTAAGCATAGTTATAAAACAACAAAGCAATCAAAACAATACATGATGCAGTCTTTTTAAATGCATGAATGCACATCAGCCTGGGAATGCACATCCAACCGGACTTGGGCTCGTCGCCCATGCAATCATCGACCTGGGAAAATCATCCAGTCGGACAGGGGTCGATAGTCGATGGTCTAGGAGCTAGCGAAACGATACCCCAGCAACTCTGGGGCACGTGCTACAACATCCAGAATTAGCCATCCGACATCGTCAATATGCTATGAATGCATGATTAGCCAGCATTATTAGTCCAGTTACAATCAGCCAATTTAGATAAGCTCAAGGTCACTACGGGGAACTCAGAGCCCAGCGTAGGCATGGTCGGTTTTTCTGCTACTTCTCGGGCTGGAAAACGGCACTTTCACGGCCCGTTTGTGAGGTTCGTTTGAGCCTGAATCGGAGCTCCAACGGAGGCCTTTCCTGCCCTATTCCCAGCCCAGAAAATGGCCAGCGTTTAGTGTGTTTTCTGGCCTGGTTTTCAGGCCCGTTACCCGCTAAAACCGAAACCCATGCAATCACTTTCGACAACCTCATTTGTTGCCTAACATTAGGGCCCAAAACGTCGCCACCATATATGAAAAATGCAGGAAAAATGGAGAGAAAAGGACCTGATCGTGCTTGGGCTGTGACGTCCACCACACCCACTCTCCTTTCTCTCTCTTTTCTTTTCCTCACCTTTCTCTCCCTTTTTCTCTCTTTCTCTCACTCTCTATTCTTTCTGTTTCTGGTGTGAAATTTCCTAAAGCAACCGTGTCTTATTTATAGGCAGTGAGAGGTGCCACCAACGGTTGAAAAAAACCCACCATATGCAATGGTTAGGATCTAAGAATGGCCATGCATGGGGCCCATCCGTGTTTGGGGATGGATTAGTAGTGCCTTGGGCTTCCTAACGGCGTATTTTTTTGGCCAAATGGGCCCACCTCGTGATCGTGTTTGGATGGGTTATTTGGGAAGATGACCCACCCATCAATGGTGGATTGCTAATTAGAGGTTTTAGGGCAATCCAGACCGTTTGATCGGTCTGGATGGGTCCCATTAGCGGTGTGGGGCCCACTTTTTGGATTTCAGATGAGAACTTGCTCCATCTCATAAGATGAGAGAGTTCATCATCTCAACTCGTACCTCCCTCTTAGGAGGGCTGGAATGCTGCCACGTGGCCCCATTGGACGGTCCCAGGCGTGACAGCTTCTCATGGCCAAAAATGGAAATTCTACTTTTTCCTTTTTTATGGCTTGCCTAGCTATGTCCGGTCATGAAGATGCCTCCCCCAGCTGGCTCGTGGGAGGCTGAAATCCTCTAGATAAAGTGGGTGCTGGCTTGCAAGTGAAGCCACCTGATGGTCCCTCATCTTGGATCCTAACCACACATGAAGGAAACGGACGGTTCAGACTCAACTCCCCCATTTCTATGCATAGGCCCGAACCCCTATACCGTTTTGGTTGGGCGGGCCACACGAGGAAAGTGGACAGTTTGGATCGTCCGTAAAGTGCCCAGGGTGGGCCACTTTGGGGCTTGAAGCCCATCAGATTTAAATGTTTAAAATGGCGGGAGGAGTTCTCTTGCTTTTGGCGAGAGAGGTCGGTCAACGGTCATTTGACCGACGAGCTTGGTCCAGTGCACTTCGTGCACGGGTATGCTGGGTGCACGCGCACCATATATGGGGTCCATAGTGCTGTTTTTGAGAAATCCACACCATCCATTAGGTTCTAAGGGTCCAGTTATGGCCCTAGACCAAAGATGGAGCAGATCCAAGGTCTGGGTGGGGCCCACCACTTGATTTGTAGTCCTAAGGGTAGTTTCCCGCTAATCTAATGGTCAGATTAGCTCGAAACTGAACGTCAACGGGTAGAATGGTTCAAGGGTCCATTCAAGGCTTTCATCATGCATTATTAACTAATATTAATATGGATTTACTTGTATTTAAAATAATTTAAAAAAAAACTCATACATATATATAGTTATTTATTATTATTATTATTATTATTATTATTATTTTAATATTAACATGCTATTAATCACATATTTATTAATATATAATTCTCAATATACAATACCATGTTACACATATGTATGGATTGAAAATTGTACAACATCTCTTTTGAAATCACATTGTTAAATAATATACCATCTGATTAAAATTAATATCTCATAATTTTTGTACAAAATATTTAATACTACATTGATATTTATAATTCAATTATACATCATAAAATTACTATTCATTATTATCATAATTTCTATTATTTTTATTATCTTCTTTTTAAGGCCAAACCTTATTTTATTTTATTTTATTTCCTATCAGTGGCATCTGTTAAGTCTGTAAGTTCTTACTAGGCCTTGGTCCCAAATTCAAGGTGAATCACATGCATTAGTGGACCACACAAAATAATTTTTATTATAGTCTCTTAATGCTAAGTTATATATTTTTCAAAAACAAAGATTAAATTGATTTCAATTTGCTCCATGGACGGATAGCTTGTTTGCATTTAAGAATGATAGGCCTTACGAAGGTAACCCTTGTGGTTGGTTAGATCTGTGTACCAAGGGAATTAAAATCCTAGGGATAGGTCTTCCTCATGATGTGACGGTCCATCTTGAAGGATAACAGATGGATAGCTTGATATATGGACGGGAACTATTTAGAACAGTTGGATTTCAACTGTGAACGCTCACTTAGCTATTAAATTGGGTCACATGTTAACACTCGAGTACTGGAAAGTACAGGGTGTTACATATAAGCAGCCAATCAAATAGGTTCTTTATTAATTTCTTCAGAGCATAAGTTCTTATATCATGTTTTTCAATGTGCTTAGTGAAAATCAAATTATTGCCCATGAGAATACTATCATTTCATAATGTTAGTCTTGTTCATCACATCAAAAGTGGTTACAAACTCAAGTGTTGATTTTAAACTCATCCCCTTCTCCTTCTTTTTCCAGTTTTTTATTTTATATCAACGGTCACTTTTTTAGTTATTTATTTTTTTAAGATTCTTTTCAGAATTTTTCATTCTTTTTCAAACATTTTCCAGTCTTTTCATCATACATGACCTTTTTGTTGATCTCACTATTTTTTAACTAGTTCTTTTCATCTTTTAAGGTAGATAAAACTCTCCAGACTCAATTCTCAACATCTTTCAATGATTTACATACTAACCATTAAAAATTCTAACATAATTCACAGAAAGTAGATTTAATGTTTCTTGTGATTTAAATCAACAGATATTCAAAACTTCCTCTTAATCAATTGAGTGCAAGAACCTAGGTGATAATATACTTGGTTGATCAAACTCCAACAATTCAAAGTTCAATCTCAATCTTATCATACTCAAAACATTCTTAAGTGCATAAGCTATCGCCTTCTAAATAGGTTTTTAATTTGAGAAATTGAAAATCTTCGAAATTTTTGCTCAAATACTTAGAAAATACTAATTAGCTTACCTAATCCATACCCCTCAACCTAAAATCTGCATTGTCCTCAATGTATAAGATATAAGCATGCAATGCAAATCAGACAACGAAAAGAATGGAGAAGTGATGGAAAGGCAATACCTGAAGAAGGTGAATTGCAACTCTTCCAAAGTTCTTAATGTAAAGATGGATTAGCACAATGACTAAACAACTGAAAGCAAACTATCCTAGTCCTAAAACTTATGAAAGCAATAAACTTAACTATACCTCCATCAGACTAGGAGATTAATCCTGGTATACAGGATCAATCAGAGGTATGGACATGTCCTCTGAATCAAACTTTTCAACAAATGGCTTTAGACAATGTCCATTTACTTTAAAAACTTTGCCATTTATTTGGTTCTTTATCTCGACGGCCTCATGAGGATAAACATTAGTAACAGTGAAATGGTCAATCCAACGAGATCTCAGTTTACCCAGAAAAAGGTGTAATTAAGAATTGTATAGGACTTTTTGACCAGTTAAGAATGATTTCCGAAGGATGTTCCTGTCATGAAACACATTCATCCTGTCCTTGTAATTCATGAGTTCTCGTTTGCATCATTCCTGATTTTCTTGAGTTCATTCAACTGAAGTTTGCGCAGCGAGCCAGCGTTGTCTAAGTTGAAGTTTAGATTTTTGATAGCCCAGTAGATTCTATGTTCCAACTCTACAAGCAAGTGGCAAGCCTTCCCATAGACAAGTATAAAGGAAGACATTACAATTAGGGTCTTAAAAGTTGTACAGTATGTCCATAAAGCATCAGTCAAACGGATTAACCAATCTTTACAGTCAAGGTTAACCATTTTCTTTAGAATTTGTTTAATTTTTCTATTGGAAATCTCAGCTTGCCCGCTTATCTGCGGGTGGTATGGAGTGCTCACCTTATGAGAGATGCCATATTTATTCATTAATTTCTCAAATGCCCTATTACAGAAATGTGAACCTCCATCACTAATTATGGCCCGAGGCATTCCAAACTGGGAAAGGATGTTTTCTTTTAAGAACCTAATGACCATTCGATGGTCATTGTTCCAGCATGGGATTGCTTCGACCCACTTAGTGACATTGTCTACTACCAACAAAATGTACACATTCCCAAAGGATTGGGGGAATGGGCCCATGAAATCGATGCCCCAACAATAAAATACTTCAATAATCAGAATGGGATTCAGAGGCATCATATTTCGACGGGACAATGCTCCCAATTTCTGACAACGCTCACAAGCTTCGCAAAACTCATGAGTGTCCTTGAACATAATGGGCTAGTAAAATCCACACTGCAGAATTTTGGCCATGGTCTTTTTAGCAGAAAAGTGACCACCACATGCCTGAGAGTGACAGAAGGAGATGATACTTTGGTGTTCATTATTTGACACACATCTCCTTAGAATTTGGTCTAGGCAATATTTGAATAAACACGGGTCATCCCGGAAGAACTTACGAACCTCAGCGAAGAATTTTTTTTCTTATCTTACACAGTCCAATGTGTTAGCGTGAAACCCGTGGCAAGATAATTAGCAATATTAGCAAACCAAGGTAATTGGGAGAGTTTAAACAGTTGTTCATCAGGGAACATGTCGTTTATAGGTGTTGTCTCAAGGGAATCAGGAAAATCAAGTCGTGAAAGATGGTTGACTACTACGTTCTCTACTTCCTATTTCTCTTATATTTCTAGATCAGATTCCTGTAGTAAAAGGATCCATCTTATCAAGTGGTGCTTAGCATCATTCTTAAAAAGAAAATATTTCAGCGCTACATGATTAATGTAGATGATGATCTTGGATCCAATCAAATAGGACCTAAATTTGTCCAAAGAGAACACTACAGCTAGGAGTTCCTTTTTCGTAGTAGCATATTTCATTTGGGCAGAATTTAGAGTTTTACTTGCATAGTGAATAACGTAGGGCTTCTTCTCTTTTCTCTGGCCTAACACTGCCCCAATAGCATAGTCAGATGCATCACACATAATCTCAAAAGGAATGCTCCAGTCGAGTGGCTGTATGATAGGGGCAGTAGTTAATATGCCCCTGAGCTTGGTGAAAGCTTCCTGGCATTGCTCAATCCACTCGTATGGTCAATCCTTTTGAAGCAGATTGCATAAGGGACGAGAGAGGTGACTAAAGTCCTTTATGAATCGTCTGTAAAATCCAGCGTGTCCTAAGAAGGATTGCACATCTCGTATGCTCTTGGGTGGAGGTAGGTTAGAAATAAGGTCGATTTTAGCCTTGTCTATCTCAATTCCCTTGGACAAGATTATGTGTCCAAGAACTATTCCTTAGAAACCATGAAATGACACTTTTCCCAATTTAGAACCAAATTCTTTTCCTCACATCGCTTCAGCACATTTTTTAGATTTTTCAAACACTCGCTGAAGGATGGACCAAAGATAGAGAAGTCATCCATGAAGACCTCTAAATATTACCCCATCATGTCAAAAAAAATACTCAACGTGCATTGCTAAAAAGTGGCACGAGCATTACACAGTCTGAATGGCATTCTTCGATAAGCAAAGGTGTCATAGGGACATGTGAACGTTGTCGTCTCTTGATCTTCAAGGGCTATATCTATTTGATTGTAGCCCAAATATCCGAGAAGGAGCAATAGTAAGAGTGACCAACTAGCCTTTCCAAGATTTAATCAATGAAGGGCAAAGGAAAGTGGTCATTCCTCGTGATGGTATTCAACTTCCTGTAGTCAATGCACATTCTCCAACCAGTAGTAACTCTAGTTGGCATGAGTTCATTGTTGGCATTGGCTACGATGGTGATTCCAAACTTCTTAGGAACCACCTTAGTTGGACTCACCCATTGGCTATCGGATATTGGGTATATAATACCCACATCCAATAACTTAAGTACATCGACCTTAATCACTTCCTTCATATTTGCATTTAATTTATGTTATGGTTGTCGGGAGGTCTTTGCATTATCCTCAAGATGAATGCTGTGAGTACAAATCAAAGGGTCAATTCCCTTGAGGTCCGCAATCGACCACCTAAGGGCTCCTTTATGCTTAAGGAGAGTAGAGATAAGCATACTCTCTTGTTCTTGCTCAAGGTGGGAAGAAATCACCACCGGGTATGTCTCATCTTGACCTAAATAGACATATTTGAGATCAGAGTGCAAAAGTTTAGATCAAGCTTCGGTGCTTTGAGGCTAGACGGTAGAGGCACTACATCAGTTTGGGGTAATTCTTCAAATTGTAGCCTCCACCAATTAACTTCAAGTACTGGTGTAGCATCGAGCATGACATCCATCTCCATAATCATGTCATCATCTAAATCAGGGAAGTGGGCCAATGTAACGTCCCATGTTTTCAGAACCCGAGTATATGAATCGCTTTTAAAAACCCGAGTGTTAACCTTTAAAGATAACCAAATCCCACATATTTTTTTTCTTTCTTTTTCAGAGTGAGCATTTAGGCAGAATATGAACAAATCAAACATAAAGGAAATTTCATATACACTCAAATCTTACAAGCAGCTGCCCAAATGACTTATACAAACCAATGTCTCAATACTTACAATTACAAAATGAAATAATATCGCATGTGAAACAAAGTAAATTATAACAAATCTTGAGCTTTAAAATCACATAGCAACTCTTGGCAAATGCAATCATGCATCCTTGACCATTGTACCCTGCTCCCCATCAATATGAATATGAATATCATCTAGGCCACCTGCACTACCTGTACGGTTATGTATTCGATGAATGAGTGACCAGCTCAATGTGAATTCCTCTCAAGATTATACACCGCCGCATTAGGTAAGCGTATTTATATATAAAACGGGCATTTAAAATAATACACAATGCAGTTTTATTAAATGCATGGATACTTGAGTGCACATCAACTGGGGATACTCATCTACTTAGCTTTTGGGCAAAACTCATGCATGTGGCCGGTCACCAATGAAAGTACATCGTACATACGTAGTGCCAAGCTCACCGAAAGTGGGCCAATAGGCGGTAGTGTGAGAGCTAGCGAAACGATACCCCAACTAAATTCTATAGGCACGTGCTACAGTATCTAGAATTAGCCACCCGTCATCGCCCGCATGCTATGAATGCATGATTAGCTCATCCGTTATTATTCCATTTACAACCAGCCAGTTTAAGAAAGCTCAAAGGTCACTACGGGGGGGGCTTATCATCCAGCGTAGGCTGACAGCTCAGGCATAGTGTCCCATGACCACCATCCCCGACTTATGACACTACTACCTTAGGATGTTTAATGGAAGCCCATCAACTAGTGGCCAATCTAATTCAATATATGGGACTTACCATCACATGGTTATGTAGAAATAAATCATCGAAGCCACATAGGGCAAATATCAAAACTATGCGATAAAAGTCCATCCTCAAAAACCACTTAGACACAATAACCCATGGATGGTTGGATGGTAGGCCCACATCAATATTCCATTTAACCCATCATTCAAGTAACCACTAGATCGAGGGCCCATTATAAACACAATCAATCAAGTTATATCCCAAGTATGGGTGTACATTTATAAGTGGGGTTTCCCACTGATTGATGTACCCGTTTAAGTTCCATAAGTAATCCACAAGTAATCTACAAGCATGAGAAAATATGCAGGATAAATATTAAGTATGTAATCTAGCATTCAATTCCAACAACTAACACATGTAATTAATTATCAACTGAAATTAAAATAAAAACTATCACTTAAGCTAATGGAAAAATGGAAAGCTTAAGGGAAAGAAATCATCACCTTATGAATCAAATCACCAACTAACACTGCTAGGAAGCATGTGCGTCCTTGTAATTGAATCCTACCACGAATGGTGAAATTGTACAGTTAGATTCAAGTTTACACAACATTTAAGGTTAAGATCATAACCTAGGGTTCAAATTATTTATTTTTAGGGCACGCTGTAGAATTAGGGTTTCATCTTATAGTTTAATTCTAGACTTAGATTCTAGGATTTGAATGTTAATTGATGTACGATTAATCACAATGCTAATAATATTAATAATCATAAAATCGCTATTAATACTAGCGATATATAATTATTATTAGCTAACATGACCCCAATAAATATTATGATATACTATTAATGATAATATTTAAGAGCAATAAATAAAACAATATTATTTAATAATTGCAATTTTGTTTATAATAACTAGTTTTAGCATAAATTATCCGCTAATGGCTAATCATATCTAATATTAGCAATCCTAATAATAAGAGTGGTATCAATGATATTAATACAAAGAGGCAAGTCTAGTATGGAAAGAAAATATTGACTCACCTACGTCGACTCGATCCGACCCACAAGCTTGATTTGCTCCCAAATCGAACCAACTCAGCGAGTCAACCAGGTGGCTTTAGATCTCCACGAGCATTTGTTGGACTGTTAGACCGAATCAGTCCCAATCCGTGACCCGGTAGATTTGCCGAGTTGACTCAGCAATCACCCTCTCAATCTCACTTTCTCCTTCTTCTTTTTTTTCTTTTCCTTTCTTACTTTCTCTCTTACGTTCCTTGCTAGAATTTCAGCAATATGCGGACCAAACCAACCCTAGCTAGGTCCCGACTTAGCTCCTCAACTCAATCGAGTCAAGCTAGTGCAGCAAACAACCACCACACATAACCTCTTCTTCCTTTTCTCCTCTCTTCTCCTTCTTCCTCCCATCCTCCTCCTTTTCCTTTCTTCTTCCTTTTAAGAGCGGCGTCCAACAAGTCCTGGCCCGACTCACATAGTTGAACTCATGGAGTTTAGCCGAGTCGACTTAGTGATGGCTCCCTCTCTCTCTCTCTCTCTCTCTCTCTCTCTCTCTCTCTCTCTCTCTCTCTCTCTCTCTCTCTCTCTCTCTCTCTCTCTCTATCTATCTATCTATCTATCTATCTATCTATCTACTTCTTCTCCTTTCTTCCTCCTCTCTTTTTTTTCTTCTTCCTCTTCGTATGTTAATTTAGGAGCAACTACGCTGGTCAAAGTTCACCCCAAACTTAGCCAGAAGACTCGGACAGTTTTTGTTTGAGTTGACATCGAACTCGGTAGTAGGTCGGCTTCCTTGAGCTCGAACCCAACTCGATATATCTTTCACCTCCTCCTACCTTCTCTATTCTTCTCTAGGATAACTTAACCGAGCGTGGACTCATCCCGCATGACCATTTGAAGCGTGACTCGGTCCGACTTGATGTGGTGCAACTGAACCTTAAATGAGGAAAAAACCTCAGATGAAAATGGCGAATTTCCATCGGGTAAGTTTTTCTTGAAAATAAAGCTCCTGGGTGGTGCAAACATGCCTATGGGAGCTCGGGGAATGGTCGGAGTGAAGCTCTAAGGAGGTTTTCGTGGTGGGTTCGAGGCTAGGAGGTTTTGGCTGGTTTTTCTCGGGTGGCCGCAATAACCAGAGAATGACCCGTTGTTACTCGATCCTGCTGCCTTATATCATGCCCTAAATTCCCTTAGAGTAGTTGGATAAGGACTGGATGGCCAGGATGAGTTCTAGGGTAACCGATATCCTCTAACGGAAGGAATATCCAGCTGTCCTTGCACGGCCAAAACCCTATGTTAAAGGGCTCAGATTGATCCGCATCCTACGGTTGAGATGGAGGAGTAGGGACACACGCGGATTGCCAAGCTGGCAACAATGGTTCAGAATTTCTATTTTTGGAAAGCATTTATGCTTGCAGGTCCTGTTTGCATCAAAACTCGTGTGCATGCACATGTGCTGAATCGTGCGAATGCACACGTGCTGAATCGTGCGAAACTTATAAGGTTTTGGTCGCACGTGGATCCTCTACCAAATGGACAGTTTGGATCTCCTATTTGGATGATCATAGTGGGCCACGTACGTCATAAACGGACGTTGTCCGTACGAACTGGGCTCGGATGCGAGTTCGTAAAGAGAAAGAGGAGTTTCCTCCTTGGGATAGCCTGGTCAAATGCTCTTTGACCGGTGTGGTGCATTGCGGGAGTATAACTCCTGGTGCACACACGCAAATTGTGTGGGGCCCACAGCGATGCCTTGAGAAATCCACTCCGTTCATGATGCTCAAGGGCTTAATTGAGCCATCTTGACCGAAGATGTGGTAGATCCAATGCTTAGGTGGGCCATACTAACCGAATTACAGTCTTTAAGTGCCGAATACATTGATCTGACGGTCGAATCGATCTAAATCTGACCATTAACGGTCAGAAGGTCCTAATGGGTCATTTTCATGTTCAAGACTCGTCACTATCTAAATAATAATATTAATTTTAATTATATTTTATTTTATTATTATTACATGGATATGTATTTTGTCATGTAGTGGACCCACCCTGTAGGTTATTAGGACTACCCATCTCATGATTTTATATTATTAAATATTTAACTATTATTACTATTACTATTGCCTATACATTGTTATTTACTTATCTTTTTATTTATTTATTTATTTATTCATTATCATTATTATTATGCCATATGTAAGATGTGAGACTATTCGTTGTTCGTCGTTTAACTACATACCTTAATATTAGGGTTACTTTACATTAAAGTGAGTTACACCATAGGAATCTCTAATTACCAATAAATTATGATTTACTGAGCATTCAAATAATCTAACGATTAGATTGACTAGCATTTAATTATCAATAACCCTTAGGATCCTAACAAATGTTTAGGTGTGATCCGGGGGTTGGACGTGAAATCAAATAGTCTGATCTGTGTTTTCAATTGATGGATCGTCCTACAGGATGTTGCAAACCTAATGAACGGTGGGTCTTTGGATTTAGATCCTTCAATCGACGATGAATGGTTTAATTGGTCTATAGATGTTTTTAAAGCTATGATCGACTATTTTAAAAATCAATTAAATGGATGGTTTGATATGTGGATGGGAATTATTTTTAACGGTCATATTTATATTAGAATGAGGGTGAACATTCAATATGCTAGGTTAGTGTGCATTCTAAGTTAGGTTACACGGTAACACCCGAGTACTGAAAAGTACGGGGTGTTATAGCCAAACATGTCTCTAGAGTATTAGAGTATAGAGTCAGGATTGCTCTACCTTCCACGAAAGAATCAATCATATTAATGTCATGGCCTTTATCATCATCCTCTGCCTGCCTGCTCATATTGAAAAAGATTTGAGCTCCAATGTCATATTTCTGAAAGACAAATTCATGACCTCATTCCTACAATTGATGATAACATTGGATGTAGCAAGGAACGGGCGGCCAAGGATGACAGGGATTTGAGTGCTCATATTTGCGATGGGTTGAGTGTCTAGGACGATAAAATCTACTGGATAGTAGAATTTATCAACTTGGACCAATACATCCTTAATCATCCCTCTTATTAGATGAACTGAGCGATCAGCAAGTTGTAATGTGGTCTGGGTGGGTTTTAATTCACCTAAACCTAGTTGTTCGTAGACCGAGTAAGGGATCAAATTTACGCTCACCCCCAAGTCAAGGAGTACAATCTCAATCTGGTGATTCCCAATTATACAAGTGATAGTTGGGCTACCGGGGTCTTTATATTTTTGTGTCACATCTTGCTTGAGGATGGCACTCACTTTTTTCGTCAGAAAATTTTTCTTTTTAATACTCTACCGCCTCTTAGTAGTGTATAGGTCTTTCAAAATTTTGGCATATGAAGGAATTTGTTTTACAACGTCGAGCAAAGGGATGTTAACTTTTACTTGTTTCAACACCTCTAGAATGTCCTAAGAGTTAGCTAAAGGTTTTGGTGCAATCAACCATTGGGGGAATGGTGCAACTGGTTTGCTTTGAAGTTCTGCTTCTAACTCATGTGGAGTATTGCTAAGTCTATCAATTTCATCTACTTCCGGGTCCTTACACTTTTCAGCCCTTACTGGAATACATTTGTTAATTGCTTTCCCACTCCTAAGAGTGTGATAGACTTGGCTTGCTCCATTTGATTTGAAGAGCTTAGGCCACTGATTTTACATTGTGGTTTTGGATCGGGGAGAGCTTGAGCTGGAGGCATCCCTTTCTCCCCAATTGCTAAGTGTGACTCTATCCTTTGAATGGACGATGCAAGCGTTCCCATTAGAGCTGTACACGAGCAGACTATGGCTCGAGTACTCGCTCGACTCGACTCGGAATACTCGACTCGTACTCGACTCGCCTGAGTTAGAGCAGAGTACGAGCGGGTTTTCACTGCTCGTTTACATTACGAGTAGAGTACGAGTCTATCGGTACTCGACTCGGTACTCGACTCGTTACTCGACTCGTACTCGACTCGTACATGTGTATTATATAAACGCCCGAAAAAAAAAAAAAAAACCCTACCCCCACCCGTCATTTTCCCGTCCAGCACTCAACTCGCTCAAACCCTACCCCACCCCACCCCACCCGTCGTTTTCAAGTAGCGCCCGACCCCTTCCCTCCCAGCGAGCATTCAAAAATTTCTCTCTCTCTCCCTCTCCCAGAGCCAAAGGCCAGAGCCCGTCCGGCCGTCCTTCTTCTTCCCTCTCTCTCTCACACTCGCCCCTGTCCGGCGGTGCTAGATCCTGCCGCTCGTCCCTGCGTCCTCTCCGGTGCCTCAGCTCGTCGCTGCCACTCGTCCGGTGCCTCAGCTCTTCACTGCCACTCGTCCGGTGCCTCAGCTCTTCGCTGTCATCGCCCTGCCCTGCACGCAGCTGCCGCCTGCCGGTCGTCCCTCTTCTGCTCGCCCGGTAAGGCCTGGGGTGGATTTTTTATTTTTTGTTGCTAATATATAGTAGAAATTGCTAATATAATTGTGGGATTAAGATCGTTGGAGGAGGATTGAACGCCCGGTCGGTACGATTGAACTTTCTAGGGCCTGTTTGGCCGGGCGAACTGGATGGGATTAGATCCAATTTTAGGGCATGTTTGGCCGGGCGAACTGGATGGAATCCAATTTTAGGGCTGTTTGGCCTGGCTAACTGGATGGGATCCAATTTTAGGGCCTGTTTGGCTGGACGAACTGGATGGGATTATATCCAATTTTAGGGCCTGTTTGGCCGGGCGAACGCCCAGTCGCCCACCATTAAAAACTTTTTGGGGCCCACTGACCACTGTACTGTTTACTTGCCTCCAATTTTAGGGCCTGTTTGGCCGGGCGAACGCCCAGTCGCCCACCACTTTTAGGGCCTGTTTGGCCGGGCGTGTTTACTTAGATTTGGATATGCTTCATTTTTTTTGGCACACATTAAAATGAGAGGGCAAAATAGATGGATATACAATACATACATTGAATTGACTTAATTTACTTTATAAATGACAATTTACTTTTTACTTTGTTAGTGTTAAATGCCACCACATTAAGATGTCTTTGGCTTTTCATATGATATATTGTTAATTGTTATTAGTTAGCTATATGATAAATGTCAATTTCAGCATGCTCCTTTGTTTGCATAAATATGAATTATTTGTATTGTTCTAGTTGTAGACTTGTAGTATATAGGATAATCAGTTGCCCATTTGAAGATTTCTATGTTGCCAGACATAGATTCAGTGTGTTTTTGGATGCATAGAAATCGTTCAAATTGTCCCTTTTTGGACAGTTCAGGGTTAGATAGATTGTAATGTCTTCATTTATTCCAATTTAAATGCATATGCCTGTTCTGGTTTCATCTCTCCTTTTTCTCTCTGGATATATTTCATGTATTTATTTTCGTCGTCAAATGTCCACACTTTGTGTTGATGATTGACATGAGAATCAAATACAAGATTAATATATTCTGGAGAGATAAGGGGAGATGCTGCCGGAATTTCGGCGTAGCATTTAAATTGGAAAATGAAGCATTACAATCCATCTAACTTTGAATGGGTGACTGATTTAGACAGTTAAGTAATTATTCCCATCTAGGGGTCTAGCCGTCTAGCCATCTAGGACCCTAGCCCCTAGGTATAGCCGTATAACATATCGAGAATTTTATTTTATAGATGGCTGGTCAAGACGAAAGCCCAAATACCCCTGGAATGGGTGCATCGGCCACATCTCCTCTAATAGTAGAGGGAGACACAGACACGTCAACCGCATGCAAAGGGAAGAAGAAGAGATCAGCAGTGTGGGATGATTTCGAAGATGTGACAGTTAACGGTGTACAGAAGATAAAGTGTAATAACTGCAAAGGGTTATTCAGCAAGATTCCAGGAGGATCTACGACACATCTAATTAGACATTTGAAGACGTGTCCTAAGAAAGCAAGACTCCCTCCTCCCGGCCAACAGACATTGTCATTTACGAAGTCAGAAGGGGACGACTCCCAAGGCGTAGTGTCCACTCATAAGTTTGACAAGGAGAAGCTGAATGAGTGGTTTGCTAGATTAGTGATTTTGGAAGAAAAACCTTTCAGAATGA
Source organism: Magnolia officinalis (assembly GCA_021015155.1). NCBI lineage: Eukaryota > Viridiplantae > Streptophyta > Magnoliopsida > Magnoliales > Magnoliaceae > Magnolia > Magnolia officinalis. Next base: position 55,420,725 of record JAJHSJ010000007.1, read on the forward strand.
TTGAAAGTAAAGGGTTTAGGGCTTTCTGTCAATTCCTTAACCCTCGGATCGAGAATGTCTCCCGCGTCACAGTGTAGAGAGAAAGCATGAAGATGTACGTAAAGGAGAAGATGAAACTGAAAAAAGTTTTAGCTTCAGTGAACAGAATAGCTTTGACTTCTGATTTATGGACGGCGTCCAATCAAAGAAAAGGATACATTTCATTAACCGCTCACTATGTTGATAAGGATTGGAAACTATGCAAGAGAATTTTGAACTTCAAACACCTTCCTCCTCCACATACTGGTTTACTTATTTCAGATTGCATCTACAGTTATCTAGAAGGCTGGGGCATTGAGAAGAAAATTTCAGCAATAACTTTAGACAATGCTTCAGCAAATGACAGTGTCATTTCATGCTTACGTAACCAGTTCAGGGCTACAGGAAATTTATTTTTTGAAGAAAAAATATTTCAGGTTAGATGTTGTGCCCATATTATAAATTTGATTGTACAAGAAGAGCTGAAAGCAATCGACGACACTATAGAGAACATAAGAGCAAGTGTGAAATATATAAGGGGGTCGCCATCGAGGCTGAGTGTATGGAATGACATCATCCAACGTTTGAATGTGCCATCTAAAAAAACGTTGAAGTTGGATGTCTGTACACGTTGGAACTCGACCTATGAAATGTTAGATGCGGCAATAGAATTACAGCTTGCATTTCCTGAATATGCGGCGCGTGACAGAACGTATTCTTGGTTGCCGAGTACAGATGATTGGGTCAAAGCACAACAAGTTCACACATTTCTCCAAGTTTTCTACGATTGCATGAAGATTTTTTCTGGAAATCAGTATCCAACCGCGAATCTGTTTCTTCCGTCTCTTTGGAAGATTAAGGATGCTCTGCAGAAAAATGCCAGTGCGGGTCCAGATTTCATATGTCAGATGACAGTTGGTATGAAGACGAAGTTCGATAAATACTGGCACGAATGTCATCTGTTGATGTCCTTGGCAGTTGTTCTTGATCCCCGTTGTAATATGGGATTGGTTAGCTTTATTTTCATGAAGCTTTATCCTACTGAAAGACCGGCAGCAGAAACGTCTAAGGTTCGTGAAGCCCTTGAAGATCTATATAAATCGTATGTTAATACTTTACCTACAGTGGGTGTTGAAGAAAGTAGAGATGCGGATATTTCTGTACCTGGTAATCCGGATGTGCTAAATGAATACATATCATATTTGGCACAAGCACGAATGGGAGTTGATACTAAGGAATCAGAGTTAGAAATGTACCTCAAGGAGTCAATCGTAGTGCGAGCTGAATTTGATGTGTTGGAATGGTGGAAGATGAGGGTTAATGAATCAAAATACCCTACATTATCTGTGATGGCACGGGACATATTATCAATACCAGTTTCAACAGTGGATCAGAATCCGCATTCAGCACAGGGAGCAGGGTTGTGAGCAAGTATCGAAGCTCACTTTCGCCAAACACAGTTGAGGCATTGATTTGTACGTAAGATTGGTTGTGCCCGATATGGGGAGGAGATATGAATGATGATGATGAAGAAGAGGAGATTGAGATTCGTGATGAATCTCTACCTACAGATCAGTAATTATTTTCAATTTTTCAATTTTTTTGGCTGAATGTTAAATGATCTGTAATATTATTTCACTGCAACTGCAAACACGAAAGTGTTGGTCCTTTTGGAATGTGGTTTGGAAGACTTTGAATCATTGATATTTATTTACATATGCCTGTTCATTTACTTTTATTTTTGAATTTTGATACACTTATATTGCTTTCTTTTGTTGCTATATCAAGTTCAATTTATTTATCAATATTCTGATTTTTTTATTAAAAATTGAATGTAGATATGTCGTCATCTGAGCCATCGACAAACATTTGGGACTATGCTTCCCTAGTTGAATCACCGCCACGGTCTGGAAAAACAAAGATTAAGTGTGGTTTGTGTGGCGAAAAGTTTGTGCACAAGACTAATCGTTTTCGCCTACACTTGTCATGTCGAGGTGGTGATGCAAAACCATGCCCCAATGCCCCTAAGGATGTCCAAATTCTTTTTCAAGCCCTGTTAGATTCGAATAGAAAGCCTTCCACTCCATCCAAACCTTCTGCTTCTGGATCTGGTACACAAATGACATCCACAAAAAATACAGAGGAGGAAGCCAGATTAAAAGCTTTGGAGGAAGAACAATTCCAAATCGCCATAAAACGCAGTATGGAAGATGCTTCTAGACTTCAGCGATATTCGAGTCAAAGACAACACGATGTTGAAGCAGGGTCAAGTTACTCGTCGAGTACAACAAATAAGAAGAAGAAAAAGAGTAACAAATTGAAATTTCTGACTCGTCTCGGTGAATTTTATAGGGCATTGGGTACTACATACAATTCTTCACATAAAGCAAGTTTGAAAAATCTAGTTGAAAGTGTAGAAGAGCACGAAGGAAAAATCTCTTCACCTTCTGACTCAGAGGAAGTGAATCAATTTGTATATGAAAAAATAGATAGCAGTTCCGATGGATCAGATGACAATACAGGAACAGGAAGACACTCATCTTATAGAGGTTATTAGTTATAAATTGTCATTTTGAACAATGTAATGTAATTATGTAAATACATTAATGTAATTATGTAACAATGTAATGTAATTATGTGCATTTTATATATTTTATTGTTTCGTTTAACTTTTCAATTGACAATCGAATTGAAATTCAAATTAATTTCAATTTATAACTTGAACTTGGCTCAAAGCTCGAACTCGTTACTCGAAAACCCTACTCGAATTGGGCTCAAATTCAGACTCGGACTCGAACTCGCCTCGAAAACTCGCACTCGGTACTCAACTCGTGTGCTCGTACTCGGACTCGACTCGAAAACTCGGCCTCAACTCGACTCGTTTACTACTCGTACTCGGCTCGTACTCGGGCGAGTAGAGTACGATCAGGGGGTCATGCTACTCGGCCGAGTAGAGCCCGAGTACGAGCAGCGATCGGTCGTTAAGAGTCTAGTACGAGTAGGGCAATACTCGACTCGACTCGACTCGTGTACAGCTCTAGTTCCCATTGCTAATTTGATATCATGGAATGCTTGTGCCGTATTCTGGTTGAGTAACTCTTGGTCTTGAACTTGTTTTAGAACCGGATCCTCTTGAGGTTTCCTTTGATCCAAAAATTGCTTAAGGATCCCTTGCAGTTTGTCCATTCCTCCAACCGAAATTTGGATGGTGTCTCCAGCTGGAGTTGTAAGTATTTGAGGAGGTTCCTTTGAAAGGCCTCTGGTAGTTGTTTACGGCATTTGATTGCTCATTTAGTATTTCTTGAAAAGCAGGTATTGTTGGACAATTTTCAGTTGTATGAACATTGCAAGCACAAATACCACAAACAACTTCCTTAGCCTTGTCCTTCTTAAGTTCCATGGCCTCGAGTTTCCTTGTGAGACTGGCCACTTTAGCATCTATATCATCTTCCTCTTTCAAAAGATATATTTCGCCCTTCTCCTTTGATTAAGTAGGCCTTGAAGTGGTGTTGGGTCTTGGGGAGATGTCCCATGATTGTGTGTTTTCAGCAAGTTTGTCAAAATAATCTCACACATCATCGACATCTTTGTTCATGAATTCCCCATTGCACATTGTCTCGACCATTTGAGGCATGGAAGATGTCAGTCCATCGTTGAAGAAATTTGTTATGCGCCACGTTTCAAAACTGTGTTGTAGGCATGAACTGACAAGATCCTTGAACCACTCCCAACATTGGAAGAATGTCTTATCTTCCTTTTGGGCGAAGTTCATGATCGACTTTCTGATGGTGTTCGTCTTTTGGTATGAGAAAATTTTCTTTATGAACTCCCGTGTCATGTTATTCCATCTGCTAACAGATCGTGGATGTAGTGAGTGCAACCACGTCTTAGCTTTTTCTTTTAAGGAGAAGGGAAAGAGTTCAATTTGATCGTGTCCTCAGACACATTAAGAAAATATATGAAAAGGCTGAGCTAAGAGTCCTAGAGGGGGGTGAATAGGACAATGCCAAATAAAAATTAATAAGTGGAAATATAAACAATAAGATAGCCAAATGAATTGCAAATAACCAAAGGAAATAACAACCTCAAAAATCGAGTATTGAGAGGTTAATACAAACTTGGTTCTAAGGACAACCTAATACCAAAAACCAATGGTTTATGGCAGGACAACCTTACTAGAACGTGGGTGAGTATCAAAAACTTAAACTGAAGAGGATATGAAAGAAATAAAAACTAATCTATTACAACATTCACCATACAATGCTGAAATGTAAAGATTACAACATTCACATCCACAAATACATCCCACAATCTTAAATCAAAAAAGATAAAGAAATAAACCACACATCCACCAAACACAAAGAATTATAGTGGTTCACTTGTGTGTACACCAACTGTTAAACAACAGCCATACAACTACTCCACTCCTAATATCCTCACACAATGGCTATTAGCATTCACTATGAAATAGGTTTTTCAAGGTTCACCTAAAACCTTCACAATTGTGTCTTTCAAGTGGGCTTACACAATTCAAAAACTCCACACTCTGAGTTTTATGGATCACCTCAGACAAACCAACAAAAAGAGATTTTTCTGGCACAATCTCAAAGAAACCAAAAGAATAGATTTACAAAATAGTAAAATACTTATCTAGATATTCTCCTTTGTTGTAGCCCGGTAAAACCAATTCGCAGTAGAAGTTCAATCATAAATGTTCAATGTTCACACTCACTTATGAAAAGGTTCTAAGTTCTAAATGGATTTTAGATTAAATCACCTTAGGCTAGCTTGATTTGATTTTGATTCCAAGAAATGGGAAAATTTTAATTCCTTCTTCAAATAAGATTAGAATATAGAATACAAAAATGTAAAAAGCTAATTAAAGAGAATATTAAATGAGCACTAAATAGTTAAAGAATATCACGAACTTATCTCTCAGAGTGGTATCTTGATTTTGCTTAAATTGGATACCAAACTCTGAAATCCGTGCTCTATTTATAAGTATAGAAATCGTTCATTCCACTAGCCCAGAGGTCGGCTCGACTGGTCGAAGGACCAACAGACATTTGAATTTTTGGGCGCGATAAGATTAGGTGATTCCACGACTGGTCGAAGGACCTGCTCGACTGGTCGAGTGGCCTCCACGACCGGTCAAGTCCTGTCCACGACTGGTCGTATGAGACTCATTTTAGTTTCTGGACTTTGAGTCGAGGCTGCGGGACTGGTCGAGCACTGTTCACTCGACCGGTCAAGCAGTCTCCAGGACTGGTCGAGGCTTTAACAAAAAGTTCTGAAAATAAGTAACAAACTTAGGACTGGTCGAGGAATTCTTGGACTGGTCGAGCCAGTGCCAGGACTAGTCGAACATAATCTAAGACTAGTCAAAAAACAGACTATGCACTTTTAAAGTGACCCAATTAAATTATGTATTCAAAATGACATATCCTACGGTCAACCTATGTCTTTCATACCTTATAAGCGATGTTTGAACCATTGAAACATCTTTTACTTTGGTTGATTATTGATCTTGACAAACATGAAGCTTGAATTTGAAACATTTTTGAAGCTTCAACTTGAAGTACTTTGAAACTTGAATTTGTAACCTTTTGAAGCTTGAACTTGAAATATCTTGAAGCTTGAATTTGAAGTACTTGAGTGATGACTATTGTCTTAACTTAGATGAAGCTTTGAAAGCTTGAACTATCAGTTGATGTTGTACTTGAATTCTTATACTTGTGATGCTTGAGTCTCAAAGCGGAACACCTTGTAATGGATCATCTTGAGCTTGTACAAGAATTGTATTGGACATGAAGATGAGCTTCACAACATATAAATTCCAAGAGGTTTTGGCACTACAAAGTTTGACAATCATAGGAGCTAGAAAACATAGCACTTACAATCTCCTCCTTTGTCAAATTAGTGACAAAACACACTATATAATAATAAGATAAGCATAACACGCACAATAAAGAATCATGCACCAGTTTTAACCTGGTCAAAGAATCATGCACCAGTTATAAACAGGTTAAAGAAATATTCTCCCAACAATACTCCCCCTTACTTCAAACTTCATGCAATGAAAAATTTGTCTACCTATCCACACAATAGCACATTGACATAAATAGTATCATAACTTCTCCCTCTTTTGTCACAATATGACAACGGAAAGAGCGATAATGGAAGTAGATCATTAAAGAAGTAAATAGAAGAGAAAAAGAAGAGAATAATGATCAAGAGAAGTTCACAAGTTAACCAAGTTAACTAAATCCATAAGAAACTATGTTCAAGCATGTCCAAGCCCAAAACAAACAAGAGAAATTCAAGTATCATAAAAGTTATTACAAACCACAAATTCAAATACTAATCAGAACTCGATGAAGGAGCAGGTATGGTAGGATCAATTTGATGAAGTCCCTTGTTAATGAGCTTCAGATACTTGCGCATATATTTAAATTGCAAGTCATGGGACACATTCATGTTTTCAACCGTCTCCTCAAGAGAGCGCAAACGCGCATCAAAGTCAGATGGCTATCAGGATCATCTACTGAATCGGATTCGATTTCGTCAAAAATATCATCCATATTGATGTCATCTGGAGGCAAATCACCCTCCTCTTCATTTGCGGCATCAGTTCCACCAGCACCCACATTAACTTGGCCTGGGGCCAACCTCAAATTCATCTTGTTAATATTTGAGTTGTTGAAGGTTAAGTGGTGAATGGGAGCTTCCCCAACAGGTTTAGCCACTAAACTATGGGTGGCTAGCACAGTCATAAGATAAGCGAAGGGAATGTCACTGTGTCCAGGATGGAGATGGAATTGAATAATGCAATGACAAATTAAAAAAAGAAGACATACAGAGGTTCTAGAAATGATGGAATGAAGAATACGAACCATGAAAGTAGTGAGTTCGATTTTGTTACCAGATCGAGGATAAACATTAGAAATGAAAATCCTATGAAGGATTTTATATCTGGGTAACAAAAACTTTGAGGCAAGAGCATTTTCAGCAGTATTCCATTCTGCATCTATATTGCATAAAGCTCTAGTGAGCATTCGTTTCTCAGTTTCAGATGGTTTTGCCACTAGAGTGCTAATGGGAATACCTTCGTCATTGACAGATATATCCATTAATCCAGAGATAAGGTGACGATCCACTTCAATTGGACCTTCTCTGGTTGAGATAGTGAATGTCAAATTTTCAGTAGAAAAATCAGTAATGCAAGCATACATAGCCTGCGCAATGGAGAGGTATGCAGGCCCACCCCAATGTAGTATGTTATCCCATCCTACAGACTGAAGAAGAGGAAGGATATAAACGGAGCCAAATGAACAACATTAACAGGCCGTTCTACTATAACATTGCGCAACTGAATATCCCGCACATAAGGAGGATCATCTTCGGGCGACCAAAGGTGGCGCACTGTGATAGGAGTTGACCGAGAAGAAGAGGGACCACGAGATCCTTTCTTTTTAGTTCTACCTTCCATTTTCAACAAAGATATCAAGAAAAATGGAGATTACAAAAGAGGTAAAGTGGGTTTCCAATAGATCAGATTTTAGAGAAGAAAACCCCAAAAACTAATATAAATCATGAAATAAATCACATAAATGATGAAAAGGAAGTGTAAAGGACTTGAATCTACAAGAAAAATGAAAACAATGCACTAACCAAGAAGAAATCAAAAATGGGTTCGACCGGTCGACGAAGGAGCCGTTGGAGAAGACAACCCAAATGAGAAAAAAGTGATTTTTCCCCCAAATAAAGCAGCAAACCCGCGATTCACGGCTGGTCGAGTACATGGTCGACCGGTCGTGCCACGACTGGTCGAGTATGTACTCGACTGGTCATGCACAGCCCAAAATGTGCAATTTTTTAGAAATTTAAAATTTTTAAAATAATAAATATATACATTATGATACAAAAGACATGAATTATCAATTCATATTGCACATACCAAGATCAAATTTCAATTTAGTAAACTTGCTTTTGTCTAGCAGTTTTGTGAATATGTCAGCTAGTTGATTCTCGGTAGGAATATAATCCAAGGAAATTGTCTTGTCTTCCACTAATTTACGAATGTAATCATATTTAATGTCAATATGCTTGGTTCGTGAATGTTGGATTGGATTTTTGGAGATATTAATTGTGCTTAAATTATCACAATATAAAACTAAAGAATCATTCTTTTCATCCATACAAACTGAGTGCATGCATTACCTGCAGCAATGTATTCAACCTCAGCTGTTGAAAGTGATACAGAACTTTATTTCTTACTTAACTAAGAAACTAAACAATTCCTACATAGAAACAACCACCACTGATTGATTTTCGATCATCAATGTTACCAGCCCAATTAACATCTGAGTAACCAGCTAATTGCACACTAGTATCATGTGGATACTAAAGACCAAGATTTATTGAGCTAACGACATATCGTATAATCCGCTTAACAGCAATTAAATGTGACTCTTTAGGGTCAGATTGATATCTAGCGCAAATTCTACGCTAAATGCAATATCAGGTCTACTCGCAATTAAATAAAGCAAACTATCTATCATACTGCGATACAATTTAGAATCTACATTCTTACCGATAGAGTCCTTTGAGAGTTTTAAAGTAGTACTCATTGGAGTATAAAAAATTTTTCCACTATCAAATCCAAACTTTTTAACTAAGTTCAGAGCATATTTGGTTTGAGAGATAAAGAAACCATCAGGTTGCTGTTTAACTTGCAACCCTAGAAAATAATTCAATTCTCCAACCATACTCATTTCAAATTTAGACTTCATAAGATCTGCAAACTCAACAGTCATGTTAGCACAGGTAGATCCATAAATAATATCATCAACATAAATTTGCACTATTAAAATGTGATCATTATGTTTCTTTACAAACAATGTCTTATCAACACTTCCCATTATAAAGTTATGACTTAGTAGAAACTTAGTCAACTTTTCATATCATGCCCTGGGAGCTTGTTTCAAACCATAAAGTGCCTTTTTTAGGCGATAGACATGATTAGAATGCTTAGGATCTTCAAAACCCGAAGGTTGTTCAAAATACACTTCTTCATGCAAATCGTCATTCAAGAATGCACTCTTTACATCCATTTGGTAAATCTTGAACTTTCTAAAGCATGCAATGGAAATAAATAGTCTGATTGATTCAAGATGAGCTACTGGGGCAAATATTTCATCATAATCGATGCCTTCAATTTGAGTGTACCCTTGTACAACCAACCTAGCCTTGTTTCTAATAATATTACCAAGTTCATCAGACTTATTTTTTAAAATCCATTTTGTTCCGATAATGTGTTTATCTTTCGGTCTTGGAACTAAGTATCAAACATCATTTCTAATAAATTGATTAAGCTCTTCTTGCATCGCAACAATCCAATTTTCATCAGTAAGAGCTTCTTTTACGTTAGCCAGTTCTATCTGAGATGTAAAGCACACGTAGTTACACATATCTTCAAGTTGTCTACGAGTGCGCACACCGTGAGAAGGTTTTCAAGAATTTGATTAGAAGGATGGTCTTTATCTGTCCTCAGTTCAGTATTATCTTGACTTGATGAAGAGTCTGGTTTATCAATTAAAAAAATTTCATCATTTTCTGAACTTGAGACAGTCGTATTCAAGTGATCGTTAATAACCACATTAATGAACTCTTGAATTACACCAGTCCTCTTGTTAAGAACTCGATACTCTCGACTATTCAAAGCATACCCTAAAAATATCCCTTCATCACTTTTGGTGTCAAACTTACCCAGATTTTCTCGGTCACATAAAATGTAGCACTTGCTGCCAAAAACTCGAAAGTATTTGACAGTAGGCTTCTTATCAAACCACATTTCATAAGCCGTTTTACCATTTGATTTTCTAGTATAAACGCGGTTAATTATATAACAAGCAGTATTAACGGCTTCAACCCAAAGATTTTTAGGGAGCTTCATACTATTTAACATAACATTTGTCATTTCTTGAAGCACTCTATTTTTCCTTTCTACTATACCATTTTGCTGTGGTGTTTTGGGCGCAGAGAATTCATGTGATATTCCCTGATCACTGCAAAACTTTTCAAAACCACTATTTTTAAATTCCGAACCATGATCACTACGGATCTTAGAGACTAATGATTCTTTTTCCTATGGATACGTTTAAGTACCATTTTTACTTCATCGAGAGTTTCTGATTTGTCTCTTAAGAAGATTACCCAAGTGTACCTGGTAAAGTCATCAACAATTACCAGTATGTACTTCTTGCCACCTCGACTCTCCATTCTGGTTGGTCCAATAAGATCCATGTGGAGAAGTTTGAGCGGTTTAGATGTGGCATTGGAGTTTACCTTTTTGTGAGTACTCCTACTTTGCTTGCCAATCTGGCATTCGCCACATATTTTGTCTACTTTCTATATTTTGGGTAAATCTCTTACTAACTCTCTTTTGCTCAATCTATGCAAGTTGCGGTAGTGTACATGTCTGAGGCGCTTATGCCATAATTTGGTTTCATCAATATGGACCATGTAGCACGATAGATTAGATGAGCTTGAACCACTCATAATGTAGCAGTTTTCAGAAGTTTTGCGACCAGTTAATATTACAGAACCATTTTTATTTAAAATTTCACACCCTTAGTAAATTTTACACTATGATTTTTATCGCATATTTGAGAGATGCTTAATAAATTGTGTTTTAATCCTTCTACATATAAAATATTTTCAAATAGAGGGCAGTTAAAGAGTTGAACCATATCTTGGCAAATAATTTTGCAGTTGCTACCATCACCAAATGTGACTGAACCATCAGTCATGTCTTTAAGATTGGTGAACAGACCTTTGTCAACTGTCATGTGTCTGGAGCATCCACTGTTTAGGTACCACTTTAAATGGCTCGAAGCTTTGAAAGCGGCGTGGGCAACCAAACAAGTAACCTTAGGAACCCATTTCATTACAGTTTTGGGTTTAGGAGTATAATTGGTCTTATTATGTTTGTAGTTGATATAAGACTGATCCACTGAGTTAGATTTTAAGAGCTCCTTAAGTAAGTCAACAATTTTCTCAGCTAAAGGATTTCGATTTTGATTTTTATAGTTGATATGGTTACTTATAGGTTTTAAGGTTTGAAAAGACTTAGCATTTTTTTAATGATTTTAATTCAGACTTTTCCCTTTTGAGTTTGAAGACTCCCCATTTACAAATTTGGGTGGATTATTTTTATGTTTAGGAGGAATACTTTTGTCGTAGCCCAATCCAGATTGATCGCCACATTTTCTAGATTCGAATAAGAGTTTTTCTAACTTGGGATCACCTTGGACATACCTACATGTGTCTTTTAAACTCAAAAGTGAAGAGACTTCTAGTTTTAGCTTTTCAGTTTCAAATTTTAGATTTTCAACAAAGGAGGTTTTGAAATCTAAATCGCATTTAGTTTTTTCAAAACAATTTGAAATGTGTGATTTTTTTAAGACTAAATTATCAAAATTTTCTTTAAGTTTTGAAAACTTTTCTTTTTGAAGTTTTAGTTTTATAACAATTTTGCAACTTTCCTTGTATAGGGCATTATAAGCATCTTGAAGATCTACTTCATTTTCATGATCACTATTCAGATTTTCTTCACTAGTTGAATCATCATTATCTGAAAAAGTTAACTTGGCTAAAGTCATTAGGGCTTTAACATCATTACCTGACTCGGTTTCAGAATCTTCTGACCAGAAGAAGCTTCAGAGCAGGAAATTCATCGCATGTAGCCAACATACCTTTCTTTTTCGGTTTGTCCTTTTTAGGATATTTGTTTGTTAGATGCCCATACTCATGGCAATTGTAACATTGACTGTCTTTTAAAGATTTCTAAGTTTTAGATCTAGATTTTTTCTTTTCAACAGGTTTTTGAAAATTTACCCTCTTTTTACTTTTGAAAATTTTGTAAAACTTTTTAGCTAAAAGGGTCATATCATCTTCAGAATTTTTTAAATCAGAATTATTATTTTCTTGAGAAATGTTTTTAGAAGATTTAAGGGCGATAAATTTACCTTTAGGAGCTTTAAAGTTTAACTCATAGGTTTGTAATGAGCCAACTAATTCTTCTACCCTCATATTATCCGTATCACGAAGTTCCTGGATCGCAGTGACCTTTGAATTGAACCATTCAGGCAGTGAGCGTAGTATCTTTACACAGACTTTACTTTCTGGGATTCTATCACCGAGACCCCACATAGTGTTGACAATGTCATTTAATTTTGTATAGAAGTCCATGAAAGTTTCACTTTCTTTCATACGTATTTCCTCAAATTTGGTTGTGAGAATTTGGACTTTAGATTTCTTGACAATTGTTGTTCCCTCGTGTGTCATTTCTAAAATATCCCAGGCTTGCTTTGCAGTATCACAGGATATAATTCTTTTGAATTCATCCGGTGATAGTGCGCAAGTAATTTCATTTAGAGCCTTTGCATTGGCACTACTCTCACTTTTCTGAAGAGCGGACCAAGAAAAATAAGGTGAAACATTTATCGTTTTAGATCCATCAGTGTCAGATACTTTAGTGGTAGGAGGGGTCCAATTGGTCACTGTGGCTTACCACACGCTCTCATCCATGGATTTCAAGAAATCCTCATTCTGGCTTTCCAATAGGCATAATTGGAGCCATCAAATGGTGGAGGCCTAGTGACTGAAAGGCCATAAAAATTTGACATCTTAAAAAGCTCAGATCGATTAGCTCAGGATGTAAAACCCGTATCCTAGTTCGTACCGTTCCGTAGGCTTCCGCGATCCTTCTGGTCGAATTTCGGCAATCCTCGACCCGTATCCGACGTTTGCGCACGATCCTAAGCCGAGACCTGCATGCCAAAGTCGACTCAACCCGAGACTTGTATCTTAGCGACCGTGCCATCGCCGTTGTTCCAACGACGCGACTCGTGCAACGATCCGATACCCAGTGTAGAAGATGTAGGCCCATGTTCATTTCGAAGAAAACGCCGCACATACGAATTCCGAGAGAATCTCTATAACATATCCCATCAATCAAGTACACATCACACATCAAGTCAAGTACAAGCAACCCATACCCTATCCTTACCTCTCTCTTACACAAGCTACCCAAAGTCAACTCTCCCTCTCTCTCCACCCATCCCTTTCTTACAACACATCACTCCACCCATCCCTTTCTTACAACCCATCACTCAACCCATCACCCATCCTTAACATCCCATCACTTCTCTCTCTCCCTCATTTCTCAAAAAAAAATCCCCCCAAGCAACATCCCACGTCCAAGCTCCCTCTCTCCCAAACCACAAGTGTGGCCCACCCTCTCATCTCTCATCCCCACCATCAAAACCCCATCAACCACCATCAAAAGTGTAGGCAAGGAGCTAAGGAGGCTAAGGGACCAAGGAGAAGGCCTAGAGGTGGGTGATCCACTATTAAATTCCTTTTTAGGGACCACTTGTTGGTAGGACCCATTTTTTATGTATGAGTTGTATCATGTGGGGCCCATATGGCGGGGGCCCCACCAATCTCATCTCTCTTATCTCTCTCTCTCTCTCTCTCTCTCTCTCTCTCTCTCTCTCTCTCTCTCTCTCTCTCTCTCTCTCTCTCTCTCTCTCTCTCTCTCTCTCTCTCTCTCTCTCTCCTTTGTTATGGGTGTGGTCCACTAGATCCACACCGATCGTAGACCCACCATGATGGATGTATTTTTATCGACGTCGTCCATCTGCCTTATCCATGCCATCCAGTGGGCTTAGATGATGAGAAATGATAAATATCATGTTGATCCAATAGGTGGGCCACGTCCATGTGGGACCCACCATGATGTATGTGACTACCCACGTCATCCAGCGTCCCTGGACGCTGGACGTAGGTAGTGGCAAACAAGGAGTGCGTGTACTGACATGGGTGTGTACTAACAGCTAACAAAAGGAAAAAAAATTTAAAGTTTGGGGTGGGCTGCTCATGCAGGCCCCACCTTGATGTATGTATATAATCCACACCTTCCATTCCATTTCTCAGCCCACCTTAGACGTTGAGCCGAAAGGTGAACCCAATCCGACTATCCGGTGGGCCATAGCATAAGAAATAGGGTTTTCTACTGTTAAAACCCACCTGATGATTCTACACACCGAAACATACCCAATATTGGACTTGTTTTGTCGGTCTTGAGCCATGGAATGCAATGGCCAGCTTAGATTCACCGGATGTGGGCCCCACCTAGGAAAATCTGTAAATAAAAAAGTATATATATGCATGTGCAGCAGCTGACGTTGCTACTGTCAGAACGCATGCAGGCAGCGCCAGCGCGCTGACGGACGAACGGACGGGCTGAGTCCCACGGCCCCAGCTGTGGGCCCCATTGTGATGTGTTTGGGCCATCAACACCGTGCATTAGGTGGGCCCTTAGGGCGGTGGGCCCCTTCCGAAAAATCAGCCGTATACAAACTCAGGTGGCCCACGCCATAGGGAACAGTGAGGATTGACGTCTGTCATTGAAACCCTTCTGGGTCATGGAAGTTTTGTATCAATATGAAATTTGTTTTTCCTCTTCGCCGGGGCCCGTGTGACCCCATCTGCAGGCGGGGTGGAAAATAAATGTTATGGTGGGCCCAGGTCCGTGTGACCTCATCCACAGGTTGGGTGGAAATAAACATTACAGTGGGCCCCCATGTCTGTGTAACCTTGTCAACAGGCTGGGTGAAAAATAAACATTATGGCGGGCCTCACATGGGACCCACTGAGGTATGTATTGTAATCCACGCCTTCCATTAGTGTAGGCCCCACCATGGGGTAAGCACCTCATCTATGTCGTCCATCCTTTCCATCCCTATGGAATCCACCCTGATGCATATGTTACATCTAAACCGTCCAACCTTTGGCAAGCTCATTTTTAAGGCTTGAGACTAAAAATAAGACAGATCTAAGATCAGGTGGACCACACTATAGAAAATAATGGGTTTGAACGTCCACCATTAAACCCTTAGAAATTTAATGGTGAAAATCCTTATCACCACTTATATTTGGGTATGGCCCATTTGATATACGCGAGGCCCATTGTTGAGGCCCATCTTGACGTAATTATGGCCCATCCGTTAAGGCCCACCTTGATATATCCGAGGCTCATGTTATGAGGCCCATTGTGATGTATGCAAGGCCCATGGGTCATGGCCCATTGCAATGTACGTAAGGCCCATTGGTGCGGCCCATTGATACGTCCCACTTGATGAATATAAGGCCCATATGATACGGCCCAATTGATGTACTTAAGGCCCAATGGGATACAATTAGGTCCATTGCAATGTGTGATTCCTCCGTGGTGTATATAATGATGTTTGCAACGGGTCGTGCCTTGGGAGCAATGTTGGTTTGACGTCCACATTGTAGAGAATAATGTTGGTTAAATGTCCGCATTATAACACTCACTAGGGCCCATTGATAGGCCCATACTTGTAGTGTGTAGGCTATCTAGGCCCATCTTCGTTATGAATGGAGCCCATCACTATTTAACATGATTAGTATAGATCCATGATTCATGATTATACACATCATATGTATGCTTGATATGAGGGGTGACTGATCATAGCATATGCCGTCAGGCAGATTGTTTATGGGATCCCTGATAGGCGGAGTTGCCCTACATGAGCGTGTGGTACACGCAGGACTGTTGCATGACTGGTAGTGTGATTCATGCACTTACATTTGTGTGATTGTGGTTATTGTATGCCCTAGCGACATCAGGGCCATAGCCTCTACAGACACACCGTGGATGGCCGGATTGGATACCGAAAATACTGTTTCTAGCATCGTGGCGCCATAGATGTCCCTAGGTGAAAATCCCTAAACCCGATGGTACCAGAGGATGACTCCAACGTCGAGACCGAGTGCATACATGGGCGCGCTAGGGCCGTATACCACTAGGTCGCGTCTCCCACTGTGTCGTGGTCGGTTGGAAAGGGGTGTGACCTTACCCGCATGAGTGAGGGGGCAATTTCTAGGTTGAGTTTGACCAGCTTGAGAAATCGGTCCGCTATCGATGAGCCGGGCCCAATATTGGCAGGCAGATAGTGAAGTCTCTTTCACTCTCCCAGTTGTGCGTTCGGATAGGGGCGGCAAGCTGGCGTAGAGTGTACTAGACCCCGTTGATTATCCAGACTGAGAACCGTACTGATTTGATGCTCTAGTGAGGAGCTGCATTGATATGTGGATGTGAATTGGCATGCTTGACTTGCATCGTGCATCGCATCGCCTTAATATGGCCGCTAGCATTTATATTATACACCGCATAGCCTTGGTGAGCACGCTTATACTGCGCACACACTTACACCACCCTCTAAGCTTTCTATAAGCTTATGCACGATTGATGCGTGCTAGTGACGTCAGGACGCTGCCGTAGCATAGTAGCAGCAGGAGCGTGCAGTCGCGCTTCAAAAGCTTCCGTTATTTGCATTATCTTGTATTTCCCTTCAGACACATTGTACTCAAAAGTTTTTTATCATAGTGGATTTTGTTATGGTGTTCTTGTGGTTATTGTTCGTAGGTTATGCTTATGGTTATGCTCATTACAAATCAAATTGATGATTAGAAATCCTCCTTGTAGCATCCCAGGATCGGAACCTGGTGTATGGGTGCCGGGAGCCAAGAATGGGGTACTACAGAGGCTTTCGGTGCCGGATTCGGCGATCGAAAATTTTGTGAGCCCGGTTTTCGAGTTCGGGGTGTGACAGAAGTTGGTATCAGACATAACTTAGGAATAACCGAGAACAACATCATATGTTTTTTATGAGTTTAGGACGATTAGGTTCCAAGTGCGAAACCTTCCGATTGAGTTCCTTAACGTGCGATTCTCAAGGTTGATTAGCGTCCTTATTCTTCTTATACGACATGCCACGCAGGCCAGTGACCTGATCGACTCCCGCTCCACCACCTGAGGCTCCAGCTTTACCACATGCACCTCTCGTCCCACCGCCAAAGATCCCTGCTCTCCTGCTTGAGGATGACGTTCCTCCACCTGATGTCGGTGCAGATCCTACCGTGCATGTGAGTGCCTCGTAGTTACAGCAGATGTTGCAGGCTGTGACTGTTGCGCTTCAGGGGCAGGGCAGGCGCCCAGTTATTTCTTCAGCCCAGGCCGAGCAGGAGCGCGTGAGCGCCCTTCTTCGAGAGTTCAGACAGCTTGATCCTCCACGTTTCCAGGGCGAGCCAGATCCGACTGCAGCCGAGAGATGGCGCTTCGATGTGGAAAAGATCTTCGATAATATGGCATGTACGACCCAGTAGCGAGTCCGGTTGGCTGTATTTCTTCTCAGGGTGAGGCAGAGCACTGGTGGACCTCTGTTACCCGCGTCGCAGGACCTAATCATATCTGGACATGGGAGGACTTTATCGATCGATTCGAGGAGCAGTACTTCCCTGACCTCATTCGACGTCAGAGAGCATTGGAGTTCAAGACTCCGGTGCAGGAGGACATGACCGTGGCGCAGTACGCGGCCCGTTTTGTGGCGCTATCGAGGTTTACGCCATATTTGGTTGATGATGAGGGGTGGAAGGCCCGCCGTTTTGAGAACGGCTTACATTACAGTCTTCAAGGCCATGTTATTGGGCATGAGCTCCCGACTTTTCAGGCTGTAGTACGGAGGGCTTAGATTTACGAGATTGAATGGGCCGGCACGCAGGCTGATCGAGATCAGAGGAGGGGTCGGAAGAGGCAGGCCACTTCCAGCAGCTCCCAGCAGCATTGACGACCGCAGAGATACAAGAGCCACCCATCTGCCAGAGCACCAGCAGCACCATCGACACCTCCAGCAGCACCACCTAAGAGGCAGCTTTCTGATACCTACTATGGATGCGATGGGATAGAACACCGTAGGTGGGAGTGTCCTCGACCTCAGCAGCAGCTGCTGAGAGCACCATAGCAGCCTCCGCAGCAGCAGCGACAGCAGATCCCACCACCGAGGCCCCCTCAGCAGCAGCATCAGCACCAGCCTCCGAGGCCACAACAGCAGATGCAGCAGTTTCGAGCGACTCAGCGACATCAACAGCAGCAGCATCCTCCGAGGGGACAGGCACCTCCCCAACCAGCTCAGGCTAGATTTTATGCAGCTCAGTAGGACCCGCAGACCTCCGGAGAAGTCGTTGAGGGTATACTTCCAGTCTCTGCATGCATCGCCCGAGTATTATTTAATTTCGGTGCTTCGCACTCATTCATGTCTGAGGATTTTTGCTGATCGACTGGATTACCGACAGAGTCTGTTAGTGAGGGATTGACCGTATCGATGCCCTTGGGAAAGACCACAGTATTTGTAACATCCCGGATTTTTTGCCAACCTGGGATTAGACATCCTTAGGCGATGGGTCAATCCTAACACAGGTTTAACTTCCCAAACGCTCAATTAAAGCCTCAAATTCCTTCTTAAACCATTTTCTTCACAAATCCCACCCTTCACTACCTTGTGCTTTCAATTTTTCAAAGCACTTTCGCCCTAGACACTATCTTAAACTAGCTAAGTAGTAAAACTTGGATCACTTTATATACAAACTACAATGGCCTAAGTACCATCTCAACCAGAAAACAATTAGGATTAAATCCTTTAGAAATGTAACAAAGTTAACTAAGTGCAAAACTCGATTAGCCATGAAATCCGTTGGGATCGCTTTAAATACGATCTGCAAGACCCAAAACTTGTAA
Source organism: Magnolia officinalis (assembly GCA_021015155.1). Classification (NCBI taxonomy): domain Eukaryota; kingdom Viridiplantae; phylum Streptophyta; class Magnoliopsida; order Magnoliales; family Magnoliaceae; genus Magnolia; species Magnolia officinalis. The sequence continues at coordinate 55,439,410 of JAJHSJ010000007.1, forward strand.
AACATGTGACTCTAGGTTACCCTAAAGTCTAGAGCCAAACTCATTACCCGTCTGCTCTCGGGACTGAAACGAAACTTCGTATGAGGTCTAGATCGCACATCGGGAGTCCGATTAACACGAAGCTAAGGAACCAGGACCGCCCCACTGGGCTTGACAATCATCTCAAAAATCAGGCGATTCCGATGTCCCACGGCCATTTATTTCGATCCGGAGCGAGGGAGTGTGAAAAACACTATTCCCTTTGAAATTAAAATATCTGGAATAGTGATCTGGCACCTTTCACTTGCGCATCAGTATTAAGCAACCTGACCGTCAGAATCAGACCAAATTACACCCTCGGATTAAGAAAAATTTCAGGAACATTTACATGTACTTGGAATTTCGGATCGTGGCCCACTGACCGTTGAACTGAAAGTGGTCCGCCACGTGCGATCTGGGAATCCGATCGAGCCGAAAACGTAATCCCACGTAGATCCGCAGAGGGTGAGCTTAAGTCTGACGTTTGGCTCAAAGAGGGCTACCAGAACACCCCTTTTGAGCTGGAAAAGTGACGAAATACCTATATTAGCAGTAACCTTTAAACAGGAGTCTATTTCGGTGAGTTTTGAGGCTATATAAGGACCTTAAACCCTCTCCCATTCCAGCCATACGAATTTGGATTTGAGAGAGGGAAAAGAGAGAGAAAGTGAGGGAGAAGTGGGAAAATCTCCCTGCCGTCGTTCCCTGCCACCACACGGGCTGCACCATCCCTTTCTTATCGCTTTCCCGGCGATTCCAGCCCCGTTTCTAGGTAAGAAACCCTAACCCTAATCTGTTTTGGAGTTTAGACTGTTGTAGGTTGTGAAATAGCTAACCTATTTCGTTCTCTAGGTTGCCAAACTGCCGAATACGGAAGCTTAGCAAACCTATCAACTCCATTACGATTCTACGACAAAAGGTGCGGACTTTAGGTGTATAGGTTACGTTTTTCAATGCTTTCAATGTCAGATAATGATAGATTCATGATCTGCATGCAATTGCACATGTACAAAGTGCTTTCCGTTTCCTGTTTCGATTAACATTGTAGAATATGGAATTTCACATACTCTAGATATACGTAGAAATACCGTATACGTATTTTTTTTTGGAGAAGTGTTTAACATGTTTATTTAATGTATGATTATACTATATATGGATAAAATACTAGTTTGGCGAAAGGAATCGCCGTAATACATGTTCACTTGTAAATGCTACGTATGTTGAAATTGTGTATTCTAGAAATACTGTATACGTATAAATTTTGGAGATGTATGTATCATGATTATTTGTTGTAGTAATATATTATACATGGATAAAATACTAGCTTGGCTAAAGGATAACCCTAATACATGTTTTACTAACATACACCATGTATGTTGTAATAGTGTATTCTAAGTGTTTGTGGAAATGGCTGAATGAGTATGGAATTCTCATTCATGCTCGCCATGACTAATTGTCATGGATTCATGATTGTTATATTGGCGATACCCCCTTTGACGAAAGGATTTGCCCTAAATCACGCCACGGCCATTATACCCTATATATGCTAAAATGTGTGGCCCAAGTGTTTGTGGAAATGACTGAATGGATATGGAACTTGGATTCCTACTTGCCATGACTATCCGTCGTGGGTGTACGCGTATTATGATTGGGGCAACTCCCTAGTGAAAGGATTTGGCCTAATGCCTATGTGATCGACATATGTCATGTATGTGATGTATGTAAGTTCAAGTATAACTTGAAATGTCTGAGTGAGTAGTAGTTAGCAAATTGTAATGTATAAGGGTGTTGAGACATGATTCTCAACCTCTATAAACTATGTGTATGATCTCCTTTGATAGTTGTGTGATTAGGAATTGAACATGTACAAACTCATGCTTGTGTTGTGATTCATAACATGCTCAACTGCTTTATGATTTTAACTATGTGATGCATATGTTTAATCTATATTTACGTTGTATGATCCGTCATGGGTGATGGGGGAGCGGAGCAACGAGTGCGTGCAACAGCCCTGGCAGCCCTAAACGGATAATACCCGACTGATTGTATGATTTGAATCCTGATCTATTACTGCTTTATATATCTGTAATTGATTGTGTTTGGGGCTATGATTATAGTCCAGGCAATCGGTAACGAGATTGAACTCGTGGCTGAGATTCATTTGCCACGTGGGATGTGTTTGACGAACTCGAGTCGTGCGTTGCCTGTCGGCAGTGGCTAGGCCACACGAAGTTGTTTATGCACTTCATGTCGTGCAGCTCAACGGGCGATCGTGCTAGTCGAGCTCATCAAGTAACCCGATCTGCCTTATGCATGTTCACCCTGTTTGGTCGCTACTGCTTGAACCTAGGGTACCAAACTTACCAGTGGCGATCCCCGTTTAACCATGGTACCTAGATCCGCTAAGTCGCATGAGCCGGGCATGGTGGTATGGGACACCGTGGTTGAGCTGTCGGCCTACGCTGGGGCCATGTGCCTCCCCGTAGTGACCATTGCGCAATCAACTCGTGAGCCGAATATGGTGGTATGGGACACTGTATTCGAGCTGTCGATACTTCGGCGAGAGCCAAGTACGGTGAGATCTGTGCTCGTGCTGACGGGCGACGAGTCCTCCGTGGTATCATCGAGTACACTCCAAGGGTCTGTGATTGGCCACGAGTCTTTCACAGCAACTAGAGTGTGAGTTGAGCCGAGTACGGTGAGACCTGTACTTGAGCTGACGGCTAATGATTGAGCCGAGTACGGTGAGACCTGTACTCGAGCTGACGGCCAGCAATTGAGCCGCATACGGTGAGATCTGTATCCGCGCTGACGGGTGATGAGCCCTTTGCGATGCCTTCACTACGCTTCTCAAACCATAACATCGTATGAGAATAACTAGGATTGACGACCCTAGAATGGATCATGTTTGGGAATGATACAAGGGAGGTACCTTAGTTTCCTAATACTGCTGTTTGAAATGGACTAATAAAAACTTGGTAATCATGAGCATCATCGCACCGCATGTGCTTTGTAGATGTGGCACACTGAGGGAGTAAGCATTCGCGAACGTAAGATGATGTCGCTTGAGGGTGGTTTGGCAAGGGCATACAGCATCATGTCATTTCATTCTGCATTTAATAAGAGTAGTTAGAATTGTTTGATTTGTACCGCTTTATCATTACTGCTTGATTGAATTGATAACATGTTAACCTATGCCTTATTGTTCCACTGAGTTGATCACTCACTCCCACGTTACGGGACGGTGTTCCGAACACCCACCAGATTTGTTGAATTTCAGGTGATGGCGATGCTTGTGAAGCAGAGCCGGACTACTTCTGTGATGATAGGAGGAGTTCTCCTATCTGTATCTCTCTGGCAGGTCAATGAAGACCTGATATTGTATTGACGGGGCTATGGTACATGGGATGGGAGGCATTACACTTCCTCACATTTGGTATATTCTAGAACTGCACTTATATTTATTTAACCTGGTAATGTTATCACACTGTGGAGACTCATCATAGGTTATCTATTTTATCTATCTATCACAGTCTTCCGCTTGCAAATTTAACTGTCTCTGGAGTATGATATGCTGTTTTGGCTTAATCTCACTCATGTTCAACGCACGAATACTGTCAACATCCAATCATCATTCATTTTGTTGCATAAGTGATGTTCTGGAACTCGGGAGTTGAGTTTATGCTCGACCCCCGATTTTCAGGGCGTTACAGTATTAGGTCGTTTCTGTTCGTCTTGCCCCGTGTTAGCAGGGGAGATCTTTTTGCCCGCTGACTTATTCATGTTGCCGATGTCAGATTTTGACGTTATCTTGGGCATGGATTAGCTTGCCGAGTACTATGCCATCTTAGACTGTTCCACGAGGACAGTCACATTCTGCATACCCGGCTTGTCATAGTTTCAGTTCGTTGCAGAGCCCCAAGGAGAGCTATTGTCTTGTTTGATGTCCTGCACAGTAGAGGAGCCCATTGCCTTGTGTATCGATCAGTTGCCGATGGTCTGTGATTTTCTCGACGTGTTCCAGGAGATTCCAGGGTTGTCGTCGCGCCGTCGTCATGAGTTTCAGATTGATCTTGTGCCTGGTACCGCGCCTATCTCGAAGGCCCCGTACCGTATGACTCTGATGGAGTTGCGTGAGCTGCAGCGACAGTTGGATGAGTTGTGTGAGTTGAGATTCATCCGTCCGAGAAGTTCTCCATGGGGAGTGCCGATACTCTTCATCATGAAGAAAGATGGTTCGTTGAGGCTCTACGTAGATTACCGTGAGCTCAACCGAGTCACGATTAAGAACAAGTACCCACTCCCAAGGATAGACGATTTATTTGATCAGCTGCAGGGTGCACAGTTCTTTTCAAAGATTGACCTGAGATCTGGTTATCATCAGATTCATGTCCGAGAGGAGGACATCCCGAAAATGGCTTTCAGGACGCATTATGGGCATTTTAAGTTTCAGGTCATGTCATCTGAACTGACCAATGCACCTGCGGTCTTCATGCAGTTGATGAATGAGGTCTTTCGTCCATATCTCGATCAGTTTGTTGTGGTCTTCATCGACGACATTCTGATATATTTGAGGACCGTGAGGACCATATGCAGCATCTGGAGATCGCTTTGCAGACCCTCCTTGCCCACCAGTTGTATGCGAAGTTGGAGAAGTGTGAGTTCTGGCAGGAGGAGGTGAAGTTCCTCGGTCACGTGGTAACGAGGGAGGGTGTCGCAGTGGACCCTTCGAAGGTGGAGGCAGTGCGTCAGTGGGGCCAGCCCACGACTGCATCCGAGATCCGTAGTTTCCTTGGTTTATGTCACACCCCAAACTCGGAAAACATGCTCACAAAATTCCAGATTGCCGAATCCGGTGCTGACAGCCTCCGTAGTACCCCATTCTCGGCTCCCAGTGTCCATACGCCAGATTCCAATCCTGAGATCCTACAAGGAGGATTTTCAATATGATTTTTTTATATAATGGAGCATATCCACAAGCATTACCAAGTCACAAAACAATATCACCACATATCCACTATATCAAAACTTTAAGTACAATGCGTCTGAAAGGGAAATACAATATAATGAAAGTAACAGAATCTCCAGAGGCTCGGCTGCACGCTCTAAGCTCAACGCTGCTGCAACCTAACGCCACCTGCACGCATCTATCGTGCATAAGCTTACAAAAGCTTAGAGGGTGGTGAAAGTGTGTGTAAGGTAAGTGTCAAGTATATAATATCAGAGTAATGCGGAAGTATCCGGGTAAGTCCATGAATGCTATCAGCTAAACCAAAACTATGTAATGCAAGGCATGAATGCTATCGGCCATACCAAGGCCATGCGATGCGAGGCCTATGTAGCCAAATGTCATATGCGAGATGCAAAACAAGCGTGTCGGTATTCATCAAGTACACATATCAGTACAGTTCCTCTCTGGATATCACCGGGGTCTAATACACCTCACACTGACTGCCTTCTCCCTAGCTGCACAGTCAAGCAAGTGGAAGAGACCACACTATCGGCCTGATCAGTAGTCTGCCAATACCTACCCGGCTCATCGATAGCGGACTCATTTATGAGCTTGTCAAACTTAGCCTAGCTTATAGCCCCCTCACTCAGGCGGATAAGGCCACATCCCCTTCCAACCGACCACGACACAGTGGGAGACGCGGCCTACTGGTATTCGACATTCGGGCGCTCTTGTATACACTCGGTCTAGACATTGGATGAGTACTAAAAAGGTTCTAAAATTTTCACCCAAGGACATCCTAAGTGCCCACAATGCTAGAGCCAATATTTTCGGTATTCGATACGATCATCCACGATGTGTCAGTGGGGGCCACGGCCCTGATGTCGCTAGGGCGTGCAGTGAATCACGACACACAATGAGAAATGCATGAGTCACACCATCAGTCATGTAGCAATCTCGCGCGTACCACGCGCTCATGTGGGGCACTCCGTCTCATAAGGAGTCCCATAATGTCTCAGCCCAACGGCTTATGTTATGATCAAACATTCCTCATATCAAGCACACATATGATGCGTATGGGCATGAATCATGGAGTTATATTAAGCATTTTATAAAGTAATGAACTATCCTTACAATGCAGATGGGCCTAGACGGCCTACACACAACGAGTATGGGCCTATCAATGGGCCCTAGGGAGAGTCATAATGTGGACATTTAACCAACATTATTCTTACAATGTGGATGTCAAACCAACATTGCTCCCAAGGCATGGCCTGCCATAAAACATCATTACACAAACCATGGAGGAATCACACATTACAATGGACCCTAAGGACATCCCATTGGGCCTTAAATACATCAAATGGGCCATATCGCATGTGTCTTATATTCATCAAGTGGGCCACATCAATGGGCCGCACCAATGGGCCTTATGTACATTGCAATGGGCCATAACCCATGGGCCTCCAATACATTAAGACGGCCTAATCATATGGGCCTCATATATATACCAAGTGGGCCTCAACAAACGGGCCACAAATACATCCAGATGGGCCTAATCACATGGGCCTTATATGTATACCAAGGTGGGCCACACCAAAACACAAGTGGTGATGATGATTTCCATCATTAAAATCCCTAAGGCCCACCATGAAATCTGTTTCCCCATCTAGCCCCCTCTTATAATTTACATAGTGATAGTTGAAGTGGGAACAAATATCGACTTGATGGGAAACTGTTATGGCCCTTGGAAATTTTCGCACGGTGGGCATTATTGACCACTACATGAATGGTGGGGTCCACTTGAACTTTAGATCTGGCTCATTCCTTAGCTCATGCAATAAAATGAGCTTTTAAAATGGTTGGACGGATGGAATGCAGCACATGCATCATGGTGGGTCCCACTGTCGCTGGACAGTGTGAATAAAACACATGCATCACCATGGGCTCCACCGTCCGTTGGACAGTGTGAATACAATACATGTATCATGGTGGGTTCCACAACACATACATCAATGGTGGGTTCCATGCGGGGCCCACCATAACGTTTGCTTTCCATCCAACCGGTTGATAAGGTCGCACGGACCTGGAATGAAGAGGAAAAACAAATTTCATCTTGATCCAACACTTCTGTGGACCCAAAAGGGGTTTCAAAGGTGGTCGTCCAATCCCACTATTTCATATGATGTGGGCCACCTGAGCCATGGATGTGGCTAAAACTTGGAGGGGGCCCACTTCAGGGAGTGGCCCACCACATGAATGGATTGGATGTCAAATAAACATCAAGGTGGGGCCCACGGTTGGAGCCGTGGGTCCCTGCCCACCGTCCGCCCGTACACAACAGCAAGCGCTGCCTGCGCCTCTCTGACAGCAGCAGCGTCAGCTACTGCTGTATATATATATATTTTTTGAAATCTATATTTTTTTGTTCTTTTTCATGTGTGGGGCCTACATCGCAAGAATCCGCCTCGTCCACTGCTTCCCATAATCCATAACAAATCCATCAAGCCCAATATTGGGCATGTTTTGGCGTGTAGTACAATTAAGATGAATTTAAACGGTGGAAATAACTACTTTCAAAGGTATGGCCCGCCCGAGAGTCGGATTGACTTCATTTTTCGATTCAACGCCTAAAATGGGCTTGGGAACAGGGTAGACGGCGTGGATTCCATTTATGTATCAAGGTGGGGCCTGTACAAGTGGGCCACCAAGAAGTTTGTAAACCAAGCTTATATTTGTGTTTTCCAGTGACATCACTGGACGGGTTCTCACAGCACGTGCATGGAGGTGGGCTTTGCTCAAGTGGGCCACCTCATGATGGATGGTGTGGGTACAACACATATAAGGTGGGGTCCATCCAAGTGGGCCATATGGTCATATCATCACATGAAAGGAAAAGAGGGAGAGAGAGAGAGAGAGAGACGGGACACATGTGATAGAGGGACCCCGACACTATAGGCCCTCCCTTGCGATCAATCGTACATCATGTGGGTCCCAATACAGGTGGGCCCATTAAATTAAAATCCAACGGTGGAGATCCCTTCTCCACTAAAATAGACGGTCTAAATGACCCTATGCATGCAAGGAAAAATGAACATCATGATGGGGTCCATCGGCCACATCTAGGGTCCCAAGTGAGATCCGTACCATCAATCAGTAAGCCTCACTTAGCCCTTCATCATAAAAATGAAATCTAGGCCGATGGACAACACCCACCTTTCAATCTAATCGGTCCGTTGGAACGCCTATCTTCTTGTGCTCCTCTTTGATGGTGGAAGATGAGAAATGGATGGCTAGGATGAGAGATCTTGGGATAGAAAGGTGGGCCTCACATATGCATTTTTTCCTCCATGGGAAGAGCTTGGACGTGGGTGCTCTTGCTTGGAATTATGAAGGAAAAGAGAGAGAGGTGTGGTGGTTGTAAGAGAGATGTGAGTGATGGGTGTGATGGGTGAAAGGGTGAGTGATGGGTGAGGTGATAGATGTGTTGACTTTTGGGGTTTGCTTGACTTGTGGAGAAAGAAAGCATGGGGGTGCTTTGTACTTGACATGAGGGGTGATTGATGGAATTGATTTGACATGTTGTAGAGATTCTCTCGAGATCGTAAAAGCGCGGCGTTTCTTCGAAATAAACGTCGGCCCACATCTTCCGGCTTGGGTATCGAATCGGTGCGCGAGTCGCGGCGTTGGAACCGCGGCGATGGTGCGGTCGCAATGATATAGGTCTCGGATTAAGCCGACTCAATTCTACATGATACAACTTAGGGTCGATCGCAAACTTGATTATACATCGCAGGTTGCCGAAATTCGACTAGGAGGATTGCGGAAGTCGACGGAATAGTACGAACTAGGATACAGGTCTTACAGTTTAGCAGGATACTATCGGCGTTTCATTGAGGGCTTCTCCGGTATTATATCCCCGTTGACCAGGTTGACTCGGAAGGGCGCAGATTTTATTTGGACAGACGCATGTGAGCAGGCATTCATGGAGCTAAAGGACCGTCTGACGTCCGCTCCTGTCCTCACTCTTCCCTCTGGGAGTGATGGATTTGTTGTATTTTCTGATGCCTCACGTATTAGCTTAGGTGTTGTCCTAATGCAGCACAGGAGACCAGTGGCTTATGCGTCTCGTCAGCTCAAGGTCCATGAGCTGAACTACCCCACACACGATTTGGAAACTGGCAGCAGTAGTCTTTGCACTGAAGGTGTGGAGACACTATCTCTATGGGGTCGAGTTCGAGCTCTTCTCTGACCACAAGAGTTTGAAGTATTTATTCTCTTAGTCCGAGCTAAACATGAGACAGAGACGTTGGATGGAGCTTCTAAAGGACTATGATTTTGACCTCCAGTACCACCCAGGCAAGGTGAATGTGGTGGAGGATGCCCTCAGTCGTCAGCCACGAGGCCTGGTAGCACATACGATGATTCAGGAGTGGAGGATGCTCGAGGATATAGCAGAGTACGACTTTGATTTTGGTCTGCAGTCTTCTATCATTCAGCTATCGAGCCTGTCGATTCAACCCTCTCTTGTCACAAGGGTGATCGAGGCTCAACAGACAGGCGAGTCGTTACAGGATTACCGAGTAGAGGCAGCATCTGAGAGTCAGACAGATTAGCAGATTGATGTTGATGGTGGACTTCGCTTCAGAGGCCGATTATGTGTCACGGATATTCCAGAGTTGCACGGAGATCTTATGACTGAGGCACATCGATCGCGATTTTCTATCTACCCTGGCTCAACGAAGATGTATCGCGATATGAGGAGATAGTATTTTTGGGCGGGATGAAGCGCCAGATCGTCAGCTTTGTGGCCAAGTGTAACACATGTCAGCGTGTCAAGGTCGACCATCAGAGACCCCCTGGTCTATTGCAGCCGTTGAGCGTCCCGACGTGGAAATGGGTGCACATATCTACAGATTTCATCATGGGTTTGCCTAGGACTTAGCACGGTCATGACGCCATCTGGGTTGTCGTTGATCATCTGACAAAGTCGGCACATTTTCTTGCGATTCATGCTACTTGGCCTTTGGACTGGCTTGTGAGATTATTCATCGAAGAGATCATGAGACTGCACGGCATTCCAGTATCGATCGTTTCTGACCGAGACCCGAGGTTCACATCTCAGTTCTGGAGAAGATTTTAGAGAGCGATGGGGTCTGATTTGCAGCTCAGCACCGCGTATCATCCGCAGACCGATGACCAGACCGAAAGAGTCAACCAGATCCTTGAGGATATGCTTCGGGCCTGCGTGATTGACTTCGGGGGTAGCTGGGATGAGCATCTGCGATTGGCTGAGTTCACATACAGCAATAGCTATCAAGCGACCATTGGCATGGCTCCTTTTGAGGCATTGTATGATAGACCATGCAATCTCCTAGTTATTGGACTGAGGTTAGAGAGCAGCGTCTCCTAGGTCCCAAGCTTGTGCTGCAGACGTCAGAGGCTATTGATATCATCAAGCAGAGGATGCGACAGCGCAGAGCCGGCAGAAGAGTTTTGCTGATCGCCGCGCCATCCCTTAGAGTTTGATGTAGGGGGACCATGTGTATCTTAAGGTATCGCCCATGAAGGGCGTAGTTCGATTTGGAGCGAAGGGCAAGCTTGCCCCGAGATTCATAGGACCTTTCGAGATCACTGAGTGCATTAGCGCTGTGGCCTATCGACTTGCCTTGTCATCTCAGTTGTCTAGCGTCCACAACGTTTTCCACATCTCTATGTTGAGGAAGTGTAGGTCAGACATAGTTCCTGTTAGGGGTGTACACAAACTAGGCTAGCTCGGTTAGGTCGTTTGACCCGGCCCGAAAAGGCCCGACTCGGCCTGACCCGGAATTGAGTTCGGGTCAGGACGGGCCAATTTTTTAGGCCCGAAAGTGAGTTCAAGCCGAGTTCAGATACCTCCCAGTTCGGCCCGACTTGGTCCAAAATCCGACTTGCCCCGGCCCGACCCGACCCGACCCGGCCCGACCCGACCCGGTCGGGTGTATATATATATATATATATATATATATATATATATATATATATATATATATAAAACCTAACCCTACCCGTCCCTTTCCCCTTTCACTTTCTGAGATTGCCCAACCCCACGGCCACGCTCCCCACCAAACCCTTCTCCTCTCTACCTGCTCGACGGCCCAACCCCACCAAATCTCTCTAATCTCTCTCTCTCTCATCTCTAATCTCTCTCTCTCTCGTCTCTAATCTCTCTCTCTCTCTCGTCCGACTAGCTGGCGGACGCTGTCCGACCACAGTCCGGCGCCCCCCTCGACACCCTCACTCTCTAATCTCTCTCTCTCTCGTCCTACCAGCGGGCGGACGCTGTCCGACCAGGCGACCACAGTCCGGCGCCCTACTCGACGCTCTTACGGTCTCACCTCTCAATCTCACTCTCTCTCTCATCCGACCAGCGGGCGGAAGCTGTCCGACCAAGGTATGATCTCTCTCTCTCTCTCTCTCTCTCTCTTAAATGGATACAAATTTTCCTTTTTTTTGAATGGGTTTTGTGCAATGTTTTAATTTAAATTAATTATGTGTCGAATATACTTTTCCAACACAATATGTAGATGTCTTCAAGCGAACCATCGATTGACATTTGGGACTATGGTTCCTTAGTCCATTCTCCAAAGTCTGGAAAGTTAAATATTTTGTGTAATTTGTATGGAGCCAAGTTTGTTAAGAAAACTAATCGGCTCAGATTACATTTATCCTGTCGGGGCGGAGATGCAAAACAATGTCCTAAAGCCTCAAAAGAAATCCAAGTACTTTTCCAAGCAGTTCTTGACTCAAATAAAAAAGCTTCCACTCCCCAATCCAAACTTTCTGAGGCAGAGAAGGAAGCTACATTATTAGCGTTGGAAGAAGAACAATTCCAACTCCCTTTAAAGCGTAATATGAAAGAGGCTTTTATACATCAGCGATGTCCTCCAAGACCACATGATGTCGAAGCAGGTTCAAGCTGCACAGGTAAAAAGAAGAATAGTAAGAATTCAGCTAAGTTTCTCCCCAATCTGGGTGCGTTTTACATGACGTTGGGAACTACGTATAAATCTTCTCACAAAAATAGTTTGAAAATTCTAATTCAAACTATACAAGAGGAGGGCGATAAAAAGCTATCTCCACCTTCTAAAGAGGGAGAGGTGAATGAGTACGTATATGAAGATTTAGATAGCAGCTCGAGCTCAGCAGATGAATTTCCTCAACAGTAGTAGTCAGTAGTGTATGACTGTATTTAGTTTGTATAAAATATTTTATTTTATACTTTGTCAAATGTATGTAAATGTATGTAAATGTCCTTACTAGTTAGATTTTTTGTGGAATCTATAGTTCAACTATCTAAACCATTGAGATGTTGGCCCGGTTGGGTTCAGGCCTTATGTGACTGTTGAACGGGCCTGGACGGGCTGAGGCCAGTTTGACTCAGCCCGACCCGTGTACACCCCTAGTTCCTGTTATTAATTGGCAGCCGTTGGAGGTTCGAGAGGACGCTTCTTACATTGAGCAGTCAGTTCGTATCCTTGATTGGAAGGAGCAGGTCCTTCTGTAACGCCCTGAAATTCGGGGGTCGAGTATGAACTCAACTCCCGAGTTCCAACGCATCACTTATGCAACATACACAATGTCGGTTAAATGTTGTATGAGTTAGCGCAATAAACATGAATGAGATTAAACCAAAACAGTAATTCATACTCCAGTTCAATTGCATTTAAAACAGCGGAAGACTGAAATTTTATATACAAGTATGTAAAGTAACAAAATTTTCTGAACTTCAGAGTATGAGTACTAGCTGAGCACCAATATACATGTAAGGTTTGTAAATAAAAAAAAAACCCAAAATACATCCTCAAAGAGGCCCCAAAAGTCCCGCGATGCAGCCGGCCTAGGCGTAGCCGTCAGAATACTGCATGAAAGAGAACTCCTCCTGGTCCTCATCAACGTCGGGCTCTGGCTCCTGAACCAAGGCGCCCTCTAATCCTGCAACAGAGTCTGGTTGGTGTGTACAACACCGTCCCGTACGTGGGAGTGAGTAGCTAACTCAGTGGAACAATAATGCATAAGTTAACATGTTATCAAATCAACCAAGCAGTAATGATAAAGCAGTACAAATCAAGCATTTCTAACTACTCTTGTTAAATGCAAAAATGATATGACATGATGCTGTATGCCCTTGCCAAACCACCCTCAAGCGACATCATCTTACGTTCGCGAATGCTTAACTCCCTCAGTGCGCCACATCTACAAAGCACATGCGGTGCGATGATGCTCGTGATTGCCAAGTTATTATTAGTCCATTTCAATCAGCAGTATTGGGAAACTAAGGTACCTCCCTTGTATCATTCCCAACATGATCCATTCTAGGGTCGTCAGTCCTAGTTATTCTCATACGATGTTATGGTTTGAGAAGCTTAGTGATGGCATCACAACAGGTTCGTCACCCGTCAGCGCGGATACAGATCTCACCGTATGCGGCTCAATTGCTGGCCGTCAGCTCGAGTACAGGTCTCACCGTACTCGGCTCAATCACTAGCCGTCAGCTCAAGTACAGGTCTCACCGTACTCGGCTCAACTCACACTCTAGTTACTGTGAAAGGCTCGTGGCCAATCACAGATACTTAAAGTACACTCGATGATACCACGGAGGACTCGTCGCCCGTCAGCACGAGCACAGATCTCACCGTACTCGGCTCTCGCCGAAGTATCGACAGCTCGAATACAGTGTCCCATACCACCGTATTCGGCTCACGAGATAGTTGCGCAATGGTCACTACGGGGAGGCACATGGCCCCAGCATAGGCCGACAGCTCGACCACGGTGTCCCATACCACCATGCCCGGCTCATGCGTCTTAGCGGATCTAGGTACCATGGTTAAACAGGAATCACCACTGGTAAGTTTGGTACCCTAGGTTCAAGCAGTAGCGACCAAACAAGGTGAACACACAACTACACTTCGGTTCAAGTGGCGAGCCTGACTAGCTCGAGCGCACCACAAGTTGAGCGATATGGAGCGCAAAAGCACTCCGCGTGGCCAACCACTATCGCCAACCGAAGTACGACTCGGGTTCGCCGGACCCGTCCTTTGTGGCGACATGAATCTCAGCCACAATCACAAGTCTGGTACCGAGTGTTTGGACTATAAACATAGTCCCAAACTCAAACAGTTTTCATCGCTAGCATGTGAAGTAAAGCATGGTAAACAAGCAATACAAGCATGTTAGTCGGCATGTTATAAAGCATAAAGTAAGACATGAAGTAAAGCATGTTACAAAGCATGTTGAGAAGCATGTTACAAAGCATATTGTAATGCATGTACTGAAGCACTATCCCCATAGGGATAGAATTGTGTGTGCACTACAATTAAGTGGTTGCGGTGAACCACCGCATGGAGGGGATCCTACATGTCTCTAAGGGAGTTGGAGAATCCATATCAGCGCCTATCTAAGGCACTAGTACATGCACATGTACACCTACATGCACATACACAAACACTTAGAATATACGTTTCCAACATACATGACGTATGTTAGGCAAGTTCGTGATTGGGCTGTCCCTAAGCCCCGGGAGTATTTTTCCCGCGTATATCGTATTCATACAACAAATAATCATTACAATTACATTCCAAAATCCGCACGCATGCGGGATTTCTAGAATACGCAATTTCGACATACATGGCATTTACACATGAACATATATTTTTGCGATCTCTTTCGCCAAACTAGTATTTTATCCACACATGATATAATCAAACATTAAATAAACATGTCAAACATTTTCTCAACAAAAATACGTATACGGTATTTCTACGTATATCAAGAGTATGTAAAATTCCATAATCTTTATCGCTAATCGAAACAGGAAACGGAAAGCACTTTGTACATGTGCATTTGCATGCAGATCATGAATCTATCATTATCTGCCATTGAAAGCGTTGAAAACCGTAACTTATACGCTTAAAGTCCTCACCTCAGCCCTTGGAATTCCAACGAATCAGCAAGAAGGTTGGTGCTTCCGTATACGGGAGTTTCTTAGCCTAAAGATCGCATTCGATTAGTCTTTCCTTAACCTATCACTAATTAGGCTCAAATCAGACCTAGGGTTAGGGTTTCTTACCTTCAAATGGGGTGGAAACCGCCGGGAAACCCTTGGAATAGCGCGGTGTAGGCCGTGGGAGAGGTGGAGGAAGCAGCAGGAGGAAGATCGGCTTCGATCTCCACAAGTTCTCTCTCTTTTCTCTCTTTCTCTCTTAGGGTTTTAACCCAAATTCGTATGGCTGTGAGAGGGGCTGTTCTAAGCCCCTTTTATAGCCACAAACCTTCCCAAAATAGACTCAGGTTCAAGGGCAACTGCTTACATAGGCATTTCGCCAATTCCAAGCTCAAAAGGGGTGTTCTGGTGGCCCTCTTTGAGCCAAACGTCAGACTTAAGCTCACCCACTGCGGATCCACGTGGGATTACGTTTTCGGCTCGATCGGATTCCCAGATCGCACGTGGCGGACCACTTTCAGTTCAACGGTCCGTGGGCCACGATCGGAATTTCTGAGTACATGTAAATGTTCCTGAAATTTTTCTTAATCCGAGGGTGTAATTTGGTCTGATTCCGACGGTCAGGTTGCTTAATACTGACGCGCAACCGAAAGGTGCCAGATCACTATTCCAGATATTTTCTCTTGATGGAAATAGTGTTTTTCACACTCCCTCGCTCCGGAGTGAAAATAATGGCCGTGGGACATCGGAATCATCTGATTTTTGAGATGATTGTCAAGCCCAGTGGGGCGGTCCTGGTTCCTTAGCTTCGTGTTAATCGGACTCCCGATGTGCGATCTAGACCTCATACGAAGTTTCGTTTCAGTCCCGAGAGCAGACGGGTAATGAGTTTGGCTCTAGACTTTAGGGTAACCTAGAGTCACCAATTCTGCAAGTTTTGGGTCTTGCAGATCGTATTTAAAGCGATCCCAACGGATTTCATGATTTACCGAGTTTAGTACTTAGTTAACTTTGTTAAATTTCTAAAGGATTTAATCCTATGTGATTTCTGGTCGAGGTGGTACTCGGCCCAATGTACGGAAATTTTCAGGTCGTTACAATCTACCCCCCTTAAACAAAAAATTTCGTCCTCGAAATTTATACCTTTTCGTAGTCCTCGAGAATCTGAGGGTAGTTCTTTCTGACCTCGGCCTCAGTCTCCCAGGTAGCTCCTCCTCGGAATGATGTGTCCACAGCACCTTCACCAGTGGGATGACCTTGCTACGTAGTACCTGCTCCTTCCTATCAAGGATACGCGTCGGGCGCAGCTCGTACGTAGCATCCTCGCTCAACTGTACCTGCTCCCATCTGATGATATGCGTAGGATCAGGAACGTACTTCTTCAGCATAGAGACATGAAATACGTTGTGTACAGAAGCAAGCGGCGTAGGCAAGGCGAGACGATACGCCACATCACCCACTCGATCCAGTATCTGAAATGGACCGATAAATCTCGGTGTGAGCTTCCCCTTCTTCCGAACCGAAGGACTCCCTTCATAGGGGAAACTCGAAGGAAGACATGATCCCCGACATCGAACTCCAGCGGTCGCCGCCTCGTATCGGCGTAACTCTTCTGTCTGCTCTGCGCTGTGCGTAATCGACGCCTGATGATATCAATCTTCTCTGTAGTCGTCTGGACCAACTCTGGGCCAATCAGGCTGCGCTCGCCAACCTCTGCCCAGCAGTGCGGTGCCCTACAAGGTCGACCATATAAAGCCTCATAAGGCGCCATACCAATAGTCGCCTGGAAGCTGTTATTGTAGGCGAACTCTGCGTACGGAAGACAGTCATCCCAGCTGTCCTTGAAGTCCAACACACACGCTCGCAACATATCCTCCAAAATCTGATTCACCCGCTCTGTCTGCCCATCAGTCTGAGGATGAAACGCTGTACTGAACTTCAACTTCACACCCATCGCCTCCTGGATACGAGTCCAGAAGATGGATGTGAATCGCGTGTCTCTGTCCGACACGATCTCTAAGGGAACTCCATGCAGACGAACGATCTCTCTGATGTACAGTCTAGCCAGCTCGTCTGCAGAGTTCGTAACTCTGATAGGGAGAAAATGGGCTGATTTGGTCAACCGGTCCACAATCACCCAGATAGAATCATGTCCCTTCCTCGTCCTCGGCAGCCCAGATATGAAGTCCATGGAGATGAAGTCCCACTTCCACTCCGCTATAGGCATGGGCTGAAGCAGTCCAGGAGGTCGGCGATGTTCTGCCTTGACCTGCTGGCACGTCAGACACCGAGATACATACTCAGCGATGTGGGCCTTCATGTGTCCCACCAGTAAGTCCGTCTCATGTCCTGGTACATCTTCGTGCTACCAGGATGCATCGCAAGCTTCGAGTTATGGGCAGACTCGAGAAGCTCGCGTCTCAAGTCAGCCACATCAGGAACACATAGGCGGCCACGGAATCGTAAACCCCCATCAGAACCAACTCTCCACTCGGAATCCACGGCGTCGCTAGCCTGCTCTCGAAGCTCAGACAGCCGTATATCGCCCCTTTGGGCCTCAACAATCCTGTCGTCAATAAGTGGCCGCGCCCGAACGTGCGCAACACACTCAAAAGGCTCCTCGACAGTGAGTCTCTGCTCGAAGTCGCGCACAAACTCCATCATGTCCCACTCGGCTATCATCAGCGGTGCCGCAAATGCAATCATCTTCTTGCGGCTCAACGCGTCTGCCACAAGGTTCGCCTTGCCAGGATGGTAGGAAACCTCGAACTTGAAGTCCTTCAAGGTCTCCATCCATCGGCGCTGTCTCATATTCAAGTCTCGCTGCGTGAATATATACTTAAGGCTCTTGTGGTCGCAGAAAAGCTCGAACTCCTCTCCATAGAGGTAATGTCTCCAGAGCTTCAATGCAAAGATGACTGCTGCCAACTCCAGGTCATGTGTAGGGTAATTCTCCTCGTGCTTCCTTAATTGTCTCGAGGCATACGAAATCACCCTATCCTTCTGCATCAGCACACAACCCAAACCAACGCGAGACGCGTCAGTATATACCGTGTACTTCACCCCTTGCTCTGGCAATACTAGCACAGGGGCGGACGTCAACTTGTCCTTCAGCTCCTTAAAAGCTGCCTCCGCCTTCTCATTCCAGGCGAACTTCAGGTCCTTCCTAGTCAACTGCGACAATGGCCTGGCGATCTTCGAGAAATCCCGAATGAAACGTCTGTAATACCCAGCCAGACCAAGGAAACTCCTCACCTCAGTAACCGACTCAGGCTGCTGCCAATCCTGAACCGCGGCTACCTTAGCAAGGTCCACTGCTATCCCATCCTTGGACACCACATGTCCCAGGAACTTGACTTCCTCCTGCCAGAAGTCGCACTTCTTGTATTGCGCAAACAACTGGTTCCTTTCTAACGTACCCAACACTGCTCGCAGGTGCTCCTCGTGCTCCTCCCGACTCGTGGAGTATATCAAAATATCATCGATAAAACGATGACGAATCGGTAAAGGAAGGGCCGAAATACCCGGTTCATCAGATCCATGAACACGGCTGGTGCGTTCGTCAGACCGAACGACATCACCAAAAACTCATAGTGCCCGAAGCACGTCCTGAAGGCTGTCTTCTGTATATCTCCTCTCTCACGCGCAACTGATGGTACCCTGACTGAAGGTCAATCTTCGAGAAATACTTCGCCCCCCTCAACTGATCAAACAGATCATCTATCCTGGGCAAAGGATACTTGTTCTTCACCGTGACCTGGTTCAACCTACGGTAATCAATACACAACCGTAGCGACCCGTCCTTCTTCTTCACGAACAACACAGGTGCTCCCCAAGGAGACACACTAGGTCGAATAAAGCCTTTCTCTACAAGTTCGTCAATCTGTTTCCGCAGTTCCTCCATCTCGCATGGAGGCATACGATAGGTCGGCAACGAGATGGGCATCGCACCAGGCGTAAGGTCAATCGTAAAGTCAATCTCGCGCCGAGGAGGTAAACCAGGGATAGTCTTAAAGACTCCAACAAACTCCCTAACCACTGGCGTACCCTCCAGTGTCGGACCATCAATCGGCACAAGTAATGCAGCATAACAATCAACTCGACAGGGCCAACTGACCTGTACAGAGAACGTGAACGCTGTGCCGTCAGGTCCATAGGCGGTCACGATCCGAGCATCGCAATCTATCTCCGCCCTCATCTTGGCGAGCCAATCCATGCCAAGTATAACATCGTAGTGCCATAGCGGAGCAACAATAAGGTCGACGTGCTCCGTGCTGCTACCCAAATCTATCGCGCAACTCTCGCATAAACGCGTGACATCCGAGAAGGTCCCGGTGGCCGTAGTGAGTCTCGTTCCCTTAGTGGGAACAGAATGCAAAGATAGGCGTTTCACCGCCCCACATGAAATGATAGAGATAGTGGACCCAGTGTCCACCAGTAGAGAAACGGGAGTACCATGGATATGAGCCGTGCCCTCGAAGGCCGTCGGTGCCGATATCGACGCCTCCGGTGCCTCAGCAACAAGGGTATGCACACGGGCCTGCTGCTGGCGATTCGGCTGAGGAGCCTGGGGGTCGCTGTGGCGGTCTGAAGAACGGCACAGGAGGTCGGAATGAAGGATGTGCAGGAGCGGTCTGTAGCGGAGAGCTGAAATGGTCGGGGGATAAGAGCGACCAATCTCTGCGGTGGCGCAAATCTAGCCCCATGCGCGAGAAGCAGCTCTCGGCAGGGTGTCCTGGTTTCCCGCAAAACGTGCAGGTCACCAACGGGCGTCTCATGGGAAGCACTGGCGCTGCAGCCCTGGGGGGAGAATCGGCTCGAGGCCTCTTGCCTAAAATAGGCCTGCTCTGTGTATCCTGTCGCGGTCTCGCAACCATAGTACCGCGTGATCGAGCCAGACGGTCCACATCCTGCTCGGCCGTCATAGACATGTGGACCAGCGCTGCATAAGTAGGGATAGTGTGGGCAGCAAAGCTTCGACCGTATGTCAGGTCGCAAGCCTCCAGTAAATCGTCGCATCCTCATCTGCTCATTGACGAGGATGGTCGGGACAAAGCGGCCCAACTCGGTAAATCGGTGCTCATACTCCGTCACCGTCATGCCTCCCTGCCTGAGGCGCAAAAACTCGTCCTCCCGCTCATGTCGATATGTCTGCGGGTAATACTTCTCGTGGAACCGAGACTCGAAAGCCTCCCAAGTCCACACGAAGTCCACTGCGACCGTGCGCAGCACACTGTCCCACCATAAACTGGCCTCCCTCTCAAACATAAAGGTAGCCAGCTCAACCTGCTCTGCCTCAGAGCAATGTAACATCCGTAGCATCTTGGAGATGCGGTCCAACCAGAACTCTGCCTCCTCGGGTCTGTGAGAACCCGCAAATGAAGGAGGCCTCAAGCGCTGAAATCGCTCGAGTAGCCCTCGCGTACCGATATCTCCAGTAGGAGGTGCAACGGGTGCAGGCAGAGGCGCATCCTCACATCGCGCAGGAGGCTCAGAATACTCCTCAGGATGCGCAGACGTAGTAGGTGGAGCCGCACCACCTCCGTGGGACAAGGCCTCAGCAATAGTGGCCATCAGATCCTGATGCTGCTGCTGCTGTATCTGCTGCTGCATCTGCTGCTGCTGCTGTATCTGCTCATGCTGCTGCTGCTCATCTGCTGCTGCTGCTGATGCTGCATCTGCTGCTGCTGCTGCATCTGCTGCTGATGCATCATCATCATCAGCTGCTCAAATCTATCAGGCTGTGGAGCAGCCTGGGAATCATGATGTGCAGCAGATGACGGCCGATACTGCTCTCTGACCGGGGGTGTGTAAGGTGGCTGTCCACCACTAGGACCAGCAGAAGGCTGATCAGATCCCAATCCACGGTCAGTAGGACCGCCACTACCAGAAGGAGTCTGGTCCATAGAGCCGGTCAAACGTAGATGTGCCGTGCTCCGCGTATACTGCCGCGGCATGCCCTATACAACATAGGGTAGATCATTCGTGAGATATAGCACAAAACACATCATGAGGCACTTACGCATTCCACACATCATCAATATAAAGAGGCTACATGCTTTTCATTTACTCAAAATTGTCATAATACATGGACACAGAGTTACATGAATCACGACAGAAATCACATGATAGCCATTACATTCGTTACATAAAAACATACAAAGCATGCTACTACCTACTACATCAAACAAAAAAAAATAAACATACCGCCTATCGCGGTAACCAACATAAGCAACAACACACAACACATGGATGACTAAGCATCCGAAGTAGGCGGTGGAGGAGGAGCATTCTTATCCTGCGCACAGCACAGGATGGCCTTCAACGTACGGGACATCTTCTTGAAGCTTCTCTTTATATAAGCGTCAGTCTCTTCAAGCTTGGCTCGAACTTGACCAATTTCTTGCTGCAGGGCGGCTTGCCCTTCCTCAAGACGGGCAAATCGCGCGTCATAAGCATCCCGATCAATACCAGGCTCCTGAGCCACAGGAGGTGAACTCTCCTCGGTGTCCTGAGCCTCAGGTTCTTCTTCCTGTATATCATCATCGCCCTCCTCATCACTCTCCTCGCCGGCACTATCCGACTCATCACCAGAGTCGTCGAGTCGGGCTTGCCGCTGTTGAGGGCCGATCCTCATATTCCTGAGTGTCGCTTCACTTATGATTCGGACCGGTGCAAGATCCTCCATGTTCACCTGTAGCCTACATCACGAGCCATCCTGCAGATCAGACGGCCAAATGGAAGCGAAAGATCGTGCCTCGTAGAACGAACGGCATGCACTATCTGAGATAGGATGAACGTAGGAAGGCATATATCGTCTCCATGTCCCATCTTGTACAAGAAGTCTACCATCACCCGAGTACATTCCGTGCGGTTACCCCGTTCGTGGGTACACGTTTGTAGGTGAAAAATATGATGGAGTAACCGGTAGTCTTCCGCCATTGTTGTCGACGCAATGCTGTTTCCTCTCCTCCAAGCAACCCGGCGACCACAGAGATATCGCGCGCGGCGATCCCTTTCCCGCGCACTTCTGGAAAAGCTACCACTGGGGTGTACCTGACCACGCGGCAGCTTGGTGATCCGAGCCACTTCATCCACTGTAATCGTGCGTCTAATGCCCCTCACAGAGAAACAGTAACTGAAGAGGCTCAACAGATGCATCCACGATGTGAGCATAGAAGGCGCGG